>JAUEPT010000042.1:0-387676 GCA_030435635.1 Armillaria borealis | reverse complement strand
TACGTGCTCCAATGGCCTCATTAAGGTAAAGATACTTGGGTTGCGGTCCTCCAGAAGGCGCCCTACATCGCACGGAAAACTTCTCGAGGTTGATCCTCTGCTTCAGACCACTCGATCTCCTCTTTCGCATGTCCAACCTCGCCAATCTCTTTCATCCACGCCGCCAGCCTGCTCCCGCTCATCCTGGTTAAGCCGCTCGGAGCTTCAGGAATGCGTTGTACCCAATAGAAATCATTAAGCGTAGCGCCCCAGTTCCGTAGCTTGTTCCCAGCGACCTTACCGTGAGGTAGTGGCCCGCAGTCATCGCAGGTCCTTTGGATCTCGTGGCCAAATACAACGAACGACGCGCCTCTTGGCAGAAGAAATTGACACTCGTGGTAGCGCAACTTCGGGTGGAGGAAGTGGTTCGGTGGCATCATTCAACTGAGAGCTGACGATATTATCGGCCTTTCTTGCTGTTGCCGACGAGCATGGCACGACCCGGCTCTTCTAACTTTCCGTCATTTTGCATTTCCTACAGAAGAATCCGTAAACGGAAGGGAATAAAGACGGGTAAAATTGACCTGCCAGAAGAAGAGCTAGGCGAAAGTGTCATACGAGGACTTGGCTGGTGGTCGTCGGTGGGTAAGGGGGGTGATAAGGAAACGAAAAGAAGGACGCTGATCTTTGACCGTCACATCAATGTCGCCCTTGTGATGGACACGAGATCAGATCTGTCTGCCTCAAAGACAATATCGAAGAATCCAAAACCATTGTACTCCCGGATACAATAGATCTAGAGAGAATATACCGAGAATGTTACTTTGCACGAGATACCGAAAAGAACAAGGTGCCGTAACGGCACTTCGCTTTTCTTGGACGTTTGAGCAAACATTCAACGGTTCGGATAACTATAGCGCTTCAAAGCTTCAAGCTCCAAGCTCCACGCGTCAATGATTGAAGCAAATCGAAGCCAGGGCTGGATTCGTGCGAATTTGAAATTTCTACGGAAAAGTGAAAAACTAACGATAGAGCTTGCAGACTATCAGTGAACATAGAGAAGATGATATCGCAGGATGGTGACATACAAATTTGTGCTTCTCTTCCCGGTCCAAGCTCAAGCTGCTATCCAGGGAGACGGACCTGTCGAAGAGAAAATCAATTTGCGCCGAAAGTTTATATACTCAGTACCGACGTATGAGAGGTTTTTGCGGGGAAAAATTGAGACCGAGTCACAACAACAAGGTATTTTGAATACCTGAGCTTCAGAGAATCGTTGATAGGAGAACTACGCATCAAAGATGAGGCTTCGTCGTAACATTGAGTATCTCCAAGAACGCACCCCGACATACGATCCTAGTGATAGCCAAGCCCGATAGCTGCTATCGTCCAGCCCATAATTCCCCCCCGGGGGGGGGGGGGGGGGGGGGGATTCCTGCAATTAATTCATCAGTGACACATTCCAAGCTATGCGTACGATACAGATGCGAACACGCTAGACAACGATACTTTGTGATCAACGTGACAACAGGCCGGGTAAGGTGTGGACAGCACGGTTGAACCCGGCTCTGGCCATCCCTTCCATGGGCAAGATGGTTTACTCAGTTATTCCTTCACTACAACTTAAGGGTATTTGTACTCTGTACATCAGGATAAAACGGCAGCATACCTCTCTGGCGACGATTTACTGTCAAGCTCCGATGACGCGTATTCGGGTAAAGGTGTCGTTCATATACTTGACGATAACTCTGGGGGCCGAGGCTGCCATTCAACGCAGAATCACGCCAATTAGGAGCGCATATACTCACTAAAACAGAGAACAAGACGATAAGCATCATCCCTAGTACTCATAAGGTACAGAGACACACCTCCTCGCCACTTAGCACCCCAAAATGCGATATCATCCCAAAGGACGATTCGATGCTCGCTGGTGGATGCGGGCTAATTCAAAGGCAGAAGAATGAAAGAGTGTAGGCCTTTATATCTCAAGGATTGAATACGGACATTGAAGGCGACAAGGTCTGGTAAGCAGCGGCGACAGTCGACCATGGTGGAAGGAAGGAAGGGACTGTTTGTGAAGATAACGTTCAATGTCCAGATCCCGTGCGCCCGAAATGCTGCAACCAAGAGCTGTGAGCCAGGATCGTAAGCGCGATCACATCTGATTTTGATACAACTAGAAGCGCCTCGCGCTTGAACGCTTCCAAGGCAATTATCGCTCGTGGGTGGGGTGATGGATAAGGGTTGGATTGTAATTTGAAATAGAAGCCCGGCATATGTCGCCACGCCCACGTGATTCGATCCCGCGTCGCGTAATTAGGAGTGACTCCTACCAGTAATCCAATACCGTCTTGGGGGACCCCTCGCGCTTCGAATCCCTAGAAATATAGAGGCTGGAAGTAAAAACTAATGATATTTTCGCAGTTTGGAAACCAAGTGTGGATATCAGGGTAGTTCACTTCAAGGTCCATTTTAGACGAGGTTCTATTCTACTGGCATTCCGAGCTGGTAAATGCACGATATAAGTAATCTATGACAAAGGATTCCGTTTGAGGTCAGCAGCTAAAGAAACAATGCAGTTCAGACGTAAACGCGACGATGATCTTCCTGGTCGAATCGAAGATCCCAGTGACCAGTCGCATAACAACTCCCCTTCGACGTGGTAACAACCGATATACTGAGCCCCTCCTCCTTCACCGTCCTAAGCCCAGCGACATCCTCTATGCTAAGATCCTCTAGTACTCGCGTAGTATCAGCCTCAAACCTGAATAATGTCAATCCGCCGACATTCCATCTCAATACGACCATGTTGACCAAGTCAGAATCCATAAAGGCAAATGGAGATGTCGTTGTACGATCCTCGTCTTTCTGTATCGTGATCTCCAACGACTGCAGAGCCGGGAGGAGTTCATGTTCCCCGCTGTCCGAACATTCTTCCATACGCTGCACAAACTCGTCGAAGGTCTCGTTATGTACATGGAACCACTGAGGATAGTTGAGTTTCAGATGAACGAGTCCCGGTGTAGAGTCGAGGATCCCGAAAAAATCGTTATCTATGATCGGAAAGTCGATATGCAGAAATTGGAGCTGGCATCCAGACGAAGTGATTAAGGCATTGATGTGATCATTGATATCGTCGTCTGTCAGGGGAGGCGTAACCGTCAAACTTGTCAATTGCGGAAGTTTCACTTGTTCCATGAAATCGTCGGAACAAACGGTGAGGGACTTCAAGCCGGCATGGACAATGGAGTCCTCGTCCATAGAGAGATGACGTTCAGAGCGGTACTTGAAGATCAACATGTGAAGATGAGGGGCCGATGAAAGGATATCCGTGTACGTTCTGTAGCTTCCTGCGCTCTCCCGAACGTCCGTTAGGGACGTCACCTGAGACCACGGCAGACCCTTGAACTTGTCAGCACCAAGTCCTTCGAAAGAGACCTCCTTCAAAGCTGGCGCCGCTTTGAAAGCGGTTATCGAAAGCAAGAGGACGGCTGGGACATCAGATAAAGCGACGTGTAGCTTCTCCAGATGAGGGACGTTGCCTTCTACGGCGTTGAGCATGCGAACCAATTCAGAGGGCACACAGATACTGATATCCTTCCATCGCGCCGAATGCTCCATGACCTTCTGTAGGAGTGCTATAATCGTGGACTTGGTCTGGATATCTACCCTGTTGTTAGAGATATTGAACGCTACTTTGAGGTCGCGCTGATTCGAACGGGATAGTACGGTAGATAACAAGGAAGCAGAATCTTTGCGAGGTTTGGTGATAGATGAAAGGGTCGGATACTGGGTTGTCGAGTACGTAGGGACGTGAGCAGAGCTGTCGCTGACGAATATGGAGGTCCAGAGCGTCGGATCACCGCAGACCGCAGATCTCCATGGTCGACACACGTAGCTGAATACCCACGGGCCCTTCTTTGTGTCCGACACATTGAAAGATTCACCCTCCAGCGCCATCCCAAATATTTGGCTCAACACTTCAGATGGGAAACGGTAGTTGGGCGTCGTGTCGGGGGGAGATGACAAGGAAGCAAGATTTTGACGAAGTCCTTCGTTCCGTTGGTTGAGCATGATAAGCTCCGAGTGCAGAACACGCATGCGGTGATCGTTTTCTTGAATGAGCATACAAATCTCTGCAGTGATGGTTTCTTTGCTTTCTGGCTCGTCGTCAGCACATCGGAGTATACTCAAGAAGAGAAGATATCCTACTAGGTGGTAAACATCCCTGTCCTGCACAGTATAAGCATACCGCTCCTCGGTCCATCAATGAAAAATAAACGCGTCTTGACCAGTTTTCTCTAGAATTGTGCGTCAGTTGTATCAGGTAGAGATCAAGTCAATATTTCGCACAATGTTTTGGAATGAAGCCCTTCAGAATGCAATGCGACCTGGCGATGGTGGGAGTCGAGGTGAAAGAAGCAAGATTTTGACGTGCCGAGTCCCGCCGTGTGACCGCACTATAAATGGATATCCCGCCTATTTCCTCGACTTCAATTGAGCGTTCCCAGTCGTGCAGCAGGCACAAACATTTAATTGTTCGAATAGTGAAGAGTAGGGCCGTTATCAAAAGAAACCCTATTTTATACATATATACGTCGATATTCTTCCTGAACGAATCGGGGATCCCAGTGACCGGTTATGTAGGAGTAGTTCTTGGACGTGGTACAAATAGAAATGTGAAAACCCTCGTCCTTCAGCGTCCTAAGTCGCATGGTACCATCTTGTCCAAGCCAACCCAGCACCTTGTCAGTCTGGGCCTCAAACACCAGTGACTTTAGAGCTCCGTGCTTACATCTCGACGCCACCATATCTACAAACCTGGAGTCTAGAGACCTATACTTACATACCACACTATCTCCCCGAACTAAAACGTTCAACGACTCTAGAAGACGTATGACACGATAATGTCCGCTTTCGGTTCGTGCATCCATACGGGGGACGAAATCTTTAAAGCCTTGCGTAGTATCATTCCATCTGGTACAGCAAAGTTCCAGCTCAGTGAGTTCTGGCATAGAAGCGAGGATTTCAAAAAATGAGACGCTTAGAGAGGCGTGATCAATGCGCAGGTATTGGAGACGGCATCGAGACGAGGCGATCATCGTGATGATAGCGTCAGACATGTTCAGTAGGGAGTACGTAGGACTGACGGTCAACCGCGTCAATTGTGGAAATTCCACTTTTTCCAAAAATAAGTTGGAACAGATAGTGAGAGACTGCAATTCAGCGTTGACAATTTTGTTTGTCTCTATCGTGGGTGACTCGTCTATTTCCCTGCAATATCTGAGGTGCAATATTTTTAGATGAGGAGACACATCAGCAAAAGGGCAACTTCGTCTTTGACAGCTTTGTCTTTTTTTAGACCACTTTCGGCAGCTTTATCTTTGATATGACATCTTGATCTTGGGCAACCCGGATCTTTCATGTCTTTATGATCTTGCTCTCATCGCCGACTCTTTCATTGTTCCCTTACCTGGATTTCTCCTAATGATGCTCTGAATGCTTGATTAAGATGCTGCACACTGTTTACTGATATATCGGCTGAGAATTCTGTTCTCCGTTGGACCATAATATTATGTACCATCGGCATGCAAGTCCAAAAATTGCTAAGTCATTTTGAAGTCCGCCCGGGGTATAAACTCTGGGGTCCGTGCGTAGAAGCCAGATCAGTATCACGCAGTTCCACGTGATGTTGAACTTCACGATGTGGGCTGATGTGGGCCTGGCATTTCTTCATTTCTTCCTCCTTCCTCCTACTACCATCCCCCATTGCTTCGCTTCACTCCTTACTCGTAGCTTTCTCGTGCAGCCGTCACCGAGACGACCTTTGCGGCTTCAAATGGCGCTTCCATAGCCCAGCCGTATGCGTGGTCGCGGGCAGGTCCTAGTGGGCCACTGTTACTGCAAGGTCACTATATTGATTGTCGTTACCTCTCCCTCAGCTGACCAAGAATATGCTGCTAGATTTTGCCTCTATCGATCTGCTCGCCCACTTTGACCATGAATGCATTCCAGAGCACATCGTGAGTGCACTTGTACGGTGTTCTAATGTGATGGACTAACCGGATCCTAGGTCCATGCTAAGGGTGCAGGCGCACATGGGTACTTCGAGGTGACGCATGACATGAGCAACGTCACGCACCTCTCTCTCTGCCCTGCAACTTGACAGTGGTAAGTGAATTTGTTTGCACTGCCGGTAATCCTCTGTTGCTGACGTCGTTCGGTTCATAGGGATGCTCAACGACTAGCGCACAGCACATCAAGTTTTGCAAGGGGTAATGTTTTCCCCCTTCCTTTTATATCCTTTGCTTACTATTTCAACGAGTCAGGCGCCGCTCAGCCCAATGGTATGGATCTCAAGAGCAGGTTCTCTTAGGTGACGGTACGCTCGATCACACGGTGGTCATTTACATTGACTAACTTTTTCCAGGCATTGTATGTTCCCTCAAGCATTGGGTCAGGATAGATGGGGCCAGGGACAAGGCTCGGGCGATGGTGTCGAGGGTTGGTGGCTGGTTGTATTAGGGTTATCTGTTTATGCTTGCTGTATGCACATTATGTACATGTACTATGTTTATCCCAAAGACTAATATACTTATTGTGCTCTTTTATCATTCCAATGCCATAAGATCTGAAATATATGAAAGATGTCACACCTTACAGGTCCTCAATCAGTCTTTCAAAGAGTTGGTCTGCTTGACAAGACAAGGTACCTGTCTTGTGAAATACATTTTCTTCTTGTGGAAAGACATTGTATTTCGTATCTTTCAAAGCTTTTACGACTTTAGAAAGTACTGAAAGACCACAAAGATGAAGTGACTGTTTTGCTGATGCAAAGAAAGGATTTTTGCACATGTCCGAGGCTGAACACATTCGCAAGCATCCGTTAAGGACGTCATCTGAGACCATGGAAGGTCTACAACTTGGTCAATGCCGAGGCCGTCGAAAGAGACCTCCTTCAAAGCTGGCGCTACGCTGAACGCCACGACCAAAGGTAAAGGGACAGGTGGGATGTCAATGTCAACATATCTGCCTAAGTTGGATAGGCCGATGTGTAGTTTCGACAAACGCGGGACGTTTCCTTCTACCGCATCGAGCATCGGTATCAATTCAGGAGGAACGCAGATTGAAGCACTCTTCCATCTCTTCGACTCTTCCATGAGGATTGGAACATCCGTCTGATAGTTTGCTTCATAGGGAGATCGACCTTATCTCTGGAAATGTTGAACACGATGTTGATATCACGTTGGTTCGATCGGAAGAGAACGGCGGATAAGAGTGAAGTAGGGTCCCTTTGAGGGTATGAGATGGAAACTTTATCAGAGGTGCCAATTGTCACAGAACGGAAGTTGTCAATGAGGATAGAGGTCCAGATTGCCGGATCACCACATGCAGCAAATCGCCACGAGCGACATACATAGCTGAAAGTCCATGGTCCGGTCTTGATATCTGACGCATTGAAAAAATCATCCTCTAATGCAAGGCCGAATATTTCGCTGAGCACTTCGGGGGGAAGGAGGGTACTGAATGTCGAAGCGACTCGAGGATGTGACACACAAGCAAGCTGTCTGTGAAGTTCTTCAGTTCTTTTCTCTAGGTCGACGTGTCCTGCACGCAGCAGGCGCATACGATCCTCGTTGCAATGGATAACAGCACAGATATCAGCAGCAATCTCACATTGGGTTTCTGGAATGTAAGCGTTCAGATGAATTAAGGCATTGGAGAGACAAAGAATACACACTTCTTTGAAGGGAAAATCCTTTTCCCCCACAGGCAACGCAAATAGTTCTTTGGTCCATCGGTGATGGTGGTAGAGGCGAAAGAGGGGCCATCACGTGCTTAGTCTGAGATCGTCCTTAAACGGAAATCACTGCCTGACTTCAGTGACTTGAAATATTACCAGTAAACTTCTTGTAAGAGGTCCTGCAGCGAAAGATGAAATTGATCTTGGCCATAATATTCAGTGTTGTGAAAGGCCAGGCTTCAAGCCTTAAGCCCGGCCCAGCCTAGCCCAGCCCAGCCCAGCCCAGCCCTGAAAAGCCCAGCCTGGTAGTAGGGCTTGCGCAGGGCTCAGGCTCAAGCCTTGTCAAAACATATGTTACGCGTGTTTTATTAGTATCAATTCTTACAGCAAATACAATGTTATTCCTACTCACTGGTATATAATCTCGAGGTTCTATCTGTAGCCTGTCGCACAAAGCCAAAATTGGTGGCTTGCTACCGTACAGTTTCGCAGATCCTCTTACGTTTAAATAAATACTCAATTTATGGGTTCTTCCTGGATCAAATTTTGCTCCCCTAACCATCCTTGCTATCCTTGTGTTTTCCTTGCTATATTATCACTCCTGACTGCTGTTTAGCTGAACTCTGATCGTCTCCCCGTTTGGGCAGCAATCGCACGAGATTACCTGCCGATCATGGCGTCGTCAGTCTCAAGTGAGCGTGTATTCTCAGGTGGGGGTCTTACCATCACCAAACTTCAGAACCGCTTGCATGGCGATGTCGTCGAGGCCCTCCAACTCCTGAAATATGCGCTTCGTAACGATAACGACTATTTTAAAGATAAGTGCTCGTTAGCAGCGGAGGAGGCTCTAGAGGATGAGCAGATGCTAGAGAAAGACACAATGAAGGATATTGACGCATCAGAGTGGGATTTCGCCAATGACTGCTTCCTGGAAGATGATGCGGGTGGTCTAGATAGTATATTTGATGATTAGCACGATACCACTATACACATTGTACCGATGCACACAGAATATGTAGTTACCAGTCAAAAAGCCTGGGCTCAAGCCTCAGCCCGGCCTGAGCCTTGTCGGGCTTGGGCTTTTGGATTGAGTGAGCCCAGCCCAAGCCTTGTAAGCCCGGCCCAGCCCGGTCTTTCACAACACTAATATTATTAATATTCATGCAGTACAGGTCATCTACCGGCTTGAAACCGTGGCTCAAGCTCCACACCCTTGATCCACAAAACTGGTGGGAAAGCTGTGTTGACATGATGCCCATAATTACGGTCATCATGGAGATGCACGAGTTGTTGACACGGGAGTGAGATCTGAGTGCTGAATGCAAACCCTTGTAGAGTGGCGACCGCCAGTATCGGTGCCATCTCGAATACCGTGATCATATCAATGTTCTCTGCCTCGGTGTCATTGCATAGCGCGAGGTGAAGGCTCATGAGCTCGGGAAACCTGCAGTAAACAATGGAGAGGTCATCTTGTAGCGCGGTAAGCATAGCAAGACGTTTCTCCCCTGGTGCAACCTTTGCGCCGATCGCAAGAGAAGCACCTGCATCATGAATGACTGTCGGGATCGGTATTGCATTTGGAGTAATCTACCTTTACTGACAGATCATGGGAGTCAGCCCGTGAGAGAACAGTGGAAAGTGGTGAGAGTGGGTCATGTCGTCGACGATATTTTGACTTGTTGGAACGACGAAAGTGTGGTTTCAAGTATACGGCGAGATGATTGCTATATACGTGGAAGGAGGAAGCATCGAGAATGATATGAGACCATAGGCATGGATAGTTGAGAGCAGCAGCTCGCCAGGAGCTGCATACGTAGGTGAATATCCATGGACCTTGGCTCGTGTCACTGAAATTGAACCCGTTGATGTGCTCAGTAACGGCGAGTGACAAAAGACTAGTGGGCGGAAATGATCTCCAACCGACACTAAACCTCTCACAACTCTACACTATCACCAATTGATTGAATTCGGGTGTTTCGAGTACGATAGAAGCACTCTGCAGACTCAATAATCAAGGGATGTTGTTCAAAAGACACTTTATTCGTTACTAGTGAGTTTTACAAGCGTACTACTTGCACTAGTGGGGTGGGTAAGACACAATTGACTGAATGTGACTTGGTTTTGAGCTACTGCGCTCGCTGGGACTATGACTTCTTCAAAATAATGGCTCTCTTGGCCCTGTACTACTTCCTACAAGTGATCTTCACTTGACTAGTTCGCACTCTTGGCTTACTAGTGGCACTCTTGGCCTAGAAACTGTTCCTTACAAGTGATAACACTTGACTAGTTCGCACTCTAGCTTACTAGTGGCACTCTTGGCCTAAGAATAATACTTTAACTTCGAGAAATTGCAAGAATTTACTTCGAAACACTCTTGGTCTTTGCAGGACACAATAGTATTGCTCAAAAGGGACTTCAATTCACTCAATTCTATAGGTAACTTAGCGACTAGTAGCCGCTTCATTGAGGTTAAGCACAAAAGCCTTTAATTGGGGCACTAAACTCTTGTTAGTCACTCGCAATTGCAGGGATGGCTTGCCTGTCCATGCGAGTGGCTATTCTACTACTTATATACTGTAAAGAAAGGTACAAAGTGACACAAACAGCTACACTAGTGGGGTATTTTCGGTACTGATTTCTTGGCTAGGCCCGAAACATTGCGCATAAACATGCAATAGTCGGTCTAGAAATTACTATTGGACGACTAGTGAGCCACGAAGCTCAGCTATCGGTTTAATCTCGCGTACTTGACACAGCAACGTGCCACTAGCGCCGGAGATGAACAACTAGCCACATCCTCATGCTCCCAACCGTAGTCGGCCATGATCGAAGGTGCAGCTGGGCTATACTAGTACCGATCGTAATAGATCTGATCGCACTAGTCGGATCTGGGCGTAACATTAATCCGTTGTTAATTCATTTCTAAGTCCTGCTTCGAGATTGCTGCGTGACTAGTTAACCTGACTTAGGCGTTTCTGCCCCGATCGGTCTGCTAGTGACTGAACTTCACAAGATCTGTGTATTCTGCTTCTTGTTTGGTGCGCTAGTCGCGATACTCGTCTACTAGTGGTCTTATATTAATTAGTCCGGCTAGTATTCAAGTCACTAGTATGGCCGGCTGGTAGATTTGACCCACTAGTGGTGTCGCATCTAAGTCCTGGCTTCACTAGTCGCATACTGCTGTAACTATCAGCTCAAAGCCTCAGCTATAGTCCTTTTACTATCACTAGTATAGGATAGGTATGCAATTGTATTGTTACAAATTCGCAAAATCTAGGTGTGAACGCGTAGACGGCGTATCACCGTTGTCGTCCAAGAGTGCAGGGAAGATCTTTTGTAGTACTTTTGGGGGTAAATCCCCGAAACCCGTGCAATGTGTCCTTCTTAGAGTATCTCTCAGCGCGTAGTCGCTGCATATCTGTGACTAAAGATCATCAAATAGTGCCACTGTATTGAACTTGAACTTCCTTACGTTCTCTGGTCAACCCACAGGTCGAACAGGAAATGTTGCTGGTCATAAAATGAACGCGAGTTCCTGGAAGATCATACAGAACTCCAGCACTCATAAGGAGAATGATAACAGATGTCATACCTTGGAAACTCATATAGAATAAGATAGGTCGCCCTGCGATGTGAGAGAAAGTGAGTATAGGAAAAAAAACTAAGCGCTCAGATATAAGGCGATTACAAAGACAAAGACCGCCTGGATTCCAAAACCTTGCGCTTCAACCGGCAGGAGGTGTCTAGACGTGTTACTCCCAGAACAAGGTCCAGGACTGAGGAAACGGGAAGCGGGGACTGCGCTAAATAAATTGTTGCACCTGTCATGTCTGGTGCTGTGTCAATGCTTGAGCCTTGTCAGGTGCTTTGACGTTGTGATAAATTTGACAATCGCTCACGACTCGGGAAATTTGAAGTGAAGCGGCATGGGAAGAATATAGCAAACATCAACACATATCACGAAACTTGTGTTGCAGGACATGAAAGACAACGCTCTGTCTTGGCTCGGTCATCACTATAGTCAGTTTTCTCATGGGCATTACATCGCGCGAGGCTTAGAATGTGAACTAAACACCAGGAAATTACGGCCATGATGGTTATCCCTGGAAGCGGTAGTCATTTCAAACAAGCATCTATATATTAAGACAGGTAGAAGATGACATAATAAGGCAGACTTTCAATTTCTGGCCATTGCCATCCTGCGGCCTATTCCGGCTGAGCTTCAATTCCGTTGCACTGCCATCACTGCCGCCTTTTGGCAATGCGTTTCAATTTTGCATTGCTGCCTCTGCATACCTTTACCAGTGTTCCATCCCCACATGACAAATCATTGGGGTATATCCAGCACCCAGTATTCCCTGAACTGAGACTACCCACTTCCTATGCATGCCACTGCATGGCAACAGGACACTGTAGGCTACAAAATGAGTATCAAACTGTATAAGGATGGATGGTACCATATATATGGGTCCATACCCGTACTGTCAGCAGTCTGAAATCTGATTCTTACAGCCGTATTTGTATGGGTACCATACAGGTAGGCCAAATTTGTGCAGATACCTGTTCTTTTTGGTATGTAATGAGTTAGATTAATGAAAGTTATGAAACATATCATTCCAGCTATAAAACTCACCTGCCATAGGTCATCATGCTCTCCTATGACCCCCATATACAGGAGACAGTATGGGTATGGTACGGGATACAGGCTAAACTCATACTGTACTGTCAAGGCCCTTTTACCTTACAGTGTATGGCTGTAACTTATATGGCCATACCCATATATGGTACAGACTGTGGGCATCCCTAATCAAACAATGAGCAATTGAGCAACAAGTCAACAACAAACATCAAAGGACAAGTTAGCAGGTAGGATTAGTGGCCAGGAGACCATTTTCAAGGACAGGTAACACATATACATGTACTGACTATGCCATAATTTGCTTATTACAAGGCTTTGGTGAGGCTCAAGCCTCCTCTGGCAGGTATAAATGGCAAGGAGACCATTCACATAAGAATATTCTGAATACATTCTACACTTAGCCTTTCTCTATCAGTGTAGAGCAACAAGCTGATGATATTACCTGTCAGAATATACGCTATGCTATAAGATGTAAGTAAGGTGATAAATACAAGGAATATGGAATAGCTCACCTCAGCCTTTCTCTGTCCATGTAGAGCAATAAGCTGAGGTGACAAGTACAAACTTAATGGCCATTGCCAATGCCATCCCATGGTGCAGGCCAGGTGAGTTTCAATTTTGCTGCCTCTACCAAGCCTCTGCTCTCCCAGGTCCCCACGGCACATCATTGGCATGACTGACTCCTAACTGAGCTTCAACTACTTATCCATGCTATAGCAACAAAGCAAGTATCAAGCAATGAGCAATGAACATTGAGCAACAAGTTGACAATGAGCATTGAATGTCAATGGATGTAAGTCTTATAGAAATCATCAGAGCTCAAATGGTGACCATGGCAGTCCACCATGTCAGATATCCAAGTCAGGGACATATAACCAGAATACAATATCTCTCCTCCTCCTGCCAGTACAGCTATTAACAATGATCACCCAAAGTATGGGAGTCCCTATCTGTCTATTACATGGCTTACAGAAGTAACAGAACAAGGCTTCATGGCACTCATAAAAATCATTTCACTTCATTGCAGTGGCTCCAAACAAAAACAGAGATTCAACAACATATCATAGTAAAAAGCCGGGTTTGGGGTGGGCCCCAACAAGCCGAAGTCCTGTGTCGCAGTTAGGTTGCCGGGACCCGAGGTATGAGGGTCCGGCAATCGTGATGAAGACACGGGGCATAGGCTTGTATTGACAGACTATCTAATGATACCCAGTGACTTCATCTTGTTATAATGTTCGTAGTCATCCATCACGACCACTGACATCTTCTCGAATCTTCTATCTGGCAGTCGTCGCCCAACAGCCCAATATTCTCGCCGCATCATGTTGGCGATTTCACCGGCAAAAGGTCCCAACAAGTAATGGCCAGGGTTTGCATACACAAAGCATGAAACACTGCCCAGTAACATGTACATGTCTTCAGGTATCAGGAATTGGTGGGTGGCGCGGATTGTGAATGTGTGTGCCATCCCATCTGCACCTTCAACAACCAACTCTCCACATCGATCTTCTCCTTCTGCGGATTCCACATCCAATCCACGCACAAGCCCCTTATCGATGCATGGCCCTCTAAACCAGTCCTCATCTATCTTGTCGACATACTTAACAAACCCTGCACAGCTGAGGTCCACTGGCAGAGGGTTGCTCATGACCTGCTCCCATGTCGGTCTCCATTTCTTGCAACCAAGTCCTACTCCAGGATACAACAAAAGGAAGGACACCCGCATCCAAGGGGCCATTGAATTCACCAGCACTGTCCATGCGTCCTCGAGAGAATCGCTCTCATAGTATGCAGGTATTATCACCGGCCCCGAGGGAATGCAAGACCCGCAACTTTGTCCACAGGATAGGTCGCCAATCGTTCTGCATGTCCACCAGTGGACCGAATATATCCCACCAATGCCATTCCAACTGTATCTGCTTGTGAAACCTCATCAGCAGCTCAGTCTCATAGTTTCCATCTTCGTCTATTGGCTTTGCATGCATCGGTCCATTTGCTGTATTCCCGGCGATGATCCTCTTGTCTCCGACCTCCTGGAGTGTCCACGCACGTCTAAACCAACACCGATCGCTGTCCAAGTCACCCTCTGTCACACTCAAAGGCCATCCCAGCCCACTCAGGTAGATCACTGCCCTTACACCCTTATACACATATCCGATTGTGGGCATGTCCAGCTTCCATTCCTCCACACACAGATCCTCCTTCGGCCCCCCTTTCTGTCTCAAACAGAGGACATCCAACCATGCGTACTCCAGTCCCAGATTCAGCATCTCAATCCGAATGAGGTCAAGACTGGCGTCCTTTGGGATGGGCACGGGCCACTCCTTCCCATTGATAGGTGTCCACACATCCATACGATCTTTCTCATCCACCCATGCATGAGATATCGGCTGCCAGCGAGAGCAACTCTATCCATGACCCGTCGCCGATATTGACGGTCCACCATGGCACCACCCGATTGCTGTACAGGTCCCAAACACGTCGAGGTGGCAAATCCGGGTTGACAATCCGATTACATGCCAGTGCTTCATCTCGCATCTTCTCATCACGTCTGTGGAGTTCGTCTCCAATGTTGCTCCAGTCGCCAGTGTACCATATCTGGCGAAGACAGCCATAAACAGTTCCAAAGTCGTAGTTCTTCTCAACGCAGTCTTCAAGAATGGAGGGGAGAGATGGGTGTCAAGGGTATATGCCGTTCTAAGGATCGCGTTCAGTCGATCGAAGACACCCAAAATGCCAAGGGTAGCACAGGGAGTGTGGCGAGGGAGGATGGTATAACGGGCTTTTCACCAATGTAGGCCCGTTGCAATGGAACATTGATGGACGATTCCGCTTTGCCAGTCTCTGTAAAGGCCGAGATGATGACTTCAGGAAATGTGATGTCCTGGAAACATGTTATCAAGTTGTCATTGTGTACTTGCGGACTAACATACCTTCGGCGGCCAACGAGGAGAATCAGACTCATCAGAATCACCTGAAGTATCATCAGAATTACTAGACCATTGCTCGTCCACAGAACCACTCTCAGAACTCGCAGTCAACGATATCAAAGGTGGTTCTGGTCCCACGTTAGATAACGAGGCAGGTACCGCCTCTGAGATGGTCCCGCCATTCATTGCAGTATGTTATGGATATCGGGTACTTGCCAACTCGGCCCATGAGTCAACACATGCCTGTACTCGGGCTTCTCGGTCTCAACGGTGACTCGCTCGTATCTTCTCTACCTTCTCTATTTTTCTTACAGATACTAGAATACAGTAGAACATTGTAGAACAATAATGACTCGAAACCTCTAGTATATAATTACTGTCTGTACTATTGTATCTTAATCTAATTTACTACTCTTCAACGTCCACTTAACTGTGTGATCCAAGCATTTTGATCGGTTACGCCTAGCGCTTGCCGCTCCGTTTGCCTTCCAACTACGCCTAGCGCTTGTTGGAAACCCTGTCAGTTACGCCTAGCGCTTGCTGACACCCTCGTTAACTACGCCTAGCGCTTGTTAGCACCCTTATCGGATCCCTCTTGGTGGTTGAAACTCGCTCTCGGACATCCTCGCTCACGACTTGGGTTTTACTCGGGTTTCATTACCTCGTGTATTACTCAAATTAGTCCGATTCTTAACACAGTAGAATTATTGTTCGGGTAAAGTATCGCCTCCTCTTGAGACACTGAAGGCGCGATTACATTGGCATTTTGGTCTGAATCGGACGTCAAGTCAAGAAATGGAACCGGCATTATTATTTGAGGTCGAAGAGACGGAGTACAACTGTCCTACGGCCACGCTGAGTACTCGAAACGAGAGAGATAACGTATACATACTGTTTTCTGCGTGTACACAGACACACCTTCAAGCGGGGTGCGGAACACAGAGATGAGGTCCAGGAAGGCAGGTCACAAGCCACTGCTGATGTGGGATAACAACGCGGCAGGTGGCAGACGAATCAATGACGGTCCGGGTTCTGTGAACACCGACGTCGGCAACCCTACTGGTTCCTGCGGAGATCACCTCGCCGCCCCTTCACAACAATGTACGTACAAGCGAAATCTCGTACCACTGTGGGGCTTGAAGACAATCCTCCAGCTTGTATTCTTGTAAACCCGTTGACGTTGATAGAAATCACAATTTATTCTGAGCTCGAAGTCTCGAAATTTTGCGGTTCAAGTTAATCACTATCGTCCCTCTTTCTGAACTGCCTTCAAAAGGCATCAATGAATTTGACGTACACAAGGACATGTGAGAATCGAAATATTAAGCTTCTCATGCGCACTGACAGTCAATCGTCGTTTATTTTCTCGTAGGGATTCACTTACGTATTTGCTTATTCCCGCGGGGATTTCATGGTATAATACTGTAAATTTCGTCCTCATGTATCTATGAGAAATGATCAATTTTTGCGAAAGAGAAAGATGGACAGAAGATGGCATACAGATAAATAACGTCAAGGACGGTGCCAAGTTTTTTATACTAAATAGCCCTCATTTGTTTGACGTATTGATACCGATTGTATCGGGTAGGCTTGATCGTGTTGCGAATTGAATGCTGAATTCTTCGGAGACAGACTTCTATTCATCGAGGACAACCAAAAGAGAAACGAGCGTGCTAATGACGTCTGAGTGTGTTAGAAACAATCAGTAAGAAACGAAGAATAGACGTACCCGTACAGATTTCTTTCTGGTACGTCCGCGTCATCCCTGACTGCGAAACCGTTTGTTTGCATATCGTCTTTGTAACTTGAGCACCGTTCTCTCATCCTCTCCCTCGGTGAGAATTGCTTGATTCACCCATGATGCAAATGAGGACAGAATGAGACGCCTCGTGATGTACGGTGAGTTATGGAAGAAGAGGGTCTGCGAAAAAGAAGTCAGTTGAGGGAAGAGAATATCGAAAGGCACGTACTCAGGCGGACGATCGTCATCAAGATCTTTGTTTCCAGCGATTGCTCATACCATCCTCCTTGTAGCATGGCGACCCACTGCAGCGTGGAAAAAGGATGTTAATTGTAAAAACCTGTCCCACGCCCAGCGTCTGTAAGAAAATAACGAATCAACACTTTAAACCAAGAAAATTTTCTTGAACGTTGAGCAAACATCCAACGGTTCGGATAGCTATGCCACTTCACAGTCAACGATTGAAGTAATCTGAATCATAAATCGAAGCCAGGGTTGGATTCTGTGCGAATTTGAAATTTCTATGAAAATGAAATCTAGCGTATCACTAGAAGGATTGCCTATTAGCTGTGCATCATCGTGGCTGAACAACAATACCTCTCTGGCGACGATTCCTGCCAAGTACTGATGACGCGTGTTGATGTACAAGTGTCGTTCATATCCTTGACGATAACTCTGGGAGCCGAGGCTGGGATTCAACGCGAAATCACGCCAATTAGGAGCACATATAGTTACTAAAACTGAGAAAAAGACGATCAGCGTCACCTCTAGTACTTATATCAAGTACAGAAACGCACCTTCTCGCCGCTTAGTACCCCAAAATGCGATACCATCCCAAGGAACGACTCGTATCGTTGTTGGAAGGTACGACTCATTGTGCGGGCCATTTCAAAGACAGAAGAATGGAAGAGTAAGTGTAGAATCTCAAGGATGAATATTGAGATTGAAGGCGACAAGTCTAGAGTAGTATATCGTAAGCAGCGGCGACGGTCGACCATGATGGGAAGGAAGGACTGTTTGCCGGCGGCAAATTTCTGCCCTGTTTGGGAGTCGGCCCGGAGCCCTTCGGCTTCCAATCGGCTTCTCTTCCGTTTCTCAACGATTTCTTCTCAGATTTCTCTTCATCAAAGCGTCGAACAATCTGCACATGCCGAGAATTTTCAGGAGCCTACAGATACACGTTATAACAATTTTTCTTCTGTTTGAACCATCCGACATATTTCCCCATCCTTGTCAATCCGAGTCATCTGCACTGTCATCCGCAACCTCGACTCAAAATACGACGGCCCTTTTTCTCGTACGTCTCCTGCGCATTCTTAATGCACGCATCCTCGAGCCACTCATGATATCTGCCCAGTTATAGTTTCTGGTGTTGCTTATCCGTCAGCCCACACAACGACAGTTTGATCCTTTCGATGATGGGCGCCGCGCGACACAATGCTTCGTCAAAGGCAACCCATTCCCGGGTACAGCACCAGAAAAGAAGCTACCAGTAGGGAGAGGCATCTGTATCAACCTCAACCCTGATTTCGAGTGTCTCGATTGCGCATGGGGACGTAGCCTGTTCAGTGTCGCGGTCCACCACTCCAGACAAGCCCTCGTGGAACAAAGAGATGGTGATGTTGAGGTCGACGACTCTCCTGAGGAAGAGTGGCGCTGGGATATCTCCTCATCTGACATGGTCATAAGCAGTTAGTGACATCAAGGTAAGCAGATTCGGTCACTAACCAAAATCAAATGGTCCAAATGCAGGGTAGGATCTGACCGGGCTCGGGACTATCGCACGCATAATCGCGGAGAGACGGGACCCAATGTAGGCGTCCCAGCCGGTCTGGCGACGCCGTATTGCCTCACTCTGAGATCGTCAACTCCGCTGATCTTCAATGCGAATTACGGCTGGCGACTCGGGAGAAAAGGACGAGGTCTGTGTGAGTAGCGATCTCCATATTGACCATACTTGCTTGGGGGCCATGTTCGCCTGCCCTGGATCTTGTCAGGGGAATCGTAGCTTGGGTCGAACTCTCCCGCATGGGCCTCGTATTCGTCGATGCGTATGCTCCGGGTCCAGAAGAGCCGCATCTCGCTGGGAAGGGAGTCGACAATGGAGAAGAACTGAGCTTCGGTGCATTGGATGTCGAAGAGCTCCAGGTTTTTGGACGGCTGGGAACGAGGTGAGGGCGTTATGCCAGAGGACGGGTCTTTGAAGTTATGCCAGCTGAGTCTGCTGAAGGAGAGCGAGTAGATAGTTATCGCCGACAGTCCGTTTTCAGATGGGTGAGAAAGAAGTGGAAGATAGTCGTCTTGGGAGAGTGTGTCGGGTGTGGTCTCGAAGAGGTCGATCCTCGCTCACGTTAGAAGGTATGTCAAGGAAAGCTTGTGTAATCGTATAGACCTCGCGACAAGTGTAGCGCGCGCCGGCTCCGAGGATAAGTTCCATGGCGGTGAGCTGGTCCGTCATCTTTTGAAGGTCGTCGCCATCCTGTCAAAGAAATAGACTTTTATGAGTGACAAGGAGATATACTCGAAGACGCTGCATACCATTGTTGATAAAATGAAGAGATTTTCGTGTTGCTCTTATAGCTTTGGGGAGGATGAATGAACAATTGGGATAGACTAGTCGGCAATGTGCAAATGAAGAATATCACCCTCACGACATGTTGCAACCAGCTGACACCGAGAATGATGTTCAGCGCGTCGGAGAGCAACGACATGGATGCCGAAGAGGCCGGGCGTCCTAGTCCTGGACGGTACAGACAACTAAAATCCTCAGATAGTTAGCACAGAGGAACACAAAAGATATATCTTCTCTATTCATACACAAATGGGGAAAAGATCCCAAGAGCAGCCAAAACTCATCGAATACGTCGATTTCTGCATTGCCTTACAGCCGACTTGCATGCGTGTCAGGGAACAAACCACATAGCCAGGGGATAAAACAGTAGCACTATCAGCGCAGCGCCGAAACAAGAGGCCAAGTCATTGTTGCAGACCTATGGTTAGCCTAAGGTACCGTCCATTGACGGCAAGTCAGTGAGATACCGCGGTCAAGGCAACCGGCCTAGCGGCAGATCGACTCGCCCTCTGGGTGAACTCTTCCATTGTTTTCTTTCTAAAGAAACAGCGGTCATCTAGAACATTCAGATGGCAGTGGTAGTTCGTTGGTATTGTTGTTGGTAGTGGTTCGGGAAGTACGGGACAAAGACTGAAATTTCAATTCTCGCTGAATAAGCGTCTGAGTCAGCATCGGGAACAACTGCCGCCGGCCACCTCTCCCGAGTCCCGACGAAGGGCCGCCGGGGAAAAAAGATATTTGGAATCCTTTGCGCAAAAACAGTGTCGCTTACCGCGAGGCTTCATTCGCATTCTGTTAATAAATCCCCTGTCTTCTGCTTGCCGTGCGCTCCTCATTCTTGGTATCATCCTCTGCTCGCACGGGATCTTTACTGACAATGATCTTGACTGTAGTGCGCTTTCTGCCGGTCTCGTTACTTCGTTATTTCAGCGAGTGACTAAAATGCTAAGCAGAACAGTCTACACGTACGGGATCCACTCGACTGTCGCCTGTGGATGCATGCAATCCCACGGTGGAAACTAAAATGCCAAACTGCTGCCAGCTGGTGCATCGAGCAGCGGTGTAAGTTTAGATTCGATTCCGTCTGCGAACGAAGAACGCTTATAATTACTCCACTTCGCATGTCGAAAACTGCCAAGGGTCTTTCCGTGCCTCGGCGTCGACCTCAGAACGAGGTCCAATGCTGCGAAATGCAGATAACCGGGTAAAGGACCGTAAAGCACGTCTTTCATCCTTGTGTTAAATCCGTGGATCTTTCTGTGTCTAGGAATTCCAAGGTCCCATGCGCCATTCAAGGGATCAAATCGATCAAATCTGATAGCAGACTAAGCCAATAATGTTTCTCAGGTATTTACGGCAGGCTAAAACTGTCGTTCTGTTATTTTGGGCTTGGCAACTCCATGTCCTGTGATCATTCACACAGCGATACCACATGAAGAAACGATTTCCAACGACATAAGAAATGCACGGGAGCAGATCGGGCAATCAATGGGACGATGTAATCGCGGACGTCGGCAAACAATCGATGATATGAATAATTGATTATATCGTCGACATGGCAAGTTAGCTGAAAGCTTCACCGCACTCCTCCACTGCCGGTGGAAATCTGGTATCACTAGCGCACACAGCGATCTTCAAGCTGAAGCCTCACCAGTTCGAGCCTTCACCTAAGGGTAGGTATCGTGAAGTTCAACTGACGACAATTGGAGCCGTCATTCTCTGACAGTCTTGGAACCCCTTGATGCAGCTCTCACGGATACCTCCTGACCTGCCTTCTCACATTGAAGTACTACAGGACCTAGGTGGACTTCATATCGTGTCTTCGGTAGCGAGTATGGTTAGTACTTTCCATGCGGTCATTGTGAGGCTACTCATTCATAAAGGCCAGGAATCACTAGTCGCTCATAGAGCATACAATCACTCACCATCGTCCGCTAGGTCAACCGCATCGCTGCGAGTGACCTGTGCTTGAGTTTTCGCTACTTTCATGTCGTTGCTGTGGCTGCCGTTTCTTGTCATCCTCGTCGTGACATACATCACCCGACGATACACCTTTAGTCGTCTCCCACCAGGACCTCGAGGGCTGCCCATCGTTGGAAACATACTGGACATGCCGACGACGAAACCATGGCTGACATTTGCTCACTGGAGTAAACTCTATGGTCAGTATTGCCTCCGTCGTCGAATTGTTTCTAATTCATTTATTCTTTCCTCCAGGGGATATTTGCTCGGTTACAGTCTTGGGCCAAACATTTATCATACTCGGTTCTTCTGATACCGCCGTTGATCTACTGGCTAAGCGAAGCTCCACTTATTCTGACCGTCCTCATCTGACCATGGCCTGCGACCTTGTCCGCTGGGATTTAACCATCCCGCTCATGTCGTCGGGCAACACGCTGAGGACCCATCGAAGGCTCTTGCACAGCTGTCTAAATGCCAACGTTATAGACAAGTTTGGTAGGATTCAAGAGAATGAGGCGCGGCAGCTTCTGAAGCGGCTACTGGAGGCGCCAGAGAAGTTTCATAACCACGTCGCTCGGTGAGTCGCCACGAGCAGAGTTCTGAACTCATATGCATACGCACCTAATGAAACTACAGCCTTGCAGCATATCTGAGCCTGCGCATCGCGTACGGATATGACTCGGAAGTCAAAGAGGACCGAGACAAACTGCTACAACTGGTCGAGAGGACGATGGCCGAGTTTTCAAAGCTCAGTGCACCTGGGACGTTTCTTGTAGATCAGTTACCATTTCGTACGTTTGACATTTACGCAAGACTTTCACCGGCACCTAATCATCTTATTCTCCAAGTCCGCTTTCTACCTGAATGGCTCCCCGGTATGGGATTCAAGAGGTTGGCACGCGAATGGAAGAAGGATCTAGACGACTTGGTAAACATCCCTTTCAATTTTGTCAAAGGCCAGGTGGTGCGTTGCTCTGAGCAAGCTGTTCAGCTATCATTAGATAATGTATTATGTTATTTATATTCAGGCTATGGGTATGGAGAAGGAGTCATTTGTCTCGGCTCTGCTTCACGATAAATCAGCTTCGGAGTACGACATAAAGTGGGCCGCGTCAACCATTTATGGAGGTGAGCCCCACGCTTTCTCGGCCACGATCAGTGAACTCTGAATCGGACAGGTGGAGGCGAAACAGTGAGCGTCCACATGTGTGGACTCCTGTTCTGCGTTGTTCATTATTTCTTAGACAACCTCAGCCTTGGATGCGTTCTTTCTAGCCATGGTTCAGTATCCGTCGGTACAGAAACAAGCGCAAGTAGAGTTGGACACTCTCTTGAACAATGGCGAGCGACTACCATCATTAAGCGACCGCAACAAATTGCCGTACATCAACGCGTTATGTCTGGAGGTTCTCAGATATCATAGTGTCCTCCCAACAAGTATATTTTTACGTATCTTCAAGTCTCCCGAAATGTCCGTTGAGTGTCCTTGCATAGATATCCCTCATTGCACATCACAAGACGACGTGTACAATGGTTATTTTATTCCCAAGGGTTCCTTGGTAATCGCTAACATATGGTGAGTCACCGTCAATGCATCGCGTCAAAAGCGTTGATCAAAACCACTGTCACAGGAATATGACACACGATCCCAAGATATATCAGGATCCAACAGTTTTCAATCCAATGCGGTTTCTTGCGAAACCTGAACAAGTGCTGGAACGGGATCCGAGAGAAATAGCATTTGGTCTTGGTAGACGGTGAGCTTCTTCATCTCGTCTTTGCTATGACTCTGATGTCGTTTCAGGATATGTCCAGGTTAGCATGTTCCCTCTGGTATACTTGGGAACGTGGGCTTATTTGAACCGCAGGCCGATATTTAGCTGACGCGACAGTATTCACGGTCTGCGCTATGATCCTCAGCACGTTTGATATCTCGAGGGTCGAAGGATCACCTGAACCTGTGCTTAATGCAAGGGATGGTACAATTAGGTTTGTCGACAAGGAGAGATGTTGCCACCGGCTGACCAGATTTTTATCAGCCGTCCTGCTCCCTTCCTTTGCTCAATCACGCCCCGTTCCCCGAGGGCTGTCGAGTTAATCAATGCCGCCGACTAATATGGAACCATGAATCATTTGGCACCACAGGTAGTTATCCGGAGTGTATATCGCAACTGGTGTAGGCCGGCCGCTGTTGACAAATGATTAGGAGGAAGATATACTAGTAAGTGGTGTAGTGCTGCAGAAATTTCTGCATGTTCCCGTATAAAATGCGACAAATGGTACGATACGCGATGATCAGTTGTGCACCTGCATTGGTTCTGCAAGGCAAGATTGGTTTTCTATTCCCGCACAGAAGAACGCGCTTACAGCCCCAGTAATAAACGCGTTGGACCCCAGCGTAAAATGTCGCGGTAATACGGCATGATCATGTTGATTGTTCCTTCACCAGACTGAATGTCATATTTTCTTATGTAGTATCATGGTGGCCACGCACAACGTAGATTGCAGCTAGGGAGCTTGACGCCATTGAGACGTCATCCTAATGTGCAATACCATTGGGTGCAAAGAAATGCATCCGAACAGTAAGTTGCTTGCGCTGTGTGCATCACTTAAAAAACGCGCGCCTACCATTCTATTCAATGGTCGTGTTTTGATATTTGGGTCCCTCACAACTCCTGCCTCAGTGATTTGATGTGATCCATCTCACACTAAACGTATGTGCCCCGGGATGTCTTTCCAGCGGGCGCGTTGCAGTGTAGGATCCCAATTATGACTGCCATAGCTTATAGATCGCAAGTGACAAGTCCCCTCAGTTTAGTCTATATAGTCAATCAGTAACTTCTAGATGATCAACATAACCGTTCATGCTCGTCGTGGAGTTCCCGTTGCCAGGCGTGCTAATCGTTGTATATACTTAAAGGTTCAGCGCTGCCGTAGTGTAGTTCTTAGGACTCGCCCGTCTCTTTTACTCGTAGGTCAACTCAGCTTTTCTCGTCACGCAGCACGCTATGGGCCAGACGCCCTCCATGACGTCAGTGATTTTCCCGCCCGAGAATACTGCCTCGTCCACGTTCGAGGCCACAACGTCACCACTGTAAGGCCCACTGCACCGTCCTTCTCAATCTCAATATCTGATTATTGACAAATGTTTCAAAGAGATCATACAGACAGAGGAGGCGTCGACGTTACCCTTACAGAGTGAGTCTTGTCAATACTTTTCACTGTTGCCGAAGCTTAGCTCAGTGTTTCCAGCACCAAGTCTGTCGTTTCTATATAGCGCCTATTGACAAGTCTTAATACTTTCCAATAGAACACAGACAATTTTTATCAGTCCATCTTTCCCTCTACAGACCTCTTCGTAAGTCGAGCGCAGTACCTAGAGCCGCGTTTTCTCATGGGGTCTTATCTAGTTCACCGGCAGCAGCCAACAGTTCTTCTCGTAAGACAACTTCCCCAGCGACGATCGCTGGCAGCATCATTGGCTCGTTGGCTGCGATTGTCCTTGCTCTGCTTTTCATTCTCTGGCGAAGAAGAAAACATCGTAGCAGGGTTGGTAGCAATGCTGATGAGGAGATTGATGACCCAGCGACTAGTACTGTACCAAACTCTAACCCCTTCCTACGATCATCATCCGCCTCCGCGCGGACCGTATCCATCTCGACTATCAACTCTCCCACATCCGACCTTCCGAGGAGACTATCTCAGTCTTCTCGCAATGCGTACGAAGAAGAGATCGAGCGGCTACGACAGGAGGTGCTGTCTCGTGAAAATCATATTAGGTATATGCATGAGCAGATGGAGCTCACGTACAGCAGCTCCCCACCACCCTCTTACCGTTCCTCACGTAGGAGTGATGCTTCGGATCCTTTTGTTTCTTCCTCGACGCTGCCGCCCCCATTACCTACGCGCGAGATTCCTCGCTAACGCCGCCTTGTATCTTTCATGTTGGATAGGATATTATTACTTATTGGTGTTCGATAGCCTACTCTCGAAAACACAAGAAATATGATGAGATGTCTAGAAACGGTCCTTGATTATATTACGAGTCTCGCAATGGAGACTGCCAGCTGTCGTGAATAGTTTGGAAGGTATTCTCACGTGTTAGTCCATTCCCAGGGTATCTGCATAGATACTATAGATGACGGCTTATATGCTTGTATCAATCACCCTGTTGGTGGGGACGTCGGGGCGACGGCGCTGCTTCTATCGGAAGAGACTCCAGCCGATCCAAGTGAGTCGTTGGGGCAGTTACAGACTTCACGAGATCATAGAACGAAGTCTCATTCAAAACGGCAAATACTGGTGAAATCTATAGGAATAGCTTCAGCATGCATCCAAGAAACACAGAATACCAGTAGTACCATACAATGTGTTAATCTGTAAACTGGGAGACGTCTTCTTCAGAGAGAGACCTACTAGCCCAACCCTTCCGCCCAAAGTCCCCTGCGAGAATTTCGCCTGTGATATGGTTCGCGCACAAGAACGGACGCATTTCTCAACAGACATGCTACGACCGTCTCGGACGCGAAATCTCACTCAATCCAGCCGACATCCGCAGAACAGTCAAAGACTTCTGTGCATCACTAAACTGGTACGTGAATGGGGTGAGACTTTCCCAGGAATTCAATAACGCAAACCGGGAAGCGTTGCCGATGTCGTCTGTACGTCTGTATTAATGTTCTCAGCCTCTTCTAGTTTTATGGTCGAGGAAACGAGATGAGCCAAAATGGATATACCAGGCTCTTCCCAAACGTGTGTATGTCCAAGAATTGTAGTAATAGCAACAGAGTAAATTCTAAACTGAAAATGAGGTGAGTAGTAACGATCTGACCGTTGGCCGCGACATCCGATTCTTCTTCAAGAGTTACGACGCCTTTGCACGGGCGCGTAGAACATGCCTTCGCGGTCCGTGCTAGGTAGTCATACTGTTCAACAATAAACAAAGGTGTCGGGAAGGACAGCAGGGTAGACTTACCCTTGTAGAGTCGCTACCGAGGTTGGTCTTCCAGTCGCCAGCGATTCAATGATATCTTACCGGCAGTCAGTCGACAGTCTCCGGCTCAGCAATACTGTGTTCGCCACCAAAGATGCCTAAAATTGGGCGTAAAAGCACTGGAGAGAGGAAGAAATAGGCTTGCTCACTCCGTACCGGCACCCGAGCTGACTACCAAGTCCTTCGTTGACATCGTACAGGCCTTGCAAGCTCCAGGGAAGTGTTGCAGACACGTCTACAGGACAATATTGTCGCGACTTGCGCGTGATGGTGGTGGTAGTGAAAAGAGCCGTGTTTATTTGTTGACGTCGCCAAACAACCCTTGTCATCGATCATCACGACGACCTCGACCTTTGTTTCTTCACTCCGCTATGCTCCAATCTTCATCATTTCTGCATCAGGAAAAACTGAAATACTACGTAACTGACTACAATTTGTCTATATCATATTGATGATCGGTACCTTATGTTGCTCCACCTGTCACCTACCATACGTCTCTGTAGCAACCCGTAGTTCGAAACCTAGCCTCCATAGCCAAACAGGACATACATAAAGCCAAGTGCACACCTCCATAGATATATGAATGGAGGTGACGTGGCAGGTGTTCAAGGCGACGTAAAAATCCATTCTTATGATACAAAGGAAATCAACAATTCAATAGATGTCTCCGGGATACCTCACAAAAGGAATTTGTGCAGGGCAATTGCAAATGGCGGGTGGGTGTCAAGGAGGCACGATCAGCGTCGAAAGAATTACGAAGTTTGTTTCAATTTCCGATCCAACTCCGATGGTCCGTGCATTATCAACATGATCACGCCACCAAAAAGCGAACCATTTTTCTTCCCTCCTACCATTGCCTCCCCTTTTACTGCCTCGTCCAAGGTCAGCACTAGTAACTTCATCCTTTACGAAGATTGCGGCAACAGACTGATACTATGTAAACGCTGATGAGTTTATCCAGTGTGGACTGTCGCAGATGAAGTAGGTTTTCTTGGTCTGCCTTCGCATCCTTGGAGTTGATTGTTGCTGTTGTAGTGAGTTTGGAATGATTGGTGGTCTTGTGTTCCTAATGGTGAGTCAAATTCTGCTCGAACTATCCCTCACACTGATACTCATTGTTCTTGATAGCATTTGTCTGTTTGATTTCGGTTGTTGGAGGTGGTACTCGAGCTATGCAGCATTTCGATGGTGCGTATTATTTATAATATCTTTCACTCAATCGCTGACCTCGATTATTTAGATCGTATGTCTCGAGGCATTCGAAGCTCTTCCGGCAACTTCACTGTTGAGCGCTAGCATGGGTCCAGTAGAGGCAAAGAGCTAGTTGCAGGAGCCAGGAACCATGTACAAAATGTGTTGTAGCTGTGTACTAGTATATATCTCCCAGTGAATATATTGTTTTTTCCATAATTTTTGGTGTCTACCTCAGATGTGGCCTCGATTAGCTAGTTGTATATCCTATTATATACACCTAAAGTAGTGCTACAGTAGTCGCGGCAGCAGACTACAGAGGGCTACAGAGAGCTACAGAGACCCGAGTGAGAAGTACGATCGCTACATAAAGGGGACCTTTCGCATTTGCAATACCAGGTACAGATGCTACGTATGGGTATATCGCAACATCATTTTTTCCTGATGTACCTGATGAAGAGAGTCGACTTTGCCTCGACTCTGCATCATCTCTTACTGCAAGATTTTCAGGAGTAATCGAAGAATGTCCCTTGCACCATGTGATTGCCAGCCATACTCAAAAAATTGAAATAGTTGCAGTCTGTACTCTGGAGTCTTAACTGTAAGATTCGAAGGCTGTCTTACAGTCTCAGTGTTCGCATTAGGGTTGCGCACGAAACCCTAGGTTTTGATACACTAGGGTTTCGGACCGGTAAGTTACCGGTTAGTTACTGGTAATTTACCTCCCCCTGCTGGAGGGGTTTTCGTCAAGGTAACTTACCTGTCATGTGATGACATTTCAGCGGCAATATTATATAATATTACCACTATATTCAATCTTAGTGTAGTTATATTTTATTTACAGCTTAAAACATATCTCTTTAGTAACTTTCAATGAATCACACTCCAGGAGAAAGAAAAATGTGTAAAAGAATACGAAGATGAAGATGCTGCGAAATTTTTGCAAATGACACGCGTCAGGCATGTGATTATGCACGTGATAGGGTAAGTAACAGTAAATTACTAATTATTAGTAATAATGACCGTTGGCAATCCTCGCCAAATTTCAAACTCCGACCATGAGTTACCCTTTATGGATTTCATGCCAAAAAATTCACTTCGGATGTCTGCACCTGCTGTGGGCTGAACCGCACATGTTGGTGACTATTTTCAGTGGGAGAAAATGTTCGGTAGATAATTCTACATGTATTCTATGAACTATAATTTCTTTACCCTGCTAGATTGTGCCATTTCACTCGTATATTCCATTATATCAATATGAATTTTGTCATTTTTCCACATAGAATACATGTATTTTAACCCACTGTGGACTTCTATATCTTTTTTGGTTGCAATCTGTCCATGTGGAAGCTGTGAATGGGTGCATTATAGTTGCATGGGGAAGGGCCTGTTAACAAAGCCAAACAAACGCGACGCGCCAATTATTAATTATTACAGGGTCATTTTCCACCAAGTAAAATCACAGTTCAAATGGTTTAATGCCATGATGGTATCTATTGCATACACTAGTGGTGAGGGCTGCAAATCAACGCTAACGAGAGCCGAAGGTGAGATGAAGCATTTTGCCATCAAAAGGACCGATCTCTGCTTAGTCAGTGCACAATTTCTTAACCGGCGTTGCCCCCAGTCATAATTAAATTACCGTATCAAAACACCCCCTTGGAGAGGGGTCGGTATAAAACCGTATCTTACACCCCCCAGAGGTTTCATGCGCAGCCCTAGTTCATATTGCGCAAGCTTGCCGCGGCGACGCTGCCCAAGCAGCACAAACAAAATACTGAATGATTACATAACTGCCCCAGAGAGGCTCGAACTCTTGACCTTCCAATCACTCTTAACAGTCAGACACTGTAACCAACTCAGCCATGGGGCACATAAATTGCTCATTGTGACTGTGCTACTTTCAAAGGGACATTTCTGCATGATTCATTTATATTGGCACCCTGTGCATCTAACTAAAGCTACTCAATAAGCCTAAGGACGCGTCCGTGAAAAAAATACTCGTCAACCAGTCTATATTTTATGATCTGCCAAGCTCAAGTGCGCTGTCGTTCTTCTCTGCATCTAAAGCACTGCGGCTTCTTCCCATATTCCGCCCAATCAAAATGCCAGGGTGCGCAAAGTTCAGCGTGTAAATAGCCAAGACTACCATGGCCCCATCAAGAACGTCTGAGAGTCGCGAGAAATTAGAATCAGTCAAGAAGTGAGGTATTGATCAAAACGGCGCAACATACTGAAGTAAACCTCTGTTAGAATAATCCTTCCGTTCCATCCATCGGCGAGTTCGATCGTCCAGTAGATTGCACTGTGAAATGATACAGATAAGACTTTGACACGAACGCTATGAGAGCCAATGAAGCATACCGAATGAATAGACACAAGGTGTTGAATGCGAGTGCGAAGATCATGATTTTTATTTTCGTATCCATGAATCCACGTGGGGTATTGGGTGAGGAGAGGGTCACCAAGGAGTCGCTCCGTTTCTTGCGTGCGAATAGTTTTGAAACGGGGCAATTGTGCGTGTAGCGGACGAGGAATTCGCAAGCGAGGATGGCGTAGAATGTGATGACCACTGCCGAGACGATACATTAGGATACGTCGAGACAATTGAAGAGAACAGAGGGACCTACCAAGCTGGAAGACGATACCGGCAAGCATGACATTACTGCCCTATGGAACACCGTCAGATCAGCGCATTAGAAGACAAAACATGACCTCACTAGCTTGGCACCTTTGAGGTCATTGCGGTCGGAAGCGGATGACGCGATACCACCGCCGCCACCTTGTACCACCAGCGAGAGAATATCCTGGGATCAATAACATAAGCACAGCGAGCGATGTTGGCTATTTCATCGTACTCACACAGCTGACGAATATTATAGAATCTAAGCAAGGGGACATCGTGAGCTGTGGAATGGCTATGCGAGAGAAGTATTCACATGCTCTTGGGCTCAACCTACTATACGCGGGTCCCAGAATACGAATTATGGCTCCAAGGATGAGAAAATTAGCGGCGACAAGTGGTGTAGGTCCGATGATTGTAGCCGTTATTCTATCCCGACAGTTAGATCAGAGGGTGAATTGCGAGCGAAAGGTATAGACTCACTGAATCATAAAAGGATCACCTAGATCTGGAGATATACTCGACCAAAACCTCCCGCTCCATCCCAAGATCTCGAGGCATCCGGCGAGGATGATAGTCAGGAACGCCCACCACATACGGAAATAGATGGTCTGAGTCGTGTGTGTCACTGATAAGACAGTGTTTAGCACCATGGATACCGAATTCTAGGGAGTGACAATGCTTACAGGTGGATATTCCGAATAGGATAATGAATGTGAGGGCAATGCCTTTCGATGGAACATCAGGAAAAAATGATGTTGCGATATACCCATACGTAGCATCTGTACCTGGTATTGCAAATGCGAAAGGTCCCCTTTATGTAGCGATCGTACTTCTCACTCGGGTCTCTGTAGCTCTCTGTAGCCCTCTGTAGTCTGCTGCCGCGACTACTGTAGCACTACTTTAGGTGTATATAATAGGATATACAACTAGCTAATCGAGGCCACATCTGAGGTAGACACCAAAAATTATGGAAAAAACAATATATTCACTGGGAGATATATACTAGTACACAGCTACAACACATTTTGTACATGGTTCCTGGCTCCTGCAACTAGCTCTTTGCCTCTACTGGACCCATGCTAGCGCTCAACAGTGAAGTTGCCGGAAGAGCTTCGAATGCCTCGAGACATACGATCTAAATAATCGAGGTCAGCGATTGAGTGAAAGATATTATAAATAATACGCACCATCGAAATGCTGCATAGCTCGAGTACCACCTCCAACAACCGAAATCAAACAGACAAATGCTATCAAGAACAATGAGTATCAGTGTGAGGGATAGTTCGAGCAGAATTTGACTCACCATTAGGAACACAAGACCACCAATCATTCCAAACTCACTACAACAGCAACAATCAACTCCAAGGATGCGAAGGCAGACCAAGAAAACCTACTTCATCTGCGACAGTCCACACTGGATAAACTCATCAGCGTTTACATAGTATCAGTCTGTTGCCGCAATCTTCGTAAAGGATGAAGTTACTAGTGCTGACCTTGGACGAGGCAGTAAAAGGGGAGGCAATGGTAGGAGGGAAGAAAAATGGTTCGCTTTTTGGTGGCGTGATCATGTTGATAATGCACGGACCATCGGAGTTGGATCGGAAATTGAAACAAACTTCGTAATTCTTTCGACGCTGATCGTGCCTCCTTGACACCCACCCGCCATTTGCAATTGCCCTGCACAAATTCCTTTTGTGAGGTATCCCGGAGACATCTATTGAATTGTTGATTTCCTTTGTATCATAAGAATGGATTTTTACGTCGCCTTGAACACCTGCCACGTCACCTCCATTCATATATCTATGGAGGTGTGCACTTGGCTTTATGTATGTCCTGTTTGGCTATGGAGGCTAGGTTTCGAACTATGGGTTGCTACAGAGATGTATGGTAGGTGACAGGTGGAGCAACATAAGGTACCGATCATCAATATGATATAGACAAATTGTAGTCAGTTATGTAGTATTTCAGTTTTTCCTGATGTGGGTCACTTCGGGCTCTGGTCGCCTCCTTCACACGTAGGTCTACCCAGCTTGTTTCACTGCGGTCATCATTGATCCTATCTCATTAGACTCTCCTGCACCCTACCACCTTCTCGGATTTTCTAGTTAATCTCGCCGTCGTGAATCCCGGGACTAGGATCGCTACAGCATTGTAAGTAGGCTTGGTACTTGGAGGATAACTCTTTTGGTCCTAACTGTCAATATGATAGTATACCAAGTATACCGAAGATCGTAGAAGTGTTGTTACTTGTAAGGCATCCTCCCGTTCAATTTCAGCATCTAATTAGTGAGAGCAATTTCGTAGAGACTGACATAATTTTCACCAAGCTGTCGAATCGTGGGAACCCTGGCTGCGCCGAATTTTCCTTCGAATTATTGATACTTTGCTGTGGTCGACGCTTATCCCAGTACTTGAAAGGTCCGATGTTTCGATGCAGCGCCTATTGACGTGTCTTAACACCTTCCAAAAGAACATCGAGCACTACTCTTCGTTCATAGCCGTCCCTACACGCCTTCTTAGGCGAAATAAACACAAGGTCAGGGCCCACCTTTTCTCAGAGAGCGACCTCTAGTTCAGAAAGTATTCCGAGTCCTGTGTATATAGGATTCGGTCTTTGCAACTTGAGCTTTCCAGGGTGGCTGTGCCATTTCGTCTCTCCTTCCTGTTTTGGATGTCATTCCCCTTTTGGCCCTCATGTGACTCAAATCTGTGAATCCTCCGAGCATCGATGCCCATTGCGGGCGGCCATCTTAATGACTTTTCTTCATACGAATCATTGATTCTGTTCTACAAGACTATGATGGGCACGACTTCAGCCGTATAGTGGCGCAAATACTCCTGAGATACTGAATCTTCCTTGTTGAAACTCACTAGGCTCGCGGTACCATTTGATGATTCAATTTCGTGCAGCGCTGGATCGTACTTAGTGCCAGTTACTGCTCTACTCGGGTCAATATTGGGGCGAAGATACCGGGCGAGTTGGGACTTTGAGGTTATTCCCCTGTTGTGTATGAATTCCTTTCACTGATACTCTGTTCACAGTACCTGTGTTGATGAGACAAACGACGGTCGAGCGGATGCTAAGACCAAGTCAGCAAAGGCAGGCTAAATGCAGCTCACCATCAAACCTCAAGATCAACATCTTCCCCTAGAAATCACAGATTTTTATTAGCATGAACTGGACACTCTTGAGGTCCTCACTCACCTTGGAGTATCAGGATTAAATGGCCCCATGTTTATTAGGTGCCTATCTCAGAACGGTAAGAATGTCATCACTTCTCTGCCTAAGAATCTACCAAAGCATACATTCTTTTAGCTTTGGTAGATCCTTATATCCGGAGGTGTGTAATACCATCTTTCATCTTTTCTTCCCTCTGACATTGCTAGATGTCATTAAGGCTTCAGCGATTTGTTATTCATCACGTATATCATCTGCTTCCCCTCTTGGTTCGTCCACCCATACACTATTTCGGCAAGGGAAACAAAGTTAACAGATCTACGTAGGAGACCCCTCAATGACCCGAACCCATCGACAGCCAACTTAGCCCTCATTGTGGTGCTCCAGCTAGTTGTTGTTCTACAGGCCTTCTTCAATGCCTGGTAAGGTACAGAAATCACGTCAAGCTTGGCGGACGACTCATCCAGCTTGTATCGGATTTCACCGAGTTGCACCACAGACTCTGTTGCGGCTACTTATGTTACCCAGGGATCTTCTGGTCAATCAGGATGGTAACTCTGTTAAGTGAGTAGTATCGCAATGTCGTCTCTTTCATTTGACAATTGAGCCAGAGTCCCGGCACCCGAACTTGTCCTTGGGGATATTGTTCGTATTATCATGAAGTGCACCGTAGTTGCAATCTATGGCTCATCGACGTATCTCCCGATTCGTCGAGTCCGGTTCACGAGACTAACCCTCCATACTCGATATTACTCGTCTGTGCTTCGATGTCTCCAGACCTCTCTTCTTCGTCAATTTCTTCATTGATTCTGCCACGAGCAACGACTGTACTTACTTCAGTCTTCGACTATGTTGTCATTCCGGAAGCCTGTCAGTATTCTTTGCGAGTAGGAATCATTTCTTCTGTCTCACCGTCCTGCTGTCGATAATGTAGTGCTTTGCCTTGGATGCAATTCTATTTTCCTTACTATCTCAATGATCGGAATGATTACCTGCTTCTTTTCTGTTGTAGTGCTCGTCCATCTCCTGTGAATTGAGGGGCAGTAGCAGGCACCAGTACTCACAATTGTCTGCCATCAGTGTTTTGCTTCAGCGATGAACGCAATCTGGTATCTCACCCTACATGTACTGGTCTACTGGTTCTCTGGCCATACATTTTGCCGGTTTATTAAGCATTGAGGCTGTTAATAAACTTCCCAAAAATACCAGAGGACTCGGTCTTGCCACGCTTGCGTTGGCCCCCCGCTTCATCAACTCCTCTCATAAACTCCTCCGGCAATGATGGACATTGTTGCCGTTGTCATCGGAGTTGTATTGGCCATTAAAGCCGTCTTTCTTGTCGTCCTTTGGGTGCTGCAGTGCAGAAAGAAACATCGCAGCGTGGCTGGTAACAACACCGATGGCTATATTGTCCCAATGCCGACAGTTGTACCTGATCCAATCATCCCCCCCCTTTTACCATTATCATCCCTCTTTACGCAGACCAGATCCATTTCGACTCTCGACTCTCTCCCATCTATTGTCCCACCGCCGACTATTGCACCTCATCCAATCCTAACCCCCGTCTTACCATCATTACCCCCCTCCGCACGAGCCATCTCGACTCTGCCATCCAACCTCCCACGGACACTATCTCAGTCATCTCGAAATGCATATGAAGAAGAGATCGAGCGGCTACGTCGGGAGGTTCTGGCTCAGACAACTCATATCACGTACCTGCATGAGCAGAGGGAGCACACACACACCGGTACCCCACCACCGTCTTACCGCTCCTCGGGTAGCCGTAGGAGTGATATTTCAGAGTATTTTGCATCTTCCTTGTCACTCCCACCGATACCGCCTCCTCCCCGCGTTGGATAGTGCGTGATATCATCTAGTTTGCATTCTCGGTGTTGCTAGAGATACAGACCATCAATGTACGACTGGCGTTGAAGTTAGAGTTTGAAGGTTCTTTTTGAGATATTCCCCGGTAAACAGTGTTGCGGTCAATACTGTATTTAGGAGGGTCGTTCTTTATTATTCCTTGTGCCAGTAATCGGCAGGTGGTGTATTGCATTCACGCCTTCATCATTGCGATGTCATTATTTATCAGCACAGCAAGCGGCACGTCATGATAGGCTAATGTATTGCATCGTTATGCGAAAGAACGATAAAACCATCACGTCAGATGATACGACCACATTCCATCCTCCAGCGGGTACACGCCTCCCGCTTTCTCCTCGTTCCACGCCTCCCGACCCACGGCCCAATCCTCGCGGATCTCATCCGCACATGCTCCCGTAACCCAACCATCAGGATCACACTGAATCTGAGTTATCAAATGCTCTTTACACTCGATGTAATGCATCATCCTGAAATCTCCTCCCGATCTTGCGCCCGATCCGCCTCAGTGAGCTGCACAGGACACTCTATCGGGGAGCTCGAATTATCCATGATATTGGGCCATATATCATATAGACGATACACTAGCCGACGCAGGAATTGCGGACCATCAGCGTAACAGCGTAGAGCCACATCAGGGATGGAAGAGAGCAGGTCGCCCTGTGGGAGCTGTGCGGCCTGCAAACGCAGAGGAATCTTTTGGAATAAAACATTTGACATTATTCGCTGCCGCTTGGCGGGTCTCCACTCAAGATATGCCTGCTCCTTAAGTTCTGGTGGTACGTCCGAAGGCAACTCTGGAGAAGCAAAGGGATCATCTGGCACAGAAATGAGTTTTCCTTCATAAAGGATAGCATCGGGCAGGCTAATGCTCTGAAAATAAGGAAGAGCAACAGCGCCTTGCCAGTCGATGTATGAGACGACATTGGCTGCTCCAGAGGGCTTAACGATCACGTTGGACCGTGAGAGGTCGGGATGAGTGAGATAAGGGACTATCAGCCTACGATCAGACGGAATGATGTGAGGCGCCATCAATATACATTGCTGTAGCAGTTGACGTAGTTCCGGGAGGTCAGAAGGTTTGGATCTGCTTATAAGAGAGCTAGGAGACGGAGAAGGAGACGCCGCGCTAGATGGCAAGTGGCTTGAATGAAAGACACCATATCTGGCCCTGAAATACAAGATCCATTAGTCCTTTATCATCTTATAAGCCAGCGAAACGACTTGCAAGGACCGCGATCTCCTTCTATAGGCTTATCGAACCAATATTGCTTGTTAACTACAGGCCCAATCCAGTATTTTTCGGCATCAGGTTTCTCGTTATCTTTCTCCCTCGCGTACAGTGGCCTGCCCTGCAGCTCTGGGCTAACATCCTCCTTGAAGAACAAGCTACCAATCTGCGAAAAGGGCCACTGATGGAGATCTATATCGAGGAATAACATTTCCTTTATCGCAGCGCCGATGTCATGGTCAAATGTATTCAACCAGCGGTCCTCAAGCGCGACGCCGTTTGTACGTTCCATGAGGATGAAATCTGATCCAACGGCAGAACGAGCTTCCGGCGTGCTACTCCATGCCAAAACGCGTGGAGTGGGATGCCCGATAACGTCCCGTACATATTCCATTGTGGCTACTTCGCTGGCTGTGGACAAACGCACATTACCCACGAGTGCGCAAGGGATGCGTGCTATGACCTCACGTCCATTGTCAAATTCAAGAAGGAATATTTTATTATAAGCTCCTGTAGCCAGAAAGTTAGAGTCAATACATCAGAACTGAGAGAACAATGCGCAGGACGACCTTGAGCAATCCTTTCAAACCGGATGCAGCGTTGTGCACCTACGGCCGAAAACGCAATTTTTTGGAGAGCCTCTGCTTGAAAATTGACGCGACAAATACTTCGTTCTTTATTGTCCTCAGCAAACAAGTTCAGTAATAGAAAATCAAGGAACTTACGGAGGGCGTCATTCCATAACCATTGTCCCTCGTGGTCAAAGATACCTGCAGTCGCAAATGGTACTGTCGACACACGCTTCGTAAATACGTGCAGATGCCTTGCGGGAAGAAAGGCAAGAGAATGTGGTAACATGGAGAACTAACGAACGACCACCGCCACCAAACCGCCACAATTTAACTGCCCAAAAGCAGTTGGCATTTGCCGGTGTTTTCCTAGGGATTTATGTATATTATTCCCCTTTTTTTTCAAGAACGTTTTAAATTTAACAGGCTTAGGCTGACTAGGCCGCAAGGATTCACTGGGAGGCTCCATATAAAAACAACGCCAGTGCCCGTCCGAGAAATGGAAAATGTCTGGTACGGATAATCTGTGACTTGGGAGGCGCTCTCTTCACCTTGTCTCTCCAGTCCAATCAGACTCTTTCCACAAAGCACCTATTTTGAAGGAGAACAACGGGCGACTTACTTCCATGTGCTCTGGGGTTATCATACAGGAGAACTTTTCCCAGCTCCTCGTTCTAGAGATGACAAATAATTGGTAAGAGTGCTCTACGCGTTGTGAACTACATGAGGTGACGATAGTGTGAGGGAGATTTGGTCGATATACAGGCCTCTAATACCTTCTAATTAACAAAAATACTATAGTAGTAGACGGCACGTATTGTAATATATACTATAATCATAGTAGGGCATAATTAATTTTCCCTCCTATGATTGCTGCCATGCCCAGAACGTTGTGCGCTCTTGCTCATGCTGAAGGTGGGTCTCAGCCCTCACCGCGCGCCTAGGGATGCCCACCGTACCCGTATACGGGTACGGCCGTAAAGTTTACGGGCACTTAACGGGTACGGGTCACCCGTACCCGTACCCGTACCGTAATGGTCTGTCCACCAGAGCTCGACGGTACGGTACGGTGTACGGTATGGCCGTAACACAGTAATACGGGTAATACGGGCAACCTCTAAAATACTCCCGGTATGATAAAGATCATAGGCGACGGGTAATGAGTGCAAAAGCCCACGAAAATGGTCATTACACATTAATCACCTTTCGAAACCACATTGACAGCCTCACGGGCTCCCCAATCCCTACCAGACAAATAAACATGTTCAAGAGGTACGGCGAAATCTGATGTAATCGTTCTCACAGATTAGCGACAGTTATCGTACAGCTAAATTCACTTACTAAGGTTGGAAATAAGCACATGTACACCTACAGATAAAGCGACCGCAACTACGGCCCACAAACGATTAGCTACCAGAGCAGCGTAGCTGGCCCAACAGAGCCCAGACGGCAGAAAGGGTATTGGTGATGTTCAAGTGTAACCGGAATGAAGGTAGACTGTGTCATCTTGGAGGTGCCGGGAACTTGAGAAGTAACATATGGAGCTTGACAGGAAGAAGAGCAGACTCAGATGAATGAAATCCGCCCAACCGTGCGAGCGAGAGACGAAAGCGACGAAGAAAGAGTGCAATCAGTTGATTTTGGGAAGTGAAAGCATCGGATAATTAATCAGACAGCATCGGGGATCCTGACAAAGCAGAGACTGTATTTCATCATGGTACAATTGAAGGACCAGGCTCCAAATAAGTCGTTTGAGAGTTATAAATGAAGGAAAGCACGTCAACGTGGCTGAATGGAAGGTGAATTGTGCATAGTGCACAGCCATTTCTATTGCCTAAAAGAGACACCGTATGTACGGCCGTAAAGCCGTATTACGCTACGGGTTGTACGGGCCATATCCGTACCGTAAACCAGGAGTCCGAGAGCCTGACGGTACGGGTACGGTCCCGTATATACGGTGCCCGTATCCACCGTATGTACGGGTACGGTGGGCATCCCTAGTCAGGATTGTGTGTGTTCATTCATTCTTTAGTATTTCGGAATTTTGGCGACTACGCCATTTTGTATATAAAGAAAGCAATATTGATGTTCGCAACTATCTTTCGTCTGTGTCCACCTGGAATGCTCTCGTAGGCTGCGAAATGTTACTATAAGACTAGATGATAATGATGTCCGAGAGAACTCTTCGTCAGAAGCAACAAACCTTGCCAAGAGCTTCCACAGCATTCCTCTCCTCATCAAAAACATCCTCAGGCGCACGCCTAAAACCTGGCAGAAACAGAGGTGAAAGGTACCCGCGTCTTTGTCTGATTTGGTGCTCATCCTTTTGTCTAGATATGCCCGTAAATCTTTGTTCGTGAAGATGCTCATTCACCCTTCATCACGCCTCTCGCGAAGCTCGAAGGGATACTAACGTCATTCGTTGATGTCGTACGCTCGTTATCATGTATAAAAGCTTCTATAAGTAGGAGAGGTTTCTCAGGAGCATTCTCGCTTCCTCGTGTGGGTTTCTACCAGCGACGTCCATTGAATAACTCATGGAGGCGTCCATATTACCTGAAACATATATTGCGAACAGGAACGAATGAACAATGTTGCAATGACGCTACACCTCTGCGGTAACAAAGAATTGACGATTTGATCGGCAAAGTCAAGTAATCATTTCACTAGAGTTATTATTACTGACAACAAGTTCAATACATATCTTGTGAAGCGGTTGACGCCCTTACTCGTCTTGGCGTGGTTGCGCTCTCAAGGTCGTAGCCACATACGGCATGACTGAGTTAGAATGGACGGCTCGTCTTCCGGACTTTCGTTATCATGGTCAATATGAACTTTTATTTATAACTCAGAGGTCTCCCTGTCCATTCAATCGTCGGGTTCTAGGGTCAAATATAAAGCCACATTGACTCTGAGAGCCGAAGTTGTTTCTTCACATGGCCTCATTCGTCATTGCGGTCGGTTCGCTCCTCCTAGCCTCTCTTCTTCATCGGTGGTTCAAGCGACCGTCAGTCAAGCATGTTAGGGGACCGCCGTCGCCCTCCTTCTGGCTAGGTAAACCATCTCTGGGTGTCTCACTCAGTACAAGGGAGGGCTTACACCCCATACTACAAAGGTCACGAACGTATCCTTCGCGATCAAAGTAATGCAGGTGATCTTGAGACGAAATGGCGCAAGGAATATGGCACCTTCTATCGTATATCGGGCTGTTTTGGTGTAAGCAACCTCTGTGTCTCTGTTCTGGTCACTATTAAATCAAAGATCACAGCAAGACATCCTGATCGTGTGTGATCCCCAGGCCCTCAAACATATCTTCCACTCTTCAAATCCTTACCCCAAATCGCAAGACAACGTGTTCATTCTTGACCTCGTCATCGGCAAGGGGCTTGTCACCGTTGATGGTGAGTCTTCATCCCGGTCGAGCAAACTTCAAAACTTCAGCCAGCGCTTTCAGATGAAACCCACCACCGCCAACGCAAGATCATGAATCCGGCATTCTCTCTGGCTCAGCTCCAGAAGGCGGAGGTTATCTTTCAGCAGTGTAGTGACAAGGTAGGTTCCATCAACAGATGTGGCAATATTCGAAAGCTTGTAGCGATCATAGCTCGTGAATGGTATTCAAGGATCTCTGGCTCGTGCCGGTACGGATGACACCATCAATGTCCTTGATTGGACGAGCAAGGTTGCCCTAGATATAATCGGACTAGGTGAGTGATACGCATTGACTTCTGCTCCCTGGTTGGCCTGACGTCCAAAAGCCTCCTTCCGGTATGATTTTGGTTCACTCGATGGTCAGAATACCGAACTAGGGCAAGCAATGAGACATACTTTGTAAGAGCCTTTCCTTTATTTCAATGACCATCATATCTAACATCCGATTCAGCACGGCCTCTCAATCCAACCCAACAGCACTCGAGCTTATTCTCGTGGCCCTGATACGAATGGTTCCAGATTCGGCGCTAGGCTTCCTAAAGTTGTTCTCGACTAGAGAAATTCGTCAACTCGCCAGTGTAGGGAACCTAGCGAAGACAATTGCTCGAGAAGTCATGGCTAGCCACGATGATATGCAGACTCCAGAGGGCGACGGAGATATTGTTGATATCCTAGGTCAGTTCACCGGTTTCGTCGACATACACCTTTTAACATAATTGCATCTTTAGCGAGAGCACGCTTCGCAGGCAAAATGCAAGATGACGAAATTGAGGTGCAATTAATGTTCGTTGTCTCTGTATTTGCTAATCGTCGAATCATGATGTTCACTCTCGTTGCAGGACCTTCGTGGTTGCAGGACATGAGACGACGAGTATCAGTCTATCTTGGTTGCTATACGAACTCGCTGAACATCCTGAACATCAGTCCATAATTCGCGCAGAGCTCAAACAATCAAACGACTATGATTCTATGCCGTTTTTGAATGCGGCTATCAAGGTGTGCACGTTTAGATGTATCAGATGCATGTGTTCATCCTTGGTGACAGGAATCCCTTCGTCTACACCCAAATTCACATACCTTCATACGCACCGCTCCTCACGACGATGTTCTACCTCTCTCCGGAGGGGAGGAACTTGTCATACCCAAGGGGCAGACACTGTTTTGTTCCGCTCACCTATACAACCGGCATGCTTTTCCCATGTTACTTCAATGCGAATTTAATTTGACGCGAACTTTTTCTAGTCTTCCATCTCTCTGGGGAGACGACGCAGACGAGTGGAACCCGAGTCGATTTTTTTATAAGACTCTGCCCGTATCGCTGGGTGTGTATGCTAATCTGTGAGTGAGATCTTGGCCCCGTGTGTGCACTGAAACTTATCTGGTGGAACACTAGAATGACATTTAGTGGGTCATATTTCAGCGAGCCTTCTCTTCAACTAACACCACCCTCAGGCACTGGATCTCGTTCATGCATCGGGTAATTGGCTGTTACGATTCACTACAAGTTCATTCCCCTTGCTGATCCTCTTCCTTTCTTGTAGGTGGCGATTTGCGTACGTACCTCGTCTTTCCAATCCCGCTTCAGCCAAACTGATCAGCAAAATGCAGAGTCACGGAGATGCAAACAATCCTTGCTAAGCTGATTCTACACTTCGAATTTAGTTTGCCTGAGGGAGTCGAAGTCCAACAATTTCCCGGGTCGCCCTCCGTCGTACCCATTGTGAAGGGCAAAGCACATTTAGGTTCCCAGTTACCCTTAAGGGTGAGAGTTTTACATCAGTGAATGTTGGTGACTTCAGAGGCTGTCAAGATCGAGAGTTATGTTTAGCGTATTCTTCATTACAAGCTTGATTTACTTATTCAGAGGACAATTCAATAACACGGTGACGACGAGGTATTAGAAGTTCGATTTCAAAATGGCTTTAACAAAAACTGATTCACTCATAGTTACTATAGTACAGACGGATTCCTGCACATACATGTCACCCAGGTCAAGCCTATTCGTGCAGAGAAGACATTGAGAGTTTATTCATTTTTTTTTTGAAAATTACCTACATTTTGATCACGGGGGTGCGGTTCTGCACACCAGCATCTCGAGCTACTTCTCCCACTCGTTGGGCCATAGCCCTTAACTGCAGGTTCATGTCAGTCGCGCCAACCTGTAAGGTTGGGACGGAGACGGTCGTCAAGAAAAGGATACCCGGTTGGCCGTCGGTCACGATCCTGGTTCTCTCGACCATCGACTGTGGGTCGGCAGGGCGCTTTTGAGGGACGATGGGATCTGCCTGTGTCACTGGGACGATGTGACGGCCTATGATGACGTTCCATTGAGCGCGGGAGGCCTTCAAGACAGCGGCCAAGTCATCCTGAGGGTGGATTAGATATCGCACTGGAGGTGAGCAGTACAACGTACCCTCGCCTGCATCAATTTCCCATCGTCATGAGCCCATGTTTGAGCAAGCTCGACGGCGAGGTGGTGCACGACCTTCATGAAGCAGACGTTGATGGGGTTGTCAGTCGTGAACCAAAAGAGCCAGATACGCAGATGGGGAGGGCCGACGAGGACGTCGGTGTTCTCGAGTTTCTCGATAGGTGCGTCCATGTCGGTGGGTAGTCATGGTGGTAGTTCTTTTCTAGCACTTGCGTGCAAAAAAGGACTGTTATAGGAAATCGCTCATATTGGATACAGAATCTCGCAAATCTCTTGCGTATTGACCCGTGGGAAGTAGATTTGGATCTGGCAAAGCACCGCAAATTTTAGGTCTCAATCCACAAAGTACGGCGCATTTTCTTTTCATATCTTCCCCATTTTTAGGACTCTTCGGGATCTGGAAAATCTTGTATTTGTGACAAAGTTCCGAAATATCACTCCTACATGAGGAACGGGAAGAGGATGGCGCGGACATGAAATTTATCTCCTCGTCCATGTACATGATCTGTTGTCGTAGACGTTCGATAACGGGCGACTAAGATACAACTGGCGTAACACTTTGTATGAGTCACACACGGGTGCAGTATCGCAAGATAGTGAAATACGCCGAAAATATATTTCACTAAGCGAATGACTGGCATGTAAATTTTGAACATGAAGCGATATTGACACAAAAAAGGACTATCTGACCTTTGGCGGCGACACCCCGGATCTTTTTTGAGCTTTGACGATGTTGCACGGGCGCATAGAACCTGCCTTCGCGGTCCCGTGCTACCCAGACATACTGTCCAACGATGAACAAAATGTCGGGAAGAATGGCAAGGTAGACTTACCCTTGTGGAGTCGCTACCACCGACCAGAGCAGAATTCTGGGATTGGAAAAGATGTCTTTGGGCGGCGGTCGGCGTTTCCAGTCACTAGCCTTCAGCGATGCCATACTGCCAATGGGACATCAGTCGCCTGTTCAGCGGTAATGCGTTCGCAGCCAAAAATGCCTAGAAGTGGGCGTAAGAACGCTGTAGAGGAAGAAATGGGCTTGCTCACTTCGGGTTATCACCTGACAGGCCCTTCGTCGACATTGTGCAGGCCTTGAAAGCTCTAGGGAAATGTCGCAGACACGTCTACGGGACGATATTGTCGCGACTTGCGCGAAGGACGCGTGATGGTGGTGGTAATGAAGAGAGCCGTGTTTATTTGTTGACGTCGCCATATATTGCCAAACAACCCTTGCCATCGACCATCACGACGACCTCGACCTTTGTTTCTTCACTCTGTTATGCTCTAATTCTTCATCATTTCTGCCTCGGGTGCTTTAAAAACTGTGTATTCTGGCGATTCTGCTGGTCGTAACCGGTATCGACAAATTGGCACTGCGATCAATGGTTAAGCTTTAAGGTTCGTAAATTCTTTGTCTTAACGTAGGGTCCATTGACAAGTGCACCTCTAGAACCTTGGGCGAGCTGATTTCTCCCGACGAGGTTTGTGTAATGTCGAGCATCACCTCGTATACTCCTCAACAATTAGACGTCACGGCAAAGGCCACATTTCTCCTGTGCGCTCGGTCGATTTATCGCGGGAGTTGTAGCGTCTCCTGCGCCAGCGCGTAGCTAAAGTGTGCAATTCTGAATCTCCAGCCAGATACCCATCAAAAACAACCTCCGGAATGTTCACTGACCGAGCTACCCCCTGCATCAACGAGCAGCTGAAAGGCGATGTATTTGGCAAGCCAGGGAGTCTGGCGCGCGCGATGTCCTTCACAAATGGTCCGATTTCAGATTTCAGCATGCACGAAGGACGGCTGTCACTGATGTTGCGGTGCTTGGGCCAACGCCAGCCGTCGTATAGGTGTGTTTCTCTGCCCTCCAACATTGATGCAACATCTAAGATTATGTCTACAGGCAAGGACGCTGAATGATGCGAGTTTTGCTGCCTAGTCAATGCACTACGGCGGATCTTTATAGGGATGGACTGCGTTGCGCCCTTCACGGTTTTGTTGCAGCCACCGACCGGCATTCGCAATGGAATGTAGTATGGCTACTCTTATTGTCGTCTGCACGTCCTATGAAAGAATCATTTTCTCTACGAATCTAGTTCATCGCCGCGCTAAGCTCAATAGTATTCTGTTCTTCAATATTCAATATCAATGGCCTAGTCTTTATCCGTCGCTCTTCAAACCAGCTATCCTGGGCACGCAAAATTATAGGCGGAACGGGAGCCAAACAGTGCGGTACCGTAATACGTTCGTCACCCATTTTCAGCGTATAATATGTGAACGCACAAGAAGTATGGTTCTCATCTGCGTCTGTGGATCATGTTGCTTATTTACATCATCCAGGCTTTCGTTCCAAGTTTATATCCTAGGCTGTGGGGTGGGAAAAAATGTGTTCGAAACTGCTTGGGCTGTGTACATTTATCATTTAGCAGCATTCGGATCAACGATCATGTCCTGACATCTGGGTTCCTCAACACCGCCGCTTCGAAGGTTCTGTTTCCACCATTTCATACCGGATGGACGCACTGTCTGCAGAACCAACATATCAAACACTAAGCGCTGAGCTCCCAGAGCCCGACCATGCGTCCTGTTTTGACACCCGTGCAGCGCAAGGTCCGGGTCGGGGCTATGGCTGTTAATTTAGGCGTATACATAATCATTTTGATCTACGTACGTGCTCAATCAGTTTGAACTCCTAGCTGATCGGCGTATTGACCCTCATCAGGAAGGCGGCGTTGCGTATAAACACTCGTTGTAGTGGGTCCTTTGAAGCTCTCGCCTTTCTTCGCACGTTGATCTAGCCACGTCCTTCAGTGACTCGATCTTAATACACTCCCCTTCACACTACCATGGCAGGGTAAGACCCACTTTGACCCTTTCTGTGATGACGCCTTCCGTACTGACTGGCGAAAATTTCTCTCATAAATATGATAGTGCAGTGACGATCGTTGAGTAAGACATCGTCCCATTACAATCTAATGCAAGCCTAATGTTGAAAAATCTTTCATAGAGAAGTGCCGGTCATTTCAACAAGTATCCAAAGCATTATCACGGCGACCGTGACTGTTACAAAGTAAGTCCCATCAATACGTTTACTGTCACTGAAGTTAACCAAGCGTATCCAGCACCGGGTCTGTCTTTTTGATGCAGTGCCCAAGGCTTGACGTGTTTTCTCACTTTTCAATAGAACGGCGACGACCACTCTCAGTATACCTTCCTCTCTACAGACCTCTTCGTAAGTCACAAAAATCTCAAGGGTCAGAAATGTTTTTGATAGAGCAGCATCTAGTTCCGACTCCCATCGTAAGACTGCTACTCCTGCAGTGATCGCTGCCAGTGTCCTCGGAGCACTAGCTGCTGTTATTATCTTTGTCATAATTTTCGTTCTCTGGCGCCGAAGAAGAAAATGTAGGAATGTGGATAACGACGCTAGCAGTGACCCGGGTCCTAGAAGACTGTCTCAATCTTCTCGAACTGCATATGAAGATGAGATCGAGCGTCTACGACAACTGATTAGGTTCATAGATGAGGAGATGAATTTCACGTCCGCTCCACCCTCTTACCGCTCCTCACGTAGTAGGATTGATGTTTCGGACCCTTTTGGTCGTTCCTCGTCACCGCAGCCGCCTTTACCATCACGCGAGATTGCCCACTGACGCAATCTCGTCTTCTCTGTGTATCATTATTATAAATTATTTAAATCCGCGGATGATCAATTGTACTAGGGATATAGACCATAAGCAGGTCCAAGAATACGGGCGATACCTAGCATCGAGGAGAAGAAAACTCGAGTCTACTAAATCAAACACGGTGTATCAAGACACGGAGAGACGCTGGACCAAAACTGTCTACTCCATCCCAAGTTTTCCAACCAACCAGCGAGAAGTACAGTCCAGATTGTTCACTACATGATGTTCGGAACTTGGAAGGGGTCTACCACTGGTAGCAAAGATAAGATTCTAAAAACCGACTCGCGGCGACACCTGGGCCTTGCTCTCTTTTCTCTGGGCTCTCGGTTATGCTTTCCTCTGCTTGATCTTCTCGACATGGTTCTAGTACGAAAAAGGACGCATCTACCAGCAGATATGCTACGACCATCTCGGACAGGAACTCTCCCGAGTCCCTCGATCCAGCTGACAACCGGAAGGCAGGCAAAGAGCTGCGCGCCTCCTTCAGATGCAACACGATCTCGCGAGCGCTAACCAGAGGGGCTGCGAATATTTGCCATGTCGAACATATCACAGCCGGACTACGAGGCGCTCCGAAGAATACTGATTGGTTGTTGTTCGACGGCACCTTCACGTCCTTTGCAGCTGGCAGAAAGAGACCAGACCAGATATTTTATAGGTACACGCTATGAGTCGGATCGCTATCACAAGCCAGCCTCGATCCCTCCCGAGCCATATTCATGGACAATAAGCCCGAGAAGGTGCTCTCTGCGTGTTCTCAAAGCATACATGACATCGTCCATCGTGACTTCACATAGCTGAAGCGAGCCTTACTCAATCTGTTGGGAGATTCGGTACTCAACAGCTTTCGAGATCGTTCGGCGTGACAACAATTGTATATTGCCTTGGACTTGTGACCTTTTCCCATCTGCCAGATGACCGTAACACACCGCATAATTCCCTTCTCCCTCCCCTCCAGGTCGCGCATAACTAGCGTTCCGGTGCTGATCTTACAGCATTTCGGCATTATCATTCAAGCACATTGCTGTTAATCATGAGAACACTTTGATAAGTTAGCGGACTTTTCATTCGCACAGCAGAGATGCTCACCGATCTCTCAAATGTCAAAGAAGAAGCGCCTGATACGATTTGTACCAGCTCAACCCAGCAATTTGCCGTCGCCCGGGCTAATTGACATGTAAGTGCGTTGAACTTGAACCGAAGAGACCAGCTGCACTGCTATAAAAATGGTACACGAGATAAAAGTTCGGTCATCACAAGCTATTACGGGGCTGGGCTGTCCGACCCTAGTAGTATGAAGATCGTAAGCGGAGAAGAGCCGTACACGAAAGTTTTAGCCCCAACCCTCGGATACCTCAGGGATTTCCCTACTACTATCCGACTGATCGAAGACACGACATATCATTATGAGGATAGTAGGCAACAGATCTGGCAGTAATGGCATTCTACACAACGAGTTCAAATTTTCACGAAATTCACAGATAGGAACGCGGCGTAGCCGTGTATTTGGAAGGAAGGCCCGGGGTGCCATTTTCGAAAATCTGCGGAGCGGTTGTATTCATAGAAGCGAGGTCGAGGCACGTAGAGGGATGTAAAGCACTAAAGCATAACTGTTCGAAGGTCAGACACAAGCGAGTAGACGAGTGCGGGAAAAGCCGGTGAGGTTATTGCCGATAATGCCGGAATATTTCAAAGTCCGAATTAAGACTGGCGGCATTCGGGTTCATCACCATCACTGACTGGCCTATAACCACAACCTACGACTCTGCAGAGTACGACCGACTAGCATGGTGTCTGGTGAGTTTCTTTCTGTAATCTTGTGGTGGAGCTTCACTGAAAGCCCTTTTACAGGAACCTTATAGTCCCCGGTGGTACTCTCACTGCGGCAGCTGGGCGAAGCAATGATTGGCTGCAATACACGGCGATGCAGAGCTAAACGGATGATCGAACAGGATTGCAATGGCAACCAGTGCTCTGTGAGCAATTCGTTCTCAGTTTCGTCACCTTCACAACCTCATCATTTGTTCGACACAGGTAGGTCAAAGTCACCCAGCTGCCGTCAAAGCTTCGCGATTTGTCACTCGATGTGAGCGGGAGTTATGACTCATGCAATTATACTAAGGAAGTGGGACAGGACTTACGACCGAATCAGTCACTGCCGCGAAGACGATAGTCAAAGGCAGAGCATTTTTCGTGAACTTTGTATGTATCTAACAGGTATTCTAGTCCAAGACGAAGTACCCGCTTATTCCCTTTTATATCGATAACGAAGGAGGCGAACAAGGGGAGATGTCAGGCTAGCGGGTACGTAACTTTCAAGGCTGTGGTGAAGTTAGCACTAATTTGTCTGTTCGCCAGCACCCTACGCTATGGTCTTTCCCTACAAATTATTTCCTTCATTTCTTCAGCAAGTGCCACTTCTGCTGCAACGCCCAGCGGTTTTCTCTCGTCTTCATACACGGATACCTCGCTAGGTGTTCCGAGCCACGCATCATGGTCATCCCACGCCAAATCCCAGCGTCCCACCCTCAGCTTTTGGAACCTCAGTACTGACATGGTGGTAACGATAAGCGAACTGATGGCGCATATACTACCATAGAATGAGGCCGTATTCAGTCGTCGCTGGTAGACGATGTGCGCCTCGTGTGACTGCCTTGATGACCATCGCAACGGAGGAAATACTCTGAGAGGACGCTATGCTCATGCCGCAGTGTGAGTAGTGGGTGCTGTTATTGAAGTACTCGAGTTCTAACAGAGGCCATTTTGCAGCCTATTAATATTGGGTGCCAAGACTGATATGGGACCGCTCTCCTAGGTACAGTTTGGGCTGCTCGTTTCATTGGACCCGCGTTCTCCCTGTCACGACCTTCCCTCGCCAAGGCTCCGTAGATAAGGGAAATTCTTCATCACACTATCCTCTGGCAGGATAGTAGAGTCCGACGACGCGGTATTATGATTGCAACTGCGATACCGAATTTGCATGATCCTCATTTCTCCACAAGAAGGACGGACTGGGTTGTCATTGCGCTCGCACTCCGGGATAGGGACAATGTGCAGGGACAGGCCACTTTTTGTAGTGGTAACTTCAGGCACATTGGGGAAGAAAACCGATGCCTACATGGGCGGCGCGCAGAAACTTTTTCCGGCTTCCGTGCTCGACAAAGGAGATCGCAGCAGCAAAAATGGGTCCATCGGTGACCCGTCGTTGTGACCCTAACCCTACTTTATCTGGGGTTAAGATTATACCGAGTCTACAGCCTTGTTGCTATCGACGTCTACAACGCCCTCCATACACTGGCTCTTACACACGAACCCACGTCGAGGACAGATTTTCCAGAGGTAGTCCTTTGTCTTTGTCCGTTTAGCGAAGCTGATACATGCTTGTAGTGGCGGTCGAGTCGGCAGCTACATCGAATAAATAATATCTCGACACCTACATAGGCGCGACCTGCGCGCCCTACTACGCAACGAGCAGTTCCCACGTGTCGCCCTCTATGGCGTTGAGTCCCATAAACCGTGTCTTGCCCCTCAAATACACCAGTCTGGGCTCATGAACAACCCCTCGCTCCACACAGCCCGGCATGCTGCGACAGCTGGTGCAAGGCGCATCATCTTGGTTTTTGAGCAGCGACGGCGACGGCGACCTCATGGGGTCGCATATCTGCAGCGCATGCCATAGCGTCTCGACAACATCAGCGACCGTGACCCACTCTCGATCACCCGACCTCTGAATACATATGGGCCATGGAAGTTTTCGGTGGACGATAGCCAGTGACGGAAGGGGCGGGCTGGTTGCGGCCTCCTTCATGCAGCCTTCGTGACCAAGAACGCGTACGCTCGACAGACTGCGAGCGAAGTCTAGCTCCATTATCTTCTCTCCTCGACTCGGCCGCAACAGTGGATGGATTATTATCGGGGTATCGCTCTCTCTTTGGGACGGCAGCGAGATGTGACGATGGCGCGGTTTACCAAGGACGGGCAGCGAGGGCGACGGGACGTATTCGCGTACATATCCCACATACGACGCGTCGGGATTGGATACATACTGGCGGCGAACAGGGACCGTCGTGGTCAGCTGCGCGCTACCATACACAGGCATACCGAGAGACGCCCTCGACGGGGTAGAGAACGCCGTCGCTGACGATAAATACAGTGCTGGCGGCTCCCCACCCCGCTGCATTGTCGTGTTCTCTCGTCGGGCGGGCATCATCTTCGTGTCGCCGTCATTTATGGAACAAATAGCAGACAAAAAGCTTACAGATACTTTGGTCTGTTTGAATGAGTACGAACGTAGGAGGAGGGAGGCGTGGACGGGTGGGAGTGGGTGGTGGTGGTGGTTTGAGGGAGAGTTGTGAGAGCCTGCGGAAGGATGGGGCTGCTTTATATATGGTATGTCCCCCCTCCAGACATTGAATGCAAACCTAACCTTACTTTTCTTAGGGTTAAGGTTCCCTGTGCAAATTTAGCCGGAAGCGTGTACATAGCATCCTTGTAACTTTCGAGGTACTCTTACCTGCAATTCCAGGCATCTTTCTAGCAACGGAGTGTCTCCCTGAGCTTTGGGTCAAGATTACATCGTTGCTTGCTACACGCCCTGCTCTTAAACCAAGACTCAGACTACGAAGTCGTTATCGTACACAACTGGCCCGTCGGGCGTTGGCGGATTTCAAAACACCGTGTGCATCAAAGGAAGATGACAGTGTTGTCGTGGGGCGCTCTTTAACCTGTCGACTGTGAAAGGTGGTAATGGCAGATACGTTAGGTGTCACCTGCAGGTCCAACATCCTCCCAGAGGAAACAGGTTTCCTCGTCGCCCATTGCTGTCAGTGCGTCCTCGCAGCAGGGTGACATGTCACTGCAATGGTGATTAACCGTATTTCTCGCGTGATATCACTTGTCGTGCAAGTCTCTCCCGTGGAGTAGACATGACGCAGCTATAAAGCAAAGACAGATGCTTCTGGCGTCAAGGTAACCTTCGAATCGACGGTAAAGTTAAAAGGCAGAGACCAGCTCAGAAACATCCTGTCAACCTTCGTTGGTGCTTAATGCTTAATGACTCGGGATGTTTGATGAGACTTGGAATAAACGCATGCTTTTTGTGGAGATATTCAGACAAAATCTGTTTCGCGTTTTAGTTTTCCCATCGCGCTTTCTTCGTTGATTGACAGGCGACGTACTTATCGTCCACTTTGGCAAATATAAAGCCGAATGCTCTGAGCTACTTACAAACATACTTACCTCAAAGTACGATTTCACATCTCAGTGAGGACTGGATACTCATGGTGTGGTGCCTGATAGACAGTAGAACTTCCGAAGGCAGTCGAGACTCTCTCAAAGATGGTCGAACCAGCCGGTCTGCTCCCAGCTCAGTATAGAGGTGGTAATACGTACCATGCGACGAACTCGGCGAAACCTAACATATCTAATAACTACTCCGTCGACGAGCACCTCTAATTTCCGAAATTTCGTCGTTTCGCCCCGCCACCCCGTCACGGAAATCATTGCCTCCAGCTTCAATTCCTGCTATTTCGTTGCGCGTCAGTGACCCAGCCAGCGTTTCTGTCAGAGAGCCGGTCGCCGCACTCAACAGTTCCATCAATTGCGTCATTCCATAACCATTGTCCCTCGTGGTCAAAGATACCTGCAGTCGCAAATGGTACTGTCGACATATGCATCGTAAATACGCGCAGATGCCTTGCAGGAAGCAAGGCAAGAGAATGTGGTAACATGGAGAACTAACGAACGACCACCGCCACCAAACCGCCACAATTTAACTGCCCAAAAGCAGTCAGCAAATGCCGGTGTTTTCCTAGGGATTTATGTATATTATTGCAGTCCCCTTTTTTTCAAGAACATTTTAAGTTTAACAGGCTTAGGCTGACTAGGCCGCAAGGATTCACTGGGAGGCTTCATATAAAAACAACGTCAGTGCCCGTCCGAGAAATGGAAAATGTCTATGGTGCGGATAATCTGTGACTTGGGAGGCGCTCTCTTCACTTTGTCTCTCCAGTCCAATCAGACTCTTTCCACAAAGCACCGATTTTAAAGGAGAACAACGGGCGACTTACTTCCATGTGCTCTGGGGTTGTCATACAGGAGAACTTTTCCCACCTCCACGTTCTAGAGATGACAAATAATCGGTAAGAGTGCTCTACGCGTTGTGAACTACATGAGGTGACGATAGTGTGAGGGAGATTTGGTCGATATACCTGAGAACGAAAAACAGTGGAACTTGTTCCGAGGTAAGTTGATATGATAGGCCGCCGCCATGGTTGGATACGTTGATGATAATCAAAGGGACTGACCAATTCATCACGGACGGCGTCCAACATGGACGCCACTTCGCGCGGCCTGACAGTTATCCGGGCCAAGATGAAAGTGGCGGCTTCTGTAATAGACAAGATGTTGGAGCTTGTAAACGAGGACGGTAGCATCCAGGTGATCATGCCTTCAGATTACAATCGATTGGCACATCCCATCATCTCTGCAAAAACCACTTTGACTCAACGCGGCCACGACTCGATCCCGTAGTCTGTCAATGTTCTCTGTCTCTTCTATTTCTACAATCAAGGAAACGAGCTAAGCCAGACCTTGGAACGAATATACCACGTTCTTTCCCGTCGTGCGTACGTCCAAGTACCGCGGTACTACGACAACAGCAAAATGCTTTCTCTTTTTCCTCTATCAATGTATCAGTAGCTGCAACACCCCGGTCGTCCGTAATCGCTTTTATCTGCTCCTGAAAGACAGAGTTATAGAGAGGATTGGGATGTATGGAGATACACTCTCCTTGGCGATGCGTCTAATTGTCTGCGAGTTTACAGATGTGAAAGATGAGATCGACCATCAAACTCTTCGAAGTCTCCAATGGGAGGACGGCGGATGGGATGCTGGGTCTTCAGGTCGCAGTAGCAAGAATCGGAGCTTGACGACGTCAATAGCTATCCACGCTATCCAGTGTAGCAGTCGATCCTCGTCGTGGTCCCAGAACAAACTTTGATAAAGTAAGCATTAGACGATGATCACCAAACATAGTAGACTCAACATCGTTCTCTATGCTCGAAACCTGTGGATCAAATTTGACTCAGGATATCGCTAGGTGTAGATAGATAATGAACATAGTATAAACTAATCAAAGAGGGATGTTTCTCCCAGAAGCGAGATCGCACACGAGCGACTATGACCATGACCATTCATGGCCTTCCATGTACCTTACCCAAAGCGGTGTCGGTAATCTAGGATGCTTTTCCCAGTTCCATTGCGGAGATGCCTACCAGTGTTGTCTCTGTGTGCGCAGGTTCTCTTGCAATGGACACCACATTCGCGTCCAGAGCAGTGCTACTACGACGGCGCCCGTGCGCCGAAGATTTGCCGTCGGCGGTAGCGACGGTTTCCTTCGACAGAGCATAGCCGGAGGCGACGCGAAGAATAATGAGCTGCGGGGTCGCCGCCTAAGTCATTGTAAGTTCAGAGACAACGTCCAACGAAAGGATATTCACCTCGATCATAGTCAACAGCGGAACGAACAAGATATAAGCTGTGTTATCCGAGCAGTACAACCCAATGAGGAGAATGGAGACGACCGTATGCGGCAGGGCAGAGTCGATCATCAGCGCCGCCAGTCCGGTATACAAACGTCCGTATAGCGGTCCCAGGGATGCTCGAATTCTCTTGCGTATCAGCAAAAGACGGACGACCATCATGGACGTGACGAGAATGTTGAAAGTGACTGATAACGACTTGCGTACGACATAGGCCTGAATAGTAATTTCACCCAGACTGTTGTGTGGTGAAAAAATTTGGGTGAGGTAGAGAACTCCCATAGCTTGAAAGAAACGAGTTCAGCTACGGAAAGAAAGGTCGCTGACTGGAAAACTCACTCGCCGTCGAGAAAAGAATCAGGGCGGGAAGCACCACAACGATCCATTTGTTGTGGTAAATGACGTAGCATCGCCAAACCTATGGGGAGGTCTATTAGAAACTGACATATTGTCATCCACGATGGAGCTCACTAAACAAACATCAGCAAGAAATGTGATGATAATCGACGCAGCACCCGCAACGAGGAGATGTGTATGCGTCTGCGTATAGAAGAAATCTTGGGGTCGGTTCTGTGCATGGAGGAACCCCGGAGGTCCGCCTGGATAGTTGCGCTCGTCGATCCACGCCAATTCGCACGTGTGTATGGTGTTGGCAGTGTAGGCTGTCGAAACAATGACCAGGAGGACGATATAAGCGATGTACTGCCAGGCGAACTTCTGCCTTTTCCCATATAGAACATGGTAAATGGCGAGATACGCAACGACTAGTTGTGCGCCTGCGATGTGAAATTAATTAGTGATTCCCGCCTAGAAGAACAAGCTTACCGTAGGCGATAGCTCCGATATAAACTGCAGCGTTGTAGGCCTGTTCCATCCACAGAGCCGAGGCGGGCTCGTTGGTCCTGTACGTATCGTCGGCCATAGTACCTCAAGAACGAGTTCAAGTGATGGAGGATGTACCTGTCAAGCTGACGTCATGCTAGCTGACTGACATTGAGCGAGTTTTCCAGGATGTGTCAAAAGGAGTGACCCACCAAAATCCGAGTGGATATATGCGCCTTTTTCTGTCTGCCCGGTATCGACCGCTTCACGGTGAATTGAGCTCATCCTGCTGGCTTTCCTCCTTCGATATACATTCCACCGGCCTGATAAATGCCGATGTAACATCGGAAGGATTGCCTGGTTCAGCTGTAGCCTAGGACAGTGTCAATCCGGACGTGTTGTCGTGCATGGGTCCAGCATGCCAAGTACGAGTACCTGGAAGCACAATTAACAGCTAAATTGTCTTGAGCTGGGTCCCTGCGCTATCTGTGCAGTCAATATTTCAATGCCAGTCAAGCCTGCAGCGAAATAATCTAGCGTACCACGAAGCCTTGGGTATGCCTACATTTGCTCAGCACCTTCAAGACCATCAACAGCAGTTCGAAGTATTTGCTTTCTTGTTATCGTCTAGGCCCTGTACATTTTATGGTCAATATCGGTAAAAGCAGCGCTTGGTAGCTGTACGCACCGTGACGACCAGCATACTCCAGTATCAGCTTTGATTGAGACCAAACGTGTAGCTCGACGTGTCATGCCCAGCTATGGCTACGAATCTTTAAGCATGACCTCGTTGTCGCGTCGCGTCGCGAGCCATCGTGATGAGAGTGAGAAGAAGAGAGTGGCGCACAGTTGACCCTTGTTTGCTTCCTCCTTTCCTTTTCGGAACTTCGCTCTATCCCTTGGCTTATTTCGGCGCTGGCAGAGGACTCTGGATGTGCGCCTCCCGGAAAACATGCATCCATCACTGCCAGCCATTGGAAATGGTATTATAGCCTGCATCGAGAGAATTTTAATGATCGTTGTTATTTATCTAGATCCTTTACCTCGATGATTCGGGCCGCCCACTGAGTCCCCCTGCCAGGATGTGAGTTTTCAAAGAATGCTTCATGGAAAGGCTTTTCTTGCGACTCGGGATCCCTGTTGGTGAAACAGCTGTTCTGGGGCGTATACAGCTACTTGATCTCGGTGGTCGGCAACCAGTAAGCAGCAAACTGATTCCACCGTTGGCAAGATGCACTGGGGAGAAATTAGAATTGACATGGATCCACGAACACAAAGCCAAGTAAGAATTTTGTATCTACTCGGAAACTTCTAGTAATCCAGATCTTCGTATATATTCTCAGGTATTGCGGTGCGGAGAGTATCTGGGGAACATTGTAGAAAAAGAAAGAAATACCCAAGTCCTGATTTAAGCGCTGAAGGCTAATCGTACAGCATCGGTCTGTTTTCCTAGTGAAACCCATCATACATGCTAGATGACATACGCCCTATCCAACACGGGGGGAGGCTGCATTAGTGGCGAAGGCAGTGGGGGCAGCGGCGATAGTGGCGAGGAAGAGCCCGAATAACCTGAATTATCACTCCTTCGCGAGGAACGGTAAGATGGTGGTGGAGAACCAATGTGCGTGAGCTCCATCTGCTCATGCATATACGTGATATGATTTTTCTGAGCCAGGACCTCCTGTCGCAGACACTCTATCTCTTCTTCATATGCATTCCGAGAAGACTGAGATAGTCTCCTCAGGGGGCCGGATGCGAGAGATTCGATAGTCGAGATGGACATGGCTCGTGAAGAGGGAGGTGAAGATGGTAAGACGGGGGTTGGGATTGGATGAGGTACAACAGTCGGCGGTGGGACAATAGATGGGAGAGATTCGATAGTCGAGATGGATCTGGTCCGTGCAAGGGGAGGTGATGATGGTAAGACGGGTGTAAGGATCGGATCAGGTACAACAATCGGTGCTGGGACAACATTGCCATTGACGTTGTTATCAGCTCCGCGATGATTTTTCCTTCGGTGGAATGCCCACAGAAAGACAACTTCTGAGGCTAATACTAATCCGACGATGCTGCCAGCAATCACCTCTATCATTGCGGCGGGAGAGAGGATTGTAAGTGAAGGAGAGTCTAACAATATCGGGTCACTGAAGAGCGTGTCGAGAGAAGCCGGATTGACCTACGAGTGAAGGTGACGACCAGAGCGTGAAATGAACTACAACAACTGAGTGTTTATATACAACGGCTGGCAACGACGTCTCCGTGATGAGGATGGCAGTGAACCAAAGGCTGTGAGATCATTAGTGTTCTTTGTTTGGTGTAATAGAATACACAGCAGAAGCAACTTACTATTCGAACACCTTTCTTCACACTAAATGGTGCCATCTCGCGGTTGTTATGCTCACAGTGATGAACAATGCACTAAGCAACATAACCACAAATACGAACCATGTTGCTATCCGTGTAACAGTACCATATACCTGAAAACGGGAGACAAACGGCGCCCTACAGGGGACTACGGGCAGGACTGTGGCAAGAATGTTCAGGTGTCGGAAAAGGAAAGTTGCGTCCGTGGCTGGATTCTGCGGACCGCACATTTCAGGTCTCATCAATGAGCATTGTCTTTCCAGATCTTCCGCATTTTTTGCCATGCTTCTGAATGACAAAGTTCCTTTGTGAGAATGAGAATAAAATTATCGAGAGCCCAGCTCGGAGAAAAGAGAGGATGGCCGGTTTTCGTATTCGAGGCTTGTGATCCAAAATATCACTCCTAACGCGAGGAGCGGTAAGAGGATGGTGCGGACATGAATGAAATTCAATCTCCTCGTACATGTACATGATCTATTGTTGCAGACGTTTACGGGACAATATTGTCGCGACATATGTGAAGGACACGTGATGGTGGTGGTAATGAAAAGAGCCGTGTTTATTTGTTGACGTTGCCAAACAACCCTGGCCATCGACCATTACGACGACCTCGACCTTTGTTTCTTCACTCCGCTATGCTCCAATTCTTGTCCGTTTTTGTCCGACATTGCTGGTGCCGCCTTGGGTCCTTTAAAATTTGTGTATTCTGGTGATTGTCTGGAACCGATGTTGACTGTGTACACTGCCGTGTAATACTACCTACCTACCCGCTTGCCTGCTTGCTGGTCGTAACGGGTACTGGATTGGCACTGCGATCAACGGCCAAGGTTCGTAAATTCTTTGTCTCAACACAGGATCCTTTGACAAGCGTAGCTCTAGGACCTTGGGGCGAGCCAGTGTACCAGGGTGTACCCCAACGAGGAATGCGTAATGTCGAGGCTCGAGCATCACCTCAGATACTCCTCAGCAAATAGACGTCACGGCAAAGGCCTCATTTTTTTCTGCGCCCCCGGTCGATTTATCGTAGGAGTTTTAGCGTCTCCTGCGTCGGCGCATAACTAAAGTGCGTAAATCCAAATTTCCAGTCAGATAATCATTAAAAACATTCTCCAGAATATTTAATTGACCTACCCCCAGCATCGACGAGCAGCCCCAAGGGCAGAAGATGATGTCAACAGCGTCAAGCAAGCGTGGCTGATGAACCCATTCTGCCCTTAGTGACGAAGCCAGGCACGTACAAGTTTCCTCACAAATGGTCCCGATTTCAAGCATGGTCAAATGATAGCCGACACTGATAGTGCTTGGGCAACAGCTACGTTCCTCTACTCTCCGAAATTTGATACCAACACCTGAGATTGTGTCCATAGACATGGACGCGGAGGCATGTTGGAACCGTATCGCTAGGTCCAGGAGAGAGAATGGAGGAAGGCTAGTGATAGTCGCGGTTGTAGCTACGAGCTACGGACAAATTGAAACAGAGAACTACGGAAATGGTGCACGTGATCGCGGAGGAACCGGACCGTGCCAACGCTCCCAACGTCAATGGCACGAATGAGTCTTCCTGCTAAAGCTGAGGCATCTAATAAATCCACTGCAGTGGATCTTTATCGGTGTGGATTGTGTTGTAGCTTTCATGGTTTTTTTGCCAGCAACCGACCAGCATTCGCAATGCAATATTATCGCTACCCTTATTGTCGTTCGTACGTGCTATGAAAGATCCATTTTCTCTACGAATCTAGTTCTTCGCCGCGCTGAGCTCAATAGTACTCTGATCTTCAATGGATCAGTCCTTACCCATCGCTCTTCAAACCAGCTATCCTGGGCACGCAAAGTTATAGGCGGAACAGGAACCAGACAGTGTGATGCCGTAGTACGTTCGTCACCCATTTTCAGCGTATAATATGTGAAACGCACAAGAAGTATGGTTCTCATCTGCGTCTGTGGATCACGTTGCTTATTTGCATCATCCAGGCCTTCGTTCAAGTTTATATCCTAGGCTGTGGGGTGGGAAAAAATGTGTTCGAAACTGCTTGGGTTGTGCAGATTTATCATTTTGCAGCATTCGGATCAACGATCATGTCCTGACATCTGGGTTCTTCAACACCGGCGCCTCGATGGTTCTATTTCCACCATTTCATACCGGATGGACGCACTGTCTGCAGAACCAACATACTAGCATTTGATGGGCCACCGCATTTGAGTGGCAGGATCCGAGTCCTATTATGGGAGGTAACAATTCGTCACAAATCAATGAACATGCGGTGCACTTAAGAAGATACTCGGGATCAGGAGAATTATATTGTTTGAGTCCGCTTCAAGTTAAGGTTATAGTCATGTCGTGCAGAGAATGTGGAGTGAAGAGCGCCTAAAGGGGCAGGTTCCAAACACTCGAATCTGATGCAGATGGTAGAGGAAGAAAAGCAATGGTCGTGTCACAACATCGCACGAGGCATATGTACATCGCACGGTATTGAACGGGCCAATGAAAAGTTGTCGAGATAAAAGATTTGGTTGCAGAATTAGACCGTGAAGACGAACAGATAGCGCTGAAAGAAACGAGCACGAAACTCCCAAATCTGATGTAGGTGGTGGAAGAAGACTCAAGAGAAAGGACATCAGGTCACATCAGGCATAGGAGCAACGTACGGGAGGAGGAGGAGTTTTTATTCTGATCGATGTCCCTAAGAAGTAAACGGACAGTCATAGGTATGTACATGCCGTGTGTTTGCCACGCCGTTACGGGCCAATGAATAGCAAAAGACGGGCAACAATAAAGATACTACAATGTTCCCGGGCAATGAGAAGATCAGACATCGGCACATATTGGAAAACGGAGGACTTACAACATTCGTCCCATATATCACGCCGCAGCCTCTGACATCATCACATCGCCTAGCATGGACATGTTGCCAGTGCCATCTTGTCCAGGAAAGTAATCAGTGGTTATTCAGCAGGCGGGGCCACAGGCGCTGACTCCGATACTGCAACTTCCAGCGCATCCAAATGTATGGGATCATATGGGCTCCACCTTCGAGTGAAGAGGGAGAATCAGGCGTCAAAGGCGAGATATGGCAGAACGTCCCAAGGCTACATAACAAATGGTGTGTTGGCCTGCTAAAATGAGTCCTGTAGGGAGTGAAAGAAGGATGGCGTGTCCATGTTCGTTTCAAAGAAGTAAGGTGTGGGCAAAGTAAAGTAAACAACGAAGGGCGCATGGAAGGAAACATGATGTTCGCCTAGAAAGAGACAAAACGAAAGGAAAATGAAGCCAAGGCAACTGGAGAACGAACAAATGAGACTTCGAACGGGGGCGCTCATAGTGAAGGTGGATGGAAAAAGATGTGCGCGTTAAACAGATGAAGTCATGAAGGAAACTCGGAAAAGTACTCAGGAAAGGACAGAATTGGCAGTAGTACTGCCAGTTGAACCCGCGTAATGAAGGTAAAAGATGGCAGAAAGTTGGAGTCTAACGCCGAGCTTGGCCTGTCAACCGCTACAAATCTGACTTTTTCAGTCTTGAATCATATAAATGTCCTTGCCCTAAGGTAAAGATAGGTCGAAACGGGGTTATAGCTGGAAAAAAGGACGCTCACGCAGCGATCCCCCGTGTCTCCCCACCTGAGAGGTCTATATTCTTCTGCAACTTGTCTAGCTCGGCTTGCAAAGTATGATATGGGTCATCGGGTAGGTTGGACCCATACGTCTCGCTATCCATACTCAGTCTCGTCTCCTTTCCCCGCTTAAGTTTCTTCAGGCAGTGACTCGCACCTCCCTTCTGGGCAGAGCGTTCAACCATCTCTGCGTCATCCACATTTTCTGCATATCCCAGCCCTACATTCTCTCCCAGCAAAATCGGGAAGAGGGAATCATCCTGTCAAGGGCGCGGTCGCCCGCGGCAGATCTGACATACGATAGCGCGAGATCAGGATACCGTCAACTAGAATGGATTCCGGTCCAGTTGTTGGATCATAAAATCGCGACAGCAGTTTCAGGATAATGGATTTGCTGCTGCCGTTTGAACCGACCATAACGATCAGCTGCCCAGGCTTAATGGATAAGTTGATACTCGATAGGGCGGGCCTAGTGCTTTGGCTTCCGGGGTAGGAGAATGAAACATCACGGAATTCGAACGACATCCCTTTGGGTTTCCTCTCGGAGATGGATTTGGGTAGGCAATGCCACCGTCAGCGAGCGTGTTCGCGATGTTAGACAAGTCATAGACATTTTTGAGCTCCTGGTTTTGTTCTCAGAAGGAATTAACGTCCATAGCAACATACTGAATGGCCCAGTCTACCCGTGAAGTAGTGAATGGTGATAGACTGGTATGCCTCGACTGTACGGAACGGTTTATCCATTTCTGGCATATCCTGGATGAAAAATGTCAACCGATAAGGAGACAGGCATCAGGTAGCAGACGTGCCTCCTCCTTCGGATCACCCTTATTGCTCAAAAATGTCTTCTGCAGCTTGTGTCGCCATTGGCGAACTTTGATGTCCTCCGGATCGTCTGCTACGTCTCCTGGAAAGAATATTTTGTCAATATACCAGAGTTAGTGGTAGAAAGAGAAGGAAACGACGCACCCTCATCGTGCTCTTCTTTATCCCTTTTGGCTTTCTTCGCTGGGAGGGGGACTCGTGCCCTTCTAGCTGGTGCCGGCGTCTTCATCAGCTTCACCATCGTCCTCGCTCTCGACATTCTCCCTCTTCTTTCCACATTTCTTGCCCTTTGGCGTTGCCTTCTTCTTTGCGTCGCCCTTCTTGCGCTTCCTGGCTGAGGCACTGCCTTCACTGTTCCATTTCTGTTTCTTCGGCTTCTCCTCATTCTCGCTGTCGAGCAGGTGAACCTCGTCGACGACATCCTCCGACGCGGCAGCTTCAGCTTGCTCAGCTTGTGCCTCTCCTATTCAGAAGTGTCCAGCGCAACCTTGTAGCCCGTCAAGAGGTCATCCGACTTTTTGAATGGCTCGTTGATGTACGCCTCGATTTCGTGTTGCTGGAGAGACCAATGCCAAGCTGAAAGCATTCCATGTGAGTAAAAGAGCTTTCAGATATCCTTGGGCGCTAGCCAGGAGCTATACGTAGCCGATTTTCAGCCAGGAGATAATACAGGCAAGAACTCAAAGGCACTCACAAATCGCCAGCGGGGAAAAATCGTACAAGGTAGAAGTTTGCTTTTTTACCTGCGGGTCGGTCGTTGAGGGCTTGTTGCGGTGCATTGTTTGGGTCGACTACCTGGATATCCATCATCATTATCACCAGACACGCCCTCGAGAATGTTCAGCACGCGTATCATCCTGGGCCACGGCGGGTAGTCGCGTACTTTTCCCAGCATGATATCGCGATGATCATAGATATTCGCCGAGCCAGACATCTTGGGATTTTTGCAGCCTTCTTGCTCATAGTCGGACGTGGTGTCGAGAGGGAAAAATGACGGTGGTGGAGGATCAGAATGAAGAAGGAAAGAATTGCCTGTACTCGTGGTGAACAGAGTTGGTATGGGTACGGTAATGTGGGAGCATGTTCGACTTGACATTGAATTCTAAAATAACCCTCGGTGTCCAAGCGCTAGAACCTGATGCAGGTGGTGGAAGAAGGCAAAGAACTGTCGCGTCGCAAGGGTACATCAGTCAGAAAGGCAAACACAGAAAGGAAGGATGTTCTCAGGAAAATGATGAACGTTGCGAGAAATTCCCACGATGAGTCCAGGTAGAATGCGACGGCAAACGCCGTGTTGGACGATCAAAAAATGCATTTCAGATGGCATAAAGACCGAATACCTATATATACATATAGGACTCGGAATCAAGCACTGGTACTGAGCGCTGAACTCCCAGAGCCCGACTATGCGTCCTGTTTTATCGCCCGTGCAGCGCAAGGTCCGGGCTATGGCTGTCAATTTAGGCTTATACATAATCATTTTGATCTACATGCTCAATCAGTTTGAACTCCTAGCTGATCGGCGTATTGACCCTCATCAGGAAGACGGCATTGGCATATAAACACTCGTTGTAGTGGGTCCTTTGAAGCTCTCTCCTTTCCTCGCACGCTGATCTAGCCACATCCTTCAGTGACTCGATCTTAATACACTCTCCTTCACGCTACAATGGCTGCGTAAGACCCACTTCGACCCTTTCTGTGATGATGCCTTCGGTACTGACTGGCGAAAATTTCTCTCTCATAAATATGATAGTGCAGCGACGATCGTTGAGTAAGACATCGTCCCATTACAATCTAATACAAGTCTGATATTGAAAAATCTTTCATAGAGAAGTGACAGTCATTTCAACAAGTATCCAAAGCATTATCACGGCGACCGTGACTGTTACAAAGTAAGTCCCATCAATACGTTTACTGTCGCTGAAGTTGACCAAGCATATCCAGCACTGGGTCCGTCTTTTTGATGTAGTGCCCAAGGCTTAACATATTTTCTCACTTTTCAATACAACGGCGACGACCGCTCTTAGTACACCTTCCTCTCTACAGACCTCTTCGTAAGTCAAAAATATGCCTAGTGCCACAACTTTCTGATAGAGCAGCATCTAGTTCCGACTCCCATCGTAAGACTGCTACTCCTGCGGTGATCGCTGCCAGTGACCTCGGAGCGCTAGCTGCTGTTATTATTTTAGTCATAATTTTCGTCCTCTGGCGCCGAAGAAGACAATCTCGCAGGATGGTAGATAACGATGCTAGCAATGACCCGGATCCTAGAAGACTATCTCAATCTTCTCGAACTGCAGATGAAGATGAGATCGAGCGTCTACGACAACTGATTAGGTTCATAGACGAGGAGATGAACGTCCGCGCCACCCTCTTATCGCTCCTCGCGTAGTAGGATTGATGTTTCGGACCCTTTTGGTCATTCCTCGTCACCGCAGCCGCCTTTACCATCACGCGAGATTGCCCACTGACGCAATCTCGTCTTCTCTGTGTATCATTATTATAAATTATTTAAATCCACGGATGATCAATTGTACTAGGGATATAGACCATAAGCAGGTCCATGAATACGGGCGATACTTGGCATCGAGGAGAAGAAAGCTCGAGTCCACTAAATCAAACACGGTGTATCGTGAAATGTTAAGTAACATTCACGTCGAGAGAATCGCACACCACGCTCTAGAAAGTTAGACACTCCTGAAAATTCTGTCTTGTCTAAATAAGCTTTGACCGTGTATGTGTGTGCTCATAGGTCGAGAGATTCCATCAAGTTCTTATCATCGATAAGCCTCGAATCCTAAAATCGCCCTTTCTCTCCGTTTTCTCTGGGCTCTCGATTATTTTTCCCTCAAAAAGGATGCATCTACCAGTAGACATGCCATGACTGTCTCCGACGGGAACTCTCCCTCAATCCAGCTGACATCGGCAGGCGAAGAGCAGCACGCGCCTCCCTCAGATGCAACACGATCTCGCGAGCGCCAACCAGGGGGCGCTGTGTATATTTGCCATGTCGAACACATCACAGCCGGACTACGAGGCGCTCCGGAGGGTTTCGTCGGATACTGATTGGTCGTTGTTCGACGACATCTCCACATCCTTCGCAGCTGGCAGAAAGAAACGAGACCTGGGATTTTATAGGTACATGCTATCACAAGCCAGCCTCGATCCCTCCCAAACCACATTCATAGGCGATAAACCCGAGAACGTGTTCTCTGCGCATTCTCAAAGGCTACACGGTCTCGTCTATCATAAGTTCACAAACCTGAAGCGAGCCTTGCTCAATCTGTTGGGAGATTCGGTACTTAAGGGGTAGAGAATTTTTGAAGGAGAACAACGGGCAATTTACTTCCATGTGAACTGGGGTCGTCATAAAGGAGAACTTTTCCTAGCTCCTCATTCTGGACATCAGAAATGATCAGTGAGGATCGGTGCTCGGCGCATTTGTGGACATCATAAACTAATGATATATACTGGAGAACAAAGGAAAGTGGAACATCTTCCGAGGCAAGCAGAGCTGCTAGCGCCACCGTAAATAATCGGGCTGACAACAATCAAGGCGGCGGTCAACTTACCACTGCCGACTATGTTTGCGACATGAACACCGCTTCGCTCGGCCCGACAGTGATCCGTGCAAAGGTGGAAATAGCGGCCTCTGTAATGGACGAGATGTTGAAGTTTATGAACGAGGACGGTATCATCCAGGTGATCATGTCGTCGGATCCGAATCAACTAGCACGTCTTATCATCTCTGCATAGGTCACGCGGCCACGAATCGATACCGTAGTCTGTGTCAATGTTCTCAGTCTCTTCGATTCCTATGGTCAAGGAAATGAGATAAAGCCGACCTTGGAATGGGTACACTAGGTTCTTTTCCATCATGGGTATCCACGGATCGCGGTACTACGGTAACAGCAGAGCTCTTTCTCCTCTCAATGTATCAGTAGCTGCAACCCCCGGTCGTCCGTAATCGCTTCTATCCGCTCCTGAAAGACAGAGTTACAGAGAGAATTGGGACGGGTACTTGCCTTGGCGATGCGTCTAATTGTCTGCGACTTTACAGATGTGAAAGATGAGATCGACCATCAGACTCTTCGCGATCTCCAATGCGAGGACGGCGGATGGGATGCCGGTTTGATGTACAGATATGGGTCCTCGGGCGTCAGGACGGGAATCGGGGTCTGACGACGGTAATGACGCTCTAGGTTATCCAGTGTACCAGTGTCATAGCGCTAGTGGTCCTGAGCAGACGAAATGATAGTAGTTAGTATCAATCATTTCGAAGCTTCATATTGCGTACCGTAGTGATCGTATATCGAAAAGTTTCGGCTTCCCATAACATTTCAGGCGTGTATGGTAGTTCAGTTCTCTCTCCATGGATCGAAGATATCTTCCAGTACATATTCTGCTACACCCGATAGTCCTGCGTCTATTTATGCAGTCAGCGGGGATTTTCAGGAGAGATGCAATATGATTTTGTCACCTTTCCGTAGAATGACAACAAAGATACAGCTGGCATAGTACTTCCTAGGATACGAGGAGTCGTTCACGGATGCAGCATCGCCCGCCAGTGAGATGCATTGAAAGTATATTTCGCGAAGCGAACGATCTGACATGTAAGGTTCTGTGGTATTCTGTACTGAAAATGAGGTGAGATTGGCGTATATAGGAACGATCTGTCTGACCTTTGGCCACAACGTAGGTGATTCTTCGAGCTACGGCACCTTTGCATGGGCGCATAGAACCAGCTTTCGAGGTATCTGCTACACAGACGTACTGTCGAACAATAAAAAAACGTCTTGGTAAGAATAGCGTGGTAGACTGACCAATGTAGAGTCGCTACCACCGACCAGAACCGAAATCTGGCCATAAAGATGCCTTTGCGCAGTATTGCCAGTTGCCAGCCCTTTAATGCCAATGAACCATCAGTGGCCAGTTCGACGAGACCCACTCGCCGCCAAAGATACCTAGAATTGGGCGTAAGAGCACTGGAGAGGAGCTTGCTCACTCTGAGCCATCGCCTGCCAGGCCCTTAGTCGACGGTGTGCAGGCCTTGGAAGCTCCAAAGAAAATTTGCAGACATGTCTACGGGACGATAGTGCCGCGACTTGGGCGAAGGTCGCGTGATGGTGGTGGTAGTAGTGAAGAGAGCCGTGTTTGTTTGTTGACATTGCCAAACAACCTTTGCCATCGACCATTACGACGACCTCGACCTTCGCCTATGCTCTGGTTCTTCATGTCTGTTCATTCGCAATGTTTAGCGGTCGCCTCGAGCTCTTCCGTCTTTGCGTATTCTGGCGATTCTGCTGGTCGGAGCTGGTATTGACAAAGTGGTCTTACGACCGGAAGGTTATATCAAGACAGGATCCGTTGGGCGAAACCGATGATGACTTCATTTCTCCGGAATTGGTAATGTCGGGCCTTAACGAATGGAAGGCCGCATCCTTTCTCTGCGTTCGGTCGCTTTATCGCAGGAGTTGTACCGTCTCCTGCGCCACTGCATAGTCAAGGTGCGTAATTTCAAATCCCCAGCCAGATAAACGTTGAAAGCAAGCTCCAGAATGTTCAACCGGAACGGCTCTAAGACAATGTATCTGAAGACTGACTGACACCGATGAAACTCGAATTTTTGAGCAAGGAAACTGGACTAGAAAGCGCCCAGAGGAAATATTAGAAGCAGATCGATTGACAGGCAAGAGGAGGGTAAATCAGTCAGGTCGTTAGCAAAACCTGGAGTCTGGCACGCACGAGGTCCCTCACGAATGGCCCGATTTTAGCATGCACGGAGAATAGCTGTCACTGGTGTTGCGATAGAGCTGGCGCTTGTAGTGCTTCGGCCAAGACTTGTCGTCCTACAGTTAAATCCAGGTGCGTTCCTCTGCAATCCGATATTGATGCTAATGCCGAAGGTGATGTCTACAGGCGAGGACGCTGAGATGACGGGAACGAGTTTTGCTGCTAAAGCTGCAGCCTCTACTTAATCCACCACGGCAGATCTTTATCGGTGTGGACTGCGTTGCAACCTTCACGGTATTGTTGCCAGCAACCGAGTGGCGTTTGCAATGGAATGTTGTATAGCTACTCTTATTGCCGTTCGTACGTGCTATGAATGAATCAGTTTCTCTACAAATCCGGTTTATTGCCACGCTAAGCTCGGTAGTACTCTGATCTTCAATGGCCCAGTCTTTACCCATCCCTCTTCCATTGCACAAATTCAATGTGTGCGTGTTATGGATGGAAACAGGAACCACACAATGCAGTGCTGCAGTAGGTTCGTCGCCCATTTTCAGGCGTTAATACATGGAAACGCATGAGTAACACACTTCTCATCTGTGGATCATGCTACTTATTAGTATCATCCAGGCCCTAGTTCAGGTCGTATCATATCGCTGTAAGCATAACGACTACATGCTGTGGGATGCGAATGTGAAATGCGTTCGAACAGTAAGTTGCTTGACCGCTCTACAAAAAACACCGCTTATCATTTAGTAACAGCACTCGACTGTTTGATCAGATCCTAATGTCTAGGACCTTTACGACTCCCGCGTCGACGGGTTGGTTTTGTTCCATCTCATACAGGACACTTGCATCCTCTGTACAACCGGCATTTCAATACACTGGACGTCATGAAACAACATCTTGCAGCGTAAGATTCCTGTCTGTGCTGTGGCTCTCCGTCGGCTTAAGCATGGTATTCGTTTGATCTACGTGGTCAATCAGTAGATGATCAACGTATTCACCTTCAGGCTGCTTTAGCCGTGGAAGCATTTTTACCTAAATAGGCCTGGTCGTTGCATATAAATGCTCGATTGTAGTGGATCATTTTGGGCTCTGGTAGCCGTCTCCCTTACTCATAGGTTCATCCATCTTCCCTTTTTATGCTCTTCGGTGACCTGATCCCATTAGATTCTCTTTAACCTCCTGACCGTTCTCAGATCTCCTCTTGTGCCCAGAATGAGTGGAAATGATAGTGGAATTATTATTGATGGTAGCGAAACTATTGTTAATGGTAACGCTCCAACACTGTAAGAATCACCTTGACGCTTTCAGTGGTATCCCTTTGGTGCTGACTGGTGAACCCTCCTTCTTATAAACTTGACAGTGCTACTACTACTGCGACGACCTCTGAAGTCTCGTGAGGCATCGTTCCTTTCAATCTGATATCCAACACAAATCTAATCCTAAAAAATCTTTCATAGAGCAGTGATATTCGTTTCAATAAGCACCAAAATTGTTGGATTCACAACGACCGTGACTGTTACAGAGTACGTCTTATCAATACTTTCACTGTTGCTCGGGAAGCTAAACCAAGCGTATCCAGCCCTGGGTCCGTCTTTCGATGCTGCCCAAAGTTTGACATGTTTTCACACCGTCCGATAGAACAGTGACCGCTATTTTCACGCCATCCTTGACTACTGCTCCCACTCCATCTTCGATTACTGCTTTCACACCACCTCAGGGTCCCTTGACTACTGTTTTCGATGTATCTTACTCCGTACTGACTGTATATGACTCTCGGTAAGTGAAACACGATGTCAGGGACTGTGCTTTCTCACAAGTCGATCGCTAGGTTAACAAATACCGGCTCCTCTCGCAAAACAACTCCAGCAGTGATCGCTGGCAGTGTCGTTGGATCTATAGCTTCTGCTGCTGTCCTTATTTTACTATTCGTCCTCTGGCGAAGAAGAAAATCTCGCAACAGAGCTAGTAACAACACTAGCGACGATAGGGACCCCGGGATGACTTCCGTACCCGGTCCAATCCTCACCCCCATCTTAATATCCACCACGCGCGCCGAATCCATCGTGTCCGAGTTGTCGGACATTCCAAGAAGACTATCTCAATCTTCTCGAACTGCATATGAAGAAGAAATTGACCGGCTTCGACAACAGATCATGTACATGGAAGAGGAGATGGAGCTCACGTACAGTGGTTCTGCACCACCTTCTTACCACTCCTCACGTAGGAGTGATGCTTCAGATCTCTTTGGTCCTGCCTCGCCTCCGCCGCCACCCTTACCTTCGCGCGAGCTTTCCCACTAACCCAATGTTGTCTTCTCTGTGTTGAAACGATATCATTATTATGTGTTACTTAAATCCACGTACGATCTGTTGTACTAGAGACATAGACCATAAGGAAGCCCAAAAATACGGGCGATACCTGACATCGAGAATGAAGAAACATGATTGTAGCTATTATATGTGTATAACGAAAGGCATACGATCTACATCAACCAGCTTAAGGAGCAAAAGCTCGAGCCCACTAAATCAAACACAGTGTATCGAGTCGCGGAGAGATGCTCGACCAAAACCGTCCACTCTATCGCAAGTTACTGGCGAGAAGTATAGTCCGGATTGTCCACGACATGATGTTCGGAACTTGGAAGGTGGACGCCACTAGCAAAGATAAAAATTCAACTCGCAGCGACACCGGGGCCTCCACTCGCATGCAGAAGTGGTGATAAACACGAACGTGATACCCTTCGCTGGCACATATCCGTATAAGCCATCGTCTTGTGTTACCGATGGAGCAAGGACTTTAACTAGCTCAAAGGTGGTAAGTTCACGTTGAGAAAGTCGGGCACCATGCTCTAGAACATGATCGGATAAGGAAATGCCAAATTCTGGGATATCAGAGAATCAAGAGGGAATACGATGAATCAAGCGTCGAGGAGTCAAAGCGTTTTAAAGAGTATGTCATTAGATCTTCGTTTGTTTCATGATATCTGCAGCCAGGAGGTCTGAGGTCATAATCATCCACCTCCTTCACGTATATCAGAAGAAAATGGGAGGGTATCCTGCCCGCGCCTCGTCTTGTTCATCAAAATGGTATGCGATTCCTGTCTGCTCACCGGGTATCAAGTATCGAGTTCAAGTGGGAAACGACAGCGCCTGAAGGAAATGGTTGGACGCCTCTTGATCCGATACAGCCACCACCTCAGAATTTCCCATGGTCCATTAGCACCGCTCGAAGGGAATCGAGGAGGCGTTTCGAGAATAGATACGCGTATATACTGCTTTTATCTTTACAACCAAAACAACAACAATACCTACAACATGTCCGAAGCTCCGGACCCGCCTGGGAACACCGGGAACAAGCAACGAGACGCGACTATACAAACACGTGCAACGGAAGCAAAGCAGAAGCACACAGCAAAATTTGACACAGCAGCGGAAGGAATACTAAAAGAATACGGGAAAGTGGTAGAAATTGAAGGCATGACAGTAAGTGCCATATTCGATGCCATGGTTGTACTGCGACACATGGTCAAAACGGAGTTGAGACCAACGAAGCCGGTGTCTGCGAGGCAGCACCGCACTGTCAACAACATAGTCAACATGCTAGAAGCTTGGATGGATTTAAATGAATACAGGGCAAATCAGGACGCACTGGCAATGGCTAACCTGATGAATAACAACTTCAAAAGCCTGCAGGAAAGCTCCAATACGCTGAAAACAGCGTCCGGGACCCACAACAACACCATCGAAGCTACGAACGAGCAACTACAAGAGCTGAAACGAAGTGTAGGCACCCTCCAAACTCTTGTAGAGGATCTACGAACCTCCATACCACAACCAACACCCTCCCAACCCACATCCCAAACACGACCACTCTCTTATGCTGAGGCTACCAGCAAACCTAGCCCCTTCACAGACCCTTGCCATGCAGACATTGTAGCCAAAGCAAAACTTGCAGACTGGCGCATAAGCGTCAAACCACAAACGGATACAGCGAAAGCCGAGATATCAAAGCTCACCGAGAAGGACCTCATTCGGAAGATGAACGAAGAACTAATGCTTGCAGCCATGAGCACCACAGACAACCCCTACGAAGTACCAGAGGAGCACAAGGCAGTAGGTGCACGCAAACTAGCCAACGGCGGTGTGGCATATATGTTCAATTCGGATGGGGCTGCAGCATGGCTGCGCGAAGCGGGGTCACTCGACTGCATACAGCAGGCAGCGGGGGAAGGCACTGTAATCAGCCTCCAGCTGAACAACACCATAAGGTAGGCGTCGCCTGGATCTGGCACCCTTATGTAAGCATTACATAAGCGCCAAATTCAATGGTCTGCATAAACAAATTTCTGAAAAACCGCTCGATTTTGAATAGAGAAGGCTTGTATGTCAATTGAATCGTTGCTCTTTGACAACAATCGATGTTGAACATCCGTTGTGCATGGCTTCAGGGTGACGCCAAGACAAATGCAGACTGCTGATATGAGTCATGTGATATGCCGTATGACTAAGCCGCCAAAATTGAAGTGATCAAAAATCCATTTTTGCTCTAAATGCGTAGAAATTCGTTGTAGAATACCCAGAAATAGGCCCCAAAAATTTTCACTAAAAGTTCAATATCTTCTTCAAAAAGTCACAATAAAATTTTCTGTTTGCATAGAAATCATCTTTAATGTATATAGTTACTATTGTTGGAGCTATATTGACCATTTGTACCCGGAGGACGTGAGAATAAAGTCACCAAGTCGAGGCTTGTTCTGATTACATAAGGGGGTGCCAGATCCGGATGACGCCTACCTTAGTTCCGTTTGCACTGACTACAATTGACATTACAGACACCAACGCCTGGCGAGGCATAGAGGCGAGCAGTAACCTCGCTAATGGGACCATACACAGTGTACGATTCCTGAAGCCAGCAGAACATCATAATGAGGGGCAATGCGAGGCCCATCTCATTATAGGATTCGACGCTTGAGAGCAAGCAAACAGAGCCATCCATGAGGGGATTATCATTGAAGGAAAAGAACTTCAAGCTCGAAAGGAACTACCTGATGCGACAAGGTGCGTAAATTGCTCCATCCTACCATGCAATCATGATGCAAAAGACTGCCCCAATGCTACTAAATGCGGCTGGTGCGCGGGCGGTCATGCAACCAGAGACTGTACAGTCACTGACCGCAAAAGGTTCCATTGTACTAACTGCAAGGTTAACGGTCATGGTGCCGTTGACCGAATCAACTGTCCTTCCTTTATTAGGGCCACCGACATCATATGCAGCCGCCATCCCAAGTCGCAATACAAATACTTCGTTACTGAGGATCCCACGACGTGGATTACCAATGATGTACAAAAACGAGCTGAGACTGCATGCCCTCAAAAAGCCACAAGCAAAAACATCGGAAGGCCTGACACACAGAATGGGTCTACTACCGCATCTCTGGGGAGTGTCATGGTATCAAACCATCCGACTCGGGACCGACAGAATGGCAGCAGCACGAAACAAAGCAGGAACAAGAGGGCGAATACCAACCTAACTCCTATGGGTGTGGACAGATACCACCAATCATCCATCCACCAGTTCATGGCATCCAGCCAATGCCCATCAAGCACAATGTCCTCTCATGGAGAGACAGAAGCCGAGGATGGCGAGATCCTTGGGGGTGGAAATGATACTGAACCGAACGATGACCAACTGCCAGCCACCCTGTCTGTAGACTTATGAGTAACACACCAAACAACAACTCTGACGACCCAACGAAGCTCACATTATACCAACTCAACATCAACAAATCCCTACTCGCTCACTCATGCCTCATCAACCAGATACGACAGGACGACGATTTCATTCTCATACAAGAACCATACATCAGCAAGCAAGGGAAAATGAGAGCAACACAAGGATGGATAGCAGTGTACCCAACACAACATGACCAGGATCCTCTTCTGACGAGGGCCGTAACCCTCGTGAACAGATCTCTGTCTACTAACTCATGGTCTAGCATCCCTATGGACACACAGGACGTGGTAGCAATCAGCCTACGCACGCTGGCAGAAACAATAATCCTCATTAATGTCTACAGTGATGGACAGACCATGGCAACGTGGAAGCTCATTGATGACATGCTACGGATGTATACAGCTCGTCGACAAGATGAGCAAGGATTGCCATATCGGACCATATGGGCTGGAGATTGGAATGCACATCACCCACTATGGGATGAACCCCGTAACTCACATCTCTTTACAGATCAGGCTCTCCGTCGAGCAGAGCAGCTGTTGTCTCTTCTGGGACATCATAGGCTCAAAATGCCCTTGCCAGCGTACATCCCCACATTACATGCATTTTCAACCGGCAATTACACATGAGTTGACAATGTATTCTGCTCCGACGAACTTCTCACATCATTCATCAAATGCACAGTCGACCATGCTGCACAACCACCTCGCACCGACCACTTCCCCATCATATCTATTATCGACATCACCCCTCCACGCAATGACTTCGAACCACGGCGAAACTTCCATAAGGTGGAATGGCCAAAATTCCATGAAACACTGGAAACCAGGCTCGAAGATCTGCCTCCACCATGCAAAATTAGAACCAAGCAGCAGATGTACGATGCCCTTGATAGACTAGACACCATAGTACAAGAAGTCATCGAGAAACATGTCCCTTGGACCAAGCCGAGCCCATACGTCAAACACTGGTGGACTGGAGAACTCTCAGTCCTACAGAAGAAACTACGACAAGTGCAGAAGAAGGCGTACAGCTTTTGGATGTTCGACGACCACCCTATACATGAAGAGAAGTGCAAACTACACAACACATATGTGGAGGCGGTTGACTCAGCTAAGACAAAATGCTGGATGGAATGGTTGGAAAATGCACAAAGCAATAGCATATGGGACATATGCAGCTTCATATCTCAACCAACATCTGATGGGGGGAGATCCAGAGTGCCAGAACTCGTTGTCAAGAGGGAAGGGCGACCCACACGGCAGGTGCGAGACAACGAAGAGAAGGGTAAGGTTTTTCAAAGTACATTCTTTCCTCCCAAACCTGCTATATCAACGGTACCACGAGATGCACAATACCCGCTGCCAGCATGGGAGTTCTGTCTCATCACCGATGAGCAAATTGAGCGGGCATACATGTGAATGAAGCCGCTCAAGGCTATGAAGCCAGGAACAGTACCCAACTGTGTCCTGTCCTGCTGTGCTGATCTTTTAGCTCCACATATAGGCCCAGTATACCGAGCTACATTCACACTCGAAGAGTATCCTGACATACTTAGTGACACCAACACGATAATACTACGCAAACCGGGAAAATCCGACTATGAAGATCCAAATGCATACCGACCAATAATCCTTTCAAATGGATGGGGAAGAGGATTCCATGCGACTATGAATCAAGACTTGGTAGCATGGTGCGAGTACAAGGGCCTCCTACCAGCATGCCATTTTGGCAGAAGGCCAGGGCATTGCACAACTGACTCGATCCACCTATTAGTTTCAACCGTAAAAGACACCTGGAGAAGAGGCGAAGTTGCTACCGTTCTATTCCTCGATGTCAAAGGAGCCTTCCCCAGTGTTGACATAGACATGCTCATCCACGAGATGTTGACATTGGGTATACCAGTCCAGTACACGGAATGGCTCCGACGATGGCTTGGAGGTAGAAAAACGGTTCTAACCTTTGATGACTTCAAATCTATTGTAATTGAAGTGGCTAATGGGCTTGACCAAGGAGACCCACTTTCACAGATCCTATACATAATCTACAACTCAAGTGTTGTTCGATGCCTCCAGAAAGGGGAGGAAAGCTTCCTATTCATTGATGACAAAGCGATCCTTGTCCAGGGCAAGACTTTTGAAGACACCCACCAGCACATTAAGGAGGTTATAGAAAGGAAGGGTGGCATCCTCAAATGGGCACAAGATCACAATTGCGAATACGGTGTTGCTAAATTCCAGCTTGTCGACTTCACACCCAAGACACGAGAAGCGCAGCCTCAGCTGGACGGAAGCAAAACATATCGAAGACGTGAACCTGTGAAGGGCCTTCCAATCCGCATCAGCCAGCACACAATCTGCCCAAAGCCTGTTGCGAAATTCCTGGGAGTTTACATTGATGCCGGGCTGCGCTGGAAGGAGCAGGGTGCTTCCGCCATGAAGAAAGGTGATGATTGGATTGTACAGTTTCGACGACTAGCACGAATCAGCTCAGGTGTCTCCAGAGAGTGCATGAGACTGACTTACATTTCTATTGCAATTCTACACCTGGAAATACTGGACAAAACCCCCAGATTTCCGTGTAGACCCATGTAGATGCCGGCAAATGCATGTACATTGGTGTATTACTGTGTACACGCATTTACATGGATGTACACCCATGTACATGGTGTCTCTCCACTGACAAATATCATGGAGACCCATGTAAAACCAATGTCAAACCAGTGTCTACCACACTTGTCTGCACTGGATTACATCCATCCTCCCATGGAATCCAGTGCAGATGAGCGCGGTGTACATCCATGTCAAATTGTCATGCCTTGTTGGCATTCGGCTTTTCGGACTCAGAGCATGCCATGGTATCAGGGTCCCTGCCTTGCGGTAATCGGAGTTGACATTCCAGACACCCACCTTATCTTTGGAGGGGATGACCTATATCTGCATGGGACAAACCTCAATCTCAAATTCCAACCTCACGGATCTGCAGAGTACAAAAACCTGGCTGCTATGGTGGTCAAGTGCTTCACATCCTTCTAGTTCACTGACTCACTGACAACCAACCATCCATTTTCAGCCTAACCAATCGCAAGCAGCTGCGATGACGACGTGGTGCCATGTCTATTTTACATCGATGATCATATACGATGCAGTGGTATGTGATATTCAGGTGGTTGTTCGAGCTCACAAACGGCCTGACACTGAACTTTGGGAATATTGAATGTGGTCGGTCTGCACTTGGATTGTGAATGTGCCTAGCTACGACACAGAATTATCTGTGTACTCACTGGCTTTTTGCATGGCCTGCGGCACCAGTATATCCCCCGTCTTGATGGCATCGTTCATCTTTGTTTATCCCCAAATCTTCTATCCTTTGCCCTATTACCGATGTTGTCCAAAGACTCGTTCTTGAGTATATCCCTGGTATTAGCATGGAGAAGCTCAAACCCAGATGAAAGTCGAGCAGACAGGACCCAGTTGACTTCCCCTCCATAATCAATCCTCAGCACAACTCCGATTCGTCATCCCTCCTCACAGCATAGCGGACTGAATGTAAGGTATAGGGTGGAATTATTCAGCGAAGATGGGTGAGCACAATGCCCAGATTGGTGATAGGACCCTTTGCAAGTGGACAGATCCTCTCCTTCAAATCTCCTCATGTCCGTACCCTTCAACCTAGAACATTGGCCTCTGTGCAGACGCATGATCCTGGTAAGATATCGCGCTAGATGATGGCACTGGCTAATCTACTTGGCATCAGCATGCAGGTTGTTGTTGATTGGTCTGACTGTAAATTCACATCAGCTGTTATGTGCACAACATTGACCAATATCCACAGTACTCTTCCACGATGTTACATTTGGTGACAAGGTTTGGGGTGTTCCTGACATGGTGAACTATCATCCTGTCAGCAGGACCAAGTTCAATTCGACTTTTGGAAAGTCTGCAGATGACTACTCACGTGTATTGTCTAGCCGCACTGACATAAAGCCTGGTCTTGCATTCTCTACATTGCATGATACTGACAAATGTGTCAACAAGCTTGGAACCGAGTGGCCATTTTTTAGCGGGTCCGTCTCTGTTGATTTCAGCCAGTGTGAAACGAATAACATGGCCAACATATTCACCCGAGTCATGCATAAGTCACACTCTATACGATGTCCCTTCCTCCACCACTCGAGTTGCAAATGTATCTCCACCGTGCTTTCGTGAACATTCTGGACAATGCTGATCCGAAGCTCATCTACGCGCAATATGGGACTCACCTTGTCAGCAATCTAATCATCGGTGGATGCGCTGCCTTCACTTGTACTACTGATATGACACAGTATAGTGCCGACCAATCTATCAAAATTGCTGCACAGGTCTCTGTCAAGTTTTCATGGACAGTTTGTCTGCATCGGAGCAGCTTAAATACCAAGATTCCATCAACAGCTTCCAAGAGTCTAGTACTTACAGAGTACTCACAGGGGGTGGCAATTCCAAATACGGCAACCAGAACTTCCTCAATAACATCGACGCCTGGACCGACTCTGTGAAAGACTGTCCTGCATGAGTTCTTCGCTTCCGTGTCGTTGATGAGCCTCCAGGCTCTGTACGCTCAGAATTCGCAGATTTTACACACTAATTGCTGCTCCTGTCCACCCAACGGACTTTCAGCAAACCAAAGAGTGCACACAAGTTGATACTACTTACATGCTACAGCAACCACTCCTCACGCGCTTTGTTATCCATCCCATCTCGTTACGCATCATAATTGCCGTATCCCATCACGGCAAGGCACCTTCGATCGCCAATCACCCTAAAACGGAATTGTCGCATCACTTCCCATAGCCTCATGGAAGCGTCAATCAATCACTAAATGAAATGACGTGATTGCCACAGCCACTCATCCATCCACGATATTTCGAGCACACAGCAACTACAGACCGCGTTTTACTAAGGCTGTTACTTTGCCAAGACTTCGAATCGATGTAGACCCAAGCGTGCACTTCAGTACAAAAGCCATACCTCACCAGTCCGCAGCAAAACAGCACCCCACGATCCATTCATCGCTCCATAAAACCATACGGTTTCCGTCCATACGCGGCAACGTCGACGAGTTGCTGTTACTTTAGAAGTCAAGAAACCATATGTTGACCATGGATTTTGCTAAGCCATGGCCTTACAGCCTGACTAAGTCACGCATACTTACTCTATTTATAATTTCGTACTTGTAGTATAAAGACTAGCTAGAAAAACATCGTTTAAAAAAGCTTACCTGGAGCATAGATTGCAGCTTACCCCTACGCATCGAGTCTCTCTCTATCATCGAGTCTACGCTACGTTTATTACCGTTCCATGGCAATACACCGTTTACCCCAGCATATTCTTGATTGCACGTCAACTCTTAAGCTCACCAGAGTTATTCCACGGTTTTTTGATTGTGAAGAGTCGCTTGACACTCGCTCTTCGCTCTTGACACTATTGGTACATGCTCATATTGTGCCAATACGTGATTGCCATGCCATACCTCATCCACGTTTATCTTTTATCGGCCGTTATCGTTTCAACTTCACCAGCATAGGATCGTTTCACGTTTTCACTTTCTCCATCGTATCGTCGCCCACTTGGGTAGTCTCTGAGCAGACTTAGGATTGTTTTCGCATCAGCATAGGACCAGTTTCGACATAGTTTTTGTATAGGACAGTCCCAAGAGTGGACTTGAAGGTTAGTTTTGACATAGGATAGAATCGCTTCAGCACAAGACCAGTTTCGACATCGACATCAGTATTTCCGTATCGTTTAGGACCAGTACCCCACCATCACCAGTATATTTCCATTCTCTCTCTCTCATCGCTGATTTCTGTATCTCCACGTTTATTTCGACGCTCCGCACTCAGTACTCCGTTTCACGCTTCCCCCACCGCTCTCAGACATAGTTCCACGTTTTCTCATCGATTCCCCACTCCCAGACTCAGTTTCATGCGTCTATTACCGTTCTCCTCGCTCGCTTCGCTAGGATTGCCGTCTAGCGACATTTTCTAGTCTTTTCTCACATTTTTGCTTACGGTTCCGTGGTATTCACGTCATACCCGTTGCTGTCCCCTCTCGTTTCGAGAGATCCCTACCGGCTTACAGCCAAAGCCTCTAGTACTCGACTACCAAGCAGTACTACTTCACTGACTGAAAAGTCGCAGTGTATACTTGCGTATAGAGGAATTGTTTTACTGCACGGAGGTGCCCCGAACCCACTCGCACACACGATCGCCTTGATTGCCGTGTAACCACGTTAATTTCCCAATCTCGTTCCTGAGTTGGTGTTGCCGTTGCCACGGAAGTCTAGGCTCATCATCGTTTCCATTAGATGCTCTAACTTCGCACGTTAGCTTCATTGAATTCGGGGGTACTCCTGCATTCACTGCTCTATACCAATTTGCCTCGACAAAGGTGCATCAGGATGAATTAAAGGAGGCATATGCAACATACTGCAAAAACTACTCTACCAGCTTAATGATTCCTGGCCCTTATCTTCGTGCACACTTTGCAAAGTCGAATCCATGTGTTGCATCTTTCATCACAACGGATTACCGTGAAGGCAGACTGGATCCTGTTGTATTTTACACATTCAGCTATGGAGGTAAGTCAAAATCTCATGGATCAAAAATCGGGCCTTTGACTCTGGTATGACGTTCACAGTCGGTGATGGATATGTTGGTCTTTCACAGTCTCCCAGAACCTTATCATCGACTGGCCCAATGGTGTGCCTGTTAAAGCTCTTGTCCCCGGTGTCCTTGTACCCGTCACGTGGTGGGAAACATACAGAGATTGTGTCGACTTCCCCTAACTAGGCGGTATGACCCACATGAGGATTTGACGCAGATTCGGGCCAACCGGCAACTATGTCATGTTGAGTCACATTGCATACATCTTCTCTAATCAGAGCGACATGACTGATCAGCCCCCCGCATTTCCATTTAACCCAATCAATGCAGTACACAAGAGTGCTCTTAAACCTGGGACCTACTTATGGGCTGCGGCATGGAGCAAATGATGGGTCCGGTACTATGGCAATCTGGGAGATTTACAATGAAAATGGAAAACCAGTGGAAAGGCTTCCCGATCCCATGGAAGATTTCGCTCAAGTTTGAAGAAAAGCCGTTTGAGGATCCATGGCTTTGGAATACTAACCAGATGACAGTAGATCAGTGATTCAGTGATTTGGAGAAACGTAAGCCTGTTGGGTGTATGAACTAGTAGTTATGTCCAATTGAAACGGTACTAGTATGGCTGCAAATGATGACAATGTTGCCACTATCAGAATTGTCTGTTGTAGATAGTTAAATCACATTGGGTTTTGACGTTCCGCCGGCACAGCAGAGGGTATCTGTGAAAGGCCTAGCTACCAGGAATCGTTTTAAGTTTGGTCATCTCTAGGGCTTCAGAAGTACAGACCGGTATTATGCATCTGCTCGGTTGACTCGAACAGCGACACCTGGCCTATCCATAAGTTTACGCCAAGCCTCTCTAAGGCGTTCATCCTCTGATGTGTCCTTTCCCTGTACAATCAATGTAACATTTTCCAAGCACATCCCCATATCGAGCATTCTTGCTATCCACTCCAGCACTGCCACCCTCATAATGATGTTATCCACTTTCATGTGTCCATTGCGGATTACACACTCGCCGGTTTGCTCCAGAGGGACAAATACCGTAACAGCACGTAGATGCCTTAAACCAGGAACATTGACAATGTTCGTGAGCGCACCCCTCCAATCAACGAGTACGGCCCTCTCCAGGGTTGGGGCCATCTTAAGCATCGCTTCGACACTTGGCATCCACCAATCCCCCTTCATCATTAGTGGATATTCCAGTGTCAGGAGATTTTTGAGAGACATTGCATTGAACAGATGATCCATCCATCGTGGCTGAAGATGCCTCGTTCCGACCTTGAGTTCTTCCAACTCAGGACACAACACGCCTTCTTTGTCGCACAAGATACCTTCTGTTCCTCCAACAGTAATGTCCCCCAGCCCAAGTCTCTTAAGTCAGGGGAGACAAGCGAGGAAGGTGCCAAGTTCTCCAAGACTGCTGAAATACGCATCATCCAGTGTCAGGCTCGTCATTCGGCCCAACAAGTTTTCAACGCCCATTCTTATCCGATCCTTCACATCGAGATACATTGTTCCTGAGAGCTTGACCGAGCACAACGAGACAAACAAGGGCAGGAGTGCTGGAAGCACGTTCCTTGCCCACACGTCAGTCTTCCGAACTCCGCTAGGTGTTCGTCTCTCATATATTGTTAGGCTCTGGACGAGGTAAGCCTTGCTGATGGGAAAGCGGTGAGCCTCGCAATGTGGGGTAGGCGGGAATAGCGTAATGTGTTTGAAAAGGTGATATTGGCTACGTGGTAGGAGGGCGCGTGAAGTGAGTGAGCAAGACCGCAGTGAAAGGTGGTCATTGGCGAGGTGGTCGATGATTTGGTCATACAGCTTGGAGTGGAGGGACATGGGAGAAAGGATCAACATCTAGCATGCCAAAAAATATAAGTGTTTGGCAGTAATATTCGGGCACAAAGCATACCCTCTGTCAGGGTCTACGCTAAAGTCCGATTGTTGCCACCAAAGTAAATGTGATAGTAAGAATGTTGCTCACGACATTGACGTTAGTGCTGAGATGCCTTGCGGGGACGTGACTGCATCAGTGAGTGTAGCATATTGTATTAGGTAGGTAATGCACGTGTGGTACGAACTCTGGTTGGTTTTCGACAGTGAAAGGAATAAAATTTCCCTCTCCTCACATGCGGAGCTCCTAGCATGCAATGTTTAGACTCGCAGCAGCAGAGATGATGTCGATTTCCTGTTTGGCTCTGTCGGCGTCTGGCACCTGGGTGTACGAACGTTGTGATGCACTATTAAGGCTGTCCATGTTCACTAAATTCTAGCTTTCAGAGATGGAACGGCCGTAATCTATGAATGTTGCTTACCTCTAGGGGGTTGCCAGGGTCCTGCTCTCTCTCAGCCTCTCAAGACACATCACAATGTATGGACCTTGAATCATAACTGCATTCTCCGACATTAATACCCAGAGCGGGGCATACGATGAATTCTGTTACGAAATGACTGGTATGCCCTCAGTACGTCAATACAAAAATGCCAACCATGTAGGGTGAAGGGCATAGGGCTCAGATGAATGGGACGAGGGGACAAGCACAATGCATGGAAATGGGAACATGGGAAACAAACACAGAAAAAACTATGCACGGGAATCGGGAACACAGTGGGCACGCAAACACAGGAACAGGAACAGGACACGGACAGGGAAGAAAAGGCTTAGTGAAGCAGAGGGGACAAAGAGAGGAGGGGCACGATGAATTCGATCCAAATCTTGAAGAGGAATAACTTGTGCTCCCTGGAAAAATACTGGTGATTGAAGTCTTCATACCGGTAGAGAAGTCGACCCGCTGGATCCACTCCATCTCCAGTCAGGAGCTTTGTAGCAGTATTCATCAACGGAGACTTGACTAGTAGCGATCCATGCCCACTTCAACGATATCCAACCACAATATCGAAATGCGGCAAGGTGAGATGAACACCGGGCACTTTGAAGGTAAAGATAAGAAACCGATATACCGAGGTGATAGCGGTGCAGGCAAAGGACATTGATAGCTCGAAGTAGGCGACGAATGATTGCTTCGTCCGTTCCATTCGAGAACCCTTTGTTTCTGGTCTTCCAGCTCAGCTGGAGACTCTTCCAAGAAGGGTAGGGTGGCGGATGGATCTTGAGTAATGGTTGGTTACTGTAGAGCGAAGGATGGGAGCTTTGTCTATGGGGTGAATGGGTTCGTCTGGCACTGGTGAGACGAATACAATCGAGACAGGGAAGTGTGGACCCGCAGTATAGGCATCGTATACTTCATCCTCATCGACGACATTGTCATTTGCCAAATGCTCACGAGACGAGACGAGGTGGCATGAGATTCTTGTGAGTCACGAACAGCTGAATAGACGCTCTCTTCATCGTAGTAGTGATAATCGTCGTAATATGCCGGCAACAAGTTGCCTGGAAGGTCTAGGTGTGAATTGTCATTTTTCGACAACCTTGTCATTGTAGAACCACGAGAGAAAGGACTGTGAAGAAGCAGTGACAAAGGGGTGAGATGATTACCGGATGGGCTCGAAGGATTCTGTATTGAGTCCATCCTTCAATCTACCAGTCCAACTTGCTGCCATCTCTGGCCATCGCCTACATAGCACACACAGGAACACGATACATGGTAACCCTGGTCCAACATATTGAGGCTGACGCTATACGCATCATTGGGGAGGGACGATGTCGAGGGAAGAAATTCCATGTCCTCGACTTCAGCTTCATCCTGCGCACCATGCGATTAGCGCAAAACGTTGATGCAGACCCGAAACTTACCTCGAATCCGATTAACGTCTTGCAGCTCATCTCCAGCAAATGGTCAAGTGCCCACAACATCGAAATGCTGGTTACTAGTACTGCTGAGCTTGATAGAGCGATGTCAAGGCCTGAGTCGTAATGAGCTTGCATGGGAGAGCTTGGTCAGTGGTTCCATCAGCCCGACTCCCCTCCCCTGCCGCGACAGCTCATGATGCCAGTTCCATCATTTCATGCATCTTGGTCACCGTAACGCAATACTATACATTTTGTTGGTGCAAAGTTCAGCCCATCCCGCTGAGAGTAAATGACATAGGCTGCCCGAAAAGTTGGTCAGGTATAACCAAGCATGGAGTCAACAACGCACCTCGTAACACTACACCTCGTTCTTTCGACATCTCCTTGAGGCAGGCACAGTCGCCAGAGGGAAGAAGACAGGGGATTTTGAGGTTTGGATTGGAACCCGCTCCTAGGGTTGGAGAGTATTACCGTTATGGTCCTTCCTGCATATAGTAAACCATCCTTCAACGCAAGCCTGAATCTCCGCATCTCGTTCACCGGAGCATGATAAGTACGCTGACTTGGTGCAACCCTAGTCCCACATAATAAAGTTGAGACTAGTACCGGCAAGAGACTCATGGACGGGATCAAAAAGAAGACGCGAGAAGCTGGTGGATCTAGGTGAAAGTCTGTTAGCTACAGAGAAACAAAGTAAGTATCGATATCTTACCTGAATCTTGGTGCGAAAGTCTTTTACGCACTGTTACACATGATACATCTGAGTAGGGACAATCATCCTCTTCTTCCCAGATTCGCTGCCGTCCCCTACATTGAGCTTGCCAGAATGCGGTACATTGTCTCAGTACAGATTCGACACAATGATTTGAGGTTGAGGTCTTTCTTCGAATGAGGTACCCGTCATTGACGCAGGGCCTGAGAAGGCACACAATAGTGCCGCCTGGACCGTTCAATGAAACTTATCAAATGTCTAGCCTAGTCATTAGTTCTGTACATGCAAGCAAATGTTGACACAACTTACCATAGACAAACCGTTCTCATGGCTCCCTTCAATAACCCCTTAGTACCAAAGCCGGGTGTTGCCTGTTGAATCGCATGGTGACTCGCCTCTTGTCAGTAACACACAGCAGTTGTGACATTGTATGACAGTTGTGCGAAAATGTGTGTGGTTGCGTGTGGTTTGTCGGAGGTGACGAGCATGTAGTTCAGTGTGGACGTGTGTGGAATGACCATATTTCAACATGGTGTTGACATGGAGACACACGATTGTGTAATCACCGGGGCAGGATGTTGCGGTGTGGCACACCCGGGTTCGCACGGGATTTCATCGGTGTACATGGCTGTACACGGCTCCACACGGGTGTACATCCGTTTAAACTGGTTTACATTGGTGTACATTGGTCTACACCGGTGTACACCTGGTAAAGTCCAGTAATTCCAGTTATACAATTCCTCGTATATTGTATGCTACTGATGTGTTCTTAAATCCACAGAGAAGAATGAAGAAGAAACGGAAGGTCAGTAAAAGCAGCATTCGGACAGTGAACTGCCTAGCAGCTATCCAAAGAAAAGCAGCCATTCTGATCACAGGAGCTATGCATACAACAGTGGCAGACATGCTAGACATACATGCCAACCTGCTCCCTATGCAGAGACAGGTGGAGGTATATAGGCACAGAGCATTAGCACGCATGGCATGCTTACCACATGAGCACCCGCTTCACAAAACAATATGGAAGGTGATGAAACGATATATCAAGCGACACAGATCCCCAATCCATGAGATGGCAAGGGACTTCGAGGTATATCCAGACGAACTGGAGACTATCAAGGCAGTACGATTCCCTCCACACTGGGAGTCAAAGGTAGAGGTAGAGGTAGCAGAATCCACGCAGGAGGCGATAGCCATGGAACGGACCGACAGAAGCGAAGTCAAGATGTACGGAGATGGATCAGGGATCGACGGAGGTATAGGAGCAGCAGCAGTTGTCTACAAGAGGGACAGAAGGGTGAAGACATTGCGAGTGAGAGTAGGAGAGGCGAAGGATCATGAGGTATATGATGGAGAAGGAATAGCGCTCTCACTATGCCTGGAGCCGCTACGAACCATGAGGAACATCGAAACGGCAACCATCAATCTCGACAACACTGCAGCAATCCAAGCAACGAGACTGGCACAGCCAGCGCCATCCCATCATATCCTCGACCTCTTCCATAAACGAGTTGACATGGTGCTACGCCAACACCCAAAAATGAGGATCAAGATTCGATGGGTTCCAGGACACCAAGGAATTGCAGGAAACGAGGCAGCAGATGTAGAAGTGAAAGCGGCAGCCCGAGGCGACGTGAGCGAGCTGCAAAATCTCCCTGTGCCGCTACATAAACCGATACCTCACAACAAGACGTCGTTACTCCAGGAGTTCTACACTGAGCAGAAAAGAAAAGCTGACAGAGCTTGGAGAAAGTTGCCCCGCTTCTCCAAGTTCCGAACCATCGACCCAGCATCTGCTCAGAAAGCTGCACACCGGTACAGGAAGCTGGCCACCTCCTTACCGTGCAAAATCACCAGTATATTGGTGCAGCTTCGTACCGGACATGTCGGGCTGAATCACCATCTATTCAACATATGCCAAATCGAATCTCCTGCATGCCCGAAGTGCTTGCACCCCAACGAGTTGGTACACCACTATCTTATCTGATGCCCCGCATACCAAGCTGAACGTGATATACTGCAACGTACTATGGGTGTCTGTTACGCGCATGCCGCAGACCTCCGCTTCACACCGACTTCAAACAAGGATTCCAGTCAACATGTATAACATCAGAGTGCCGCCGCCTCTGGCCGCTTACCATTACTCTGCTCCATTTGATATTTCATTTCCGTTTCATTTTACTATTTCACATATTAATTCTAGAACCCGAATCTGGTAGCGAACAGACCTCCGTCGGATTCCATTGGACTCCGACCCAGATTTACCTACTCATATATATACTGTACAATTACTTGTAGATACTCAGTTTGAATATCAACTTGGTTTAGCCAAATCTCTCTCTGACTCCAAGACTATTCTATTGCTCTCAAGTCCGCGGCCTCTGCTCCATTGGACTATCTCTTACTCTCCACTCCACTCCACGTTCTCTGCAGACTCCGCTCTGCTAATCAACTTAAGGGCTTCGGCTCAAGGGTGACGTTGCTAATAGCTTCACCAAAGCCCACACACTCTGCGGACCTCCGCTCATGCGATCTATCTTGATCTATTTGGCATGTCCCTAACAGTGTCAGAGGTACAAGGATGACGGTCAAACACATACTGAACAGCTGGAAAGATATCCCGCACCTGATCCAATACCTTAACAACACTCGTCGATTTGAGACAACATTTGGAACCTTCCTAGATGTCAAGATAGAGGATGAAGAGGAAGAACAGTAACCTAAAGGAGGGAACAAGAGGTGATGAAAGGCAACAGACAAGAAAGGATGCCCATCCACTCCCGATACATGTTGCAGGAAAGCAGCAGTGGGATGGACACGAGAACTTATCTCGCAATGGACACTGACGTGACCGCTAGTTGTGACATACCATATGCAGATTAAAAACGAAAAGTACAAGTAAGTAGCATGATCCAACCATACGTATACATGTAGGATAGAGTACAAATAGTACAAACACGGAAACAAAAAAAAACAAAAAAAAGGAAATCATTAAGGAAGTAGATACTCCTGAAAGTTCCGTTTTGTATAAATAAACTTTGACCATGTACCTGTGTGCTCATAGGTTGCCTTCGGGGGAGATTCCATCGAGTTCATATCGCCTCGGATCGTGACTAAAATCGGCCTACCTCTTTTTCCTCTATATTTTTTACCCTCATTCTCGCAAAGGAATGGCACGAACACTGTATTTTACAGTTCCAGAAGCGGGGCAGGAAAATGCAGAAGATCTGAGAAGAAAATGCATCGTACGTTGTGGATGGGACCTAAATACGTGCGGCCCGAGGAGTCCGAGTCCTACCACGGACACATGCCACTCCTTTCCTCTCACTGCTCGCAACCTCTCGCAACCTTTTCCTTGCCTTTTCCGATAGTTTTCGACACCTGAACATTCCTACTTCTTTCCTGTCAGTGGGCCTCTGCAGGATACTTCATGATATCCATCTTCAGGCATATCGACGATCGTACTGGGAAACAAATTAGTAAGCAGCACGGTTCTTATATATAGATCATGTTGCTTAGTGCATCATCCATCACTGATATTGTAAGCATAGAGACCGTGAGGTGGTGCCATTTGGTGCGAAGAAACGTGTTCGAATAGTAATTCACTTGCAAGTTTCTGGAGCTGTGTATATCGAAAAAGGAGCACTGATCATCTAACAGTCTTCGATCCAGTGATCATATCCTGATATCTAGGCCATCACGGCGACCTCCACCTCTGTGGTGTGAGGCATTTTCATCCATCGTATAATGATACTAGGCAATCACATCCTCTATGGAAGCAGCTTGTCAATACACTGCCAAAGTCCCAAGGCCCCTGTATGCATCATAGAAAGACGTTTGTGCAGCGTAGGATTTCTGTTAGTGCGACAGATTTCTTTCATCTTAAGTATGCAGAATCATTTTGATCTATGTAGTCGACCAGTAACTTCTAGATGATCGGCCGTTCATCCTCATCGATCATTACGGAGGTATCGTTGCCAAGTAGGCCTGGCCGTTCCATATAAATGCTCAGTCACAGTGGGACATTTTAGGCTTTGACCTTCTCCTCTGCTCGTCCAGCTTCTCTCGTTGCGCTCTTGAGTGTCCCGATCTCATTAAGTTTTCCTTGACCCTAGTGCCATCTTCTCAGATCTCCTATTGCGCCTAGTAAATCTCGCCACAATGAGTTTTGCGGATCCTAGGACCTTGTGCCGGTACCAACACCAACACCAACACCACTAGCAGTGATATCGCTACAACATCGTAAGACTTACTTTGACCCTTTCTGTGATAATCCCTTCGGTACTGACTGGCGAACCCTCTTATAAATATGATAGTGCACCTGTTACCGTGACGCTCTTTGAGGTTGCGTAAGGCATCGTTCCTCTCGATCTATCTGATTCTAATATCTCATTGGTGATATATCTTTCATAGAGAAGACGTAGAGGTATTTATTGTATCGGATAGCCAACTTGGTGCGATACTCACGGAGACCTTCATCAGTGAAACGTAAGTCTTATCAATGTTTTCGAAGCTTAGCTCAGTATTTCCAGCACCTATGGGTCCGTCTTTTCGATTCAGCGCCCCTTTGATATGGCTTCACAGCTTGCAATAGAACGATAACCACCATTCTCAATCCATCTCAGCAGCCTTCGTAAGCCAAACAAACTGCCCGGGGTGATGTTTTCTCTTCAATCTCAAAATCTAATCAGTGATAAAGAACTGACAATTATTTCAACAAGTACCCAAAGTGTTGGATTCACAGCAACCATGACTATTACAAAGTAAGTCTTATCAATACATTTACCGGTCTTGTCGAAGCTCAGCTCGGTATTTCCAGCACCAAGTCCGTCTTTCGATGCAGCGCCCAAAGTTTGGCGTGTTTTCTAACTTTCAAATAGAACAATGACCGCTGCTCTCAGTCCTTCTTCGTCTACACAGACATTTTCGTAAGTCAAATAAAATGCCTGGGCCACGGTTTTCTCATAGAGCAACACCTAGTTCCGACTCCCGTCATAAGGCTACTGCAGTAGTGATCTCTTGCAGTGTCATTGGATCCTCACTAGCTTCTATTATTGTCCTTGCTTTAATTTTCGTCCTCTGGAGAAGAAAATATCGCAACGGAGCTAGCAATAACACCAGCGGTGATAATGTCCCGGGGATGGCTTCCGTACCCAACTCAATCCCCATCTTAATATCCTCCACGCACTCCGGACCCATCGAATCTACCACATCCGAGTCATCAGCCCTTACTAGAAGACTATCTCAATCTTCTCGAACTGCATACGAAGAAGAGATTGAGCAGCTACGACAACAGATCAGGTACATGGAAGAGGAGATGGAGCTCACGTACAGTGGTTCTGCACGACCTTCTTACCGCTCCTCGCGTAGGAGTGTTGCTTCGGATCCATTTGGTACTTCCTCATCGCCGCCGCCGCCTTTACCCTCACGCGAGATTGATCTCGTCTTCTTAGTATTGAGTGAGATGTTATTATCATGAGTTATTTGAACCCACGGACGATCAATCTTGATTCAGACCAAAAGAAGGTAAGGCCCAAGAATACAGATTTGATACTTTGCATTGATGGTGAGGAAATCGGCAGCGATAAGAGGCGTGGGTCCTATAATCGGAGTCGGCAGTACATTCAAAGTGAGAGACATGCATTCAACATCAATCAGCTTAAATGTGAAAAACACTTGAACTCATTGCGTCATATACGACGTATCGAAAAGCGGTGAGATGCTCGGCCAAAACTATTCACTCCATCTCAAGATTTCCAAGCAACCGGCGAGAAATATAGTCGGGATTGTCCACTTCATGACGTATGCCGTATGGACATGGACGCCCTAGCAAAAATGAAAACCAACTCGCAGCGATACCCCGGAGGCCCGCACCTCGCATACAGCAGGAGTGTGATGCCCTTGGTTGATACATATCCGTGTGAATCGTCATCTTGCGCTACCGCGCGAGTAAGGACTTTAACTAGATCTGCAGCGCGAATTTAAGTCCACGTTGAGTTGTAGAAGAGAAAATCGTGCAATATGCTCGAGACACCTGGCCAGGCAAGGAACTGTGAAATTCCGGGATATCAGAGAATGAAGAGAGAACACCATGACTCAGATACGTTGAGAGTCGACCGGCTTTAAGAAGGAAGGTGTTGTCATATCTTCGTTCGAGGTTTCATGACGTCCGCAGCTAGGGTTTGCTATGTATCGCCACGCATATATCTGAGAATCTTGCCGGGAATCCTGCTGGGAGTCGTCTTGTTAATAGGTATGCAATCTCTGAGTACATTTCAGGCTCGTATGTAGACTCACCCGCATGGGTGACCATTATGTCAAACATGGTCATTTACCTGCAAGCTCCCGCAAGACCGTCTACGCACCGAGTATCAAGTTCAGGGGGGGGAGGACGGCACCTAGGGAAATGGTTGATAAATAGAGACATTTTTGAGCACCATTGAATAAACGGGACTAAAATTCGTCTATGGACGCTGAGAAGAAGAGCCGATGATCGGAAGGCGATCCCTAGAAGGCAGAGTGGACATCCTACAATCGAGGAAGAAGTGGACTCTACATGGCGCGAATACTCCTGAAAGTTCCATATTACACAAATAAGCCGTGACTGTGTATGCATGTACTTGAAATCGCCTTCGGGGGGGCATTCCATCTAAGGCTATTTTTCAATAAGCCTCGAATGGTTGGAGATTTTTGCAAAATCGGCCGTTATTTCTTTGCTATGGGGTGGAATTATTTCGCTTTCGTTCTCGCAAATGAGCGACTGAGTTGTTCAACTCCTAAAGCGGCACGAAAAAAGCGGATGCTCTGTCGTCTGAGAAGAAAATGAGAATTATGTTGATGCATGGTTCTGGACGACTCGGAAGGGACCTAAAATGGGTGCCGCGGGCCGCGCAGCGCGGACTCCGTCCAAGGGCACGTGCCCCGACACCAGAACTTGAACATTTCAACCAGTGTCAGCATAACAACCATGGGCTGGTACCATTGGACGGGAAGTAATGAGTTCGAATAGTAAGGAGTCCCTTACGCTGTGTATATCACTCCAAAAAAAGGAGCACTTATCATCTAACAGCCTTCAGTTCAATAATGTCCCGATATCTTGGTCCTTCACGACTGGTTACGACCCCCACCTCCCTGATTTGATTTGATCCGTCTCATACTGGACAACTGGAACCAGGGTGTCAATACGCTGAGATGACAAGGCCTGGGGATGCGCTAATATGGAATGACGCTCATGCAGCATAGGATTCTTGTTGGTACACTGGCCGTCTTTGGGCTTACGCCGAATCCTTTTGGTCTATGTGGTGACTTATTTTGAACTTCCCTATGATCGGCGTATTCACCCTCATCACGGAGGTGTTGTTGCCAGTCGCTGCATATAAATGCTCAGTTGTAGTGGGTAATTTTAGGCTCTGGTCGCCTCCTTTGCTCGTAGGTCCACCCAGGTTGTCTCGCCATGTTCTTCAGTGACCCGGTCTTATTAGACTCTCCTTCACACTACCATCTTCTCTGAGCTCCCATTGTGCCCAGTCAATCTCGCCGCAACGAGTGTCGTGAATCCCGGGACTAGGACTATCGCCACAGCATCATAAGTAAGACCCTTTCGTCGCTTGGTCATAATCCCTTGGGTACTGACTGTAAACACGATAGTACACCCAGAATATCAAAAATTGTAGAAGCCTTGTTACTTGTAAGGCATCGTTCCTTTCGGCATCCAACCAGCAATAAGAATTTCATAGAAATTCGACATCTATTTCAACAAGTAGTACCCAAATCGTGGAATTTACGGCGACCCCAATTTAAGTAGCGACAGGTCCGTCCTTTCGATGCAGCGCTATTTGATGTGTCTTCATATCTTCTGATAGAACGCCCACCACGGCTCTCAGAGTCTCAGTTCATCGTCATCTCTACAGGCTTATTTGTGAGTGAAACGCGAAGTCGGGGCCCACATCGTCTCATAGAGCAGCCTCTAGTTCAGCAAGTACCGACTCCTCTCATCAATTCCTCAATCGATGAGTGCTGTCATTGCCATCGGATTAATACTGGCCTTTGAAGCTGCCTTTCTTATTGTTTTCCTTTGGGCGCTCCGCCAGCAAAGAAAAAAATATCGTAACGGGGCTAGTAACAACGCCGATGGCAATATTGTCCCAACGCCAACTGTTGTACCTGATCCTATCCTAACCCCCGTCTTGCCATCATCACCTCCCTATGCACGGGCCATATCCATCTCGACTATCGAATCTCTCGCATCCGACCTCCCGAGGAGACTATCTCAGTCTTCTCGGAATGCATATGAAGAAGAGATAGAGCGTCTGCGACAGGAGGTCCTGTCTCAGAAAAATCATATCAGGTACATGCATGAGCAGATGGAGCTCACGCACATCAGTTCCCCACCACCGTCTTACCGCTCTTCGCGTAGGAGTGATAATTCAGATTATTTTAGCTCCTCCTCGTCGCTGCCGTCCGGCCCCGTGTTGGATAGGGCGTATGTCATCTAGTGTATATGGTCAGTTTTACTAGGAAAACAGACCGGTGCTGTACGATTGTTCTCTAGCGCTTAAAGTAAGACTTGGGCGTTCTCTCTTTCTTTTACAATGTCACGATTCCCCGATTAGTACTCCCCCGATTTACCGCAATACCTGAGAAGATTTCGGGAGATCTGCATTACCAGAAGTTGCCGAGTAGCTACAAAATTCTTACTTGGCTTTGTGTTCGTAGATACATGCCAGTTCTCCCCAGTGCATGTTGCCAACGGTTACGGTAGAACCAGTTTGCTGCTTACTGGTTGCCGACCACCGAGATCGAGTACCTATATACGCTCAAGAACAGAGTCACAAGAAAAGCCTCACCATGAAGCATTGTTTGAGAGCTCAGTGGTATCGACCGACGACATCCTGGCAGGAGGAAGTGAGCGCCCGAGTCATCGAGGTAAAGTATCTGGATAAATAACAACGATCTTTAATTCTCTTGGTGCAGGCTATAATACCATTTCCAATGAGTGGCAGTGATTGATCCAAGTACACCTTGCAGTCCGACACTGATGAGGTTGCGGGAGGCGCGCCAAGTCCCTGCCAGCGCCGAAATAAGCCGAATAATAGAGTAAAATTCCGAAAAGGAAAAGAGGAAGCAAACAAGGGTCAACTATGCGCCACTCTCTTCTTCTTACTCTCATCAACGAAGGCTCGCGACACGACGCGACAACGAGGTCGTATTCGAATCGTGGCTAGACATGACACGTCGAGCTACACTTTCAGTACCGAATCAAGCTGATGCTGGACTAGGCTGCTCTTCACGGTATGTACAGCTACCAAGCGCTGCATTTACCGATATTGACCATTAAATGTACAGGGCCTTGACGATGACAAGAACTCAGAGACATGAACTGCTGCGGACTGGTCACGAAGGGGCTGAGCAAAGTAGGCATACCCAGGGCTTCGTGGTACGCCAGATTATTTCGCTGCAGGCTTGACGGGTATTGGAATATTGATTGCACAGATAGCGCAGGTACCGCAGCTCAAGCAGGCGTTCGTACTTGGCCTGCTGGACCCATGCGTGACGACACGTAGTTCGGATTGACACCTTCCTGCTGAAGGACCAGACAACCCTTCAAATGTTGTACCAGCGTTTGCCAGGCAATTGGAGCGGATATCGAAGGAGGAACACCAGCAGGATGAACTCAATTCACCATCGAACAATCGGTACATCGAAGCGGTCGATACCGGGCAGACACAACAAGGCGCATATATCCACTCGGATTTTGGTGGGTCACTCACTCCTTCTGACGTATCCTGGAAAACTCGCTCAATGTCAGTCTAGCATGACGTCAGCTTGACAGATACATCCTCCATCACTTTAACTCGCACTTGAGGTACTATGGCCGACGATACGTACAGGACGAACGAGCCCGCCTCGGTTCTGTGGACTGAACAGGCCGACAACGCTGCGGTTTATATCGGGGCTATCGCCTACGGTAAGCATGTTCTTTTAGGCAGGAACCGCTGGTCAATTTCACATTGCAGGCGCACAAGTAGTCGTCGCGTATCTCGCCATTTACCACGTTCTATATGGGAAAAGGCAGAAGTTCGCCTATATCATCCTCCTGGTCATTGTTTCGACAGCCTACACTGCCGGTAACATACACGCGTGCGAATTGGTGTTGATCGACGAGCGCAGTTATCCAGGCGGACCCGCGGCGTTCATCGATGCGCAGAACCGACCCCAAGATTTCTTCTATTCGCAAAACTATACACAACATCTCCTTGTTGCGCGCGCTGCGGCGGTTATCATCACATTTCTTGCTGATGTTTGTTTGGTGAGCTCCATCGTGGATGACAGTCCTTCAGTTTCTAATAGACCTTCCCGTAGCTTTGGCGATGCTACGTCGTGTACCACAACAAATGGATCGTTGCTGTGCTTCCCGCCCTGATTCTTTCCTCAACGGCGGGTGGGTCATCCGGTCAGCTACCTTTCTCTCCGTAGCTGAACTCTTTTCTTCCCAGTTATGGGAGTTCTCTCCCTCATCCCAATTTCACCACACAGCAGTCTCGGTGAAATTACTATCCATGCCTATATCGCATACAGGTCGTCATCAGTCACTTTCAACATTCTCGTCACGTTTATGATGGTCGTCCGTCTTTTGCTCATACGCAAGAGAATTCGAGCATCCCTGGGACCGCAATACGGACGTTTGTATACCGGACTGGCGACGCTGATGATCGAATCTGCCCTGCCGCATACGGTCGTCTCCATTCTCCTCATCGGGTTGTACTCCTCGAATAACACAGCTTATATCTTGTTCGTTCCGTTGTTGACTATGGTCGAGGTGAGTATCCTTTCGTTGGGCGTTGTCTCTGAACTTACAATGACTTAGGCGGCGACCCCGCAGCTCATTATTCTTCGCGTCGCCTCCGGCTATGCTCTGTCGAAGGAGACCATCGCCACCGCCGACGGCAAATCCTCAGCGCACGGGCGCCGTCGTAGTAGCTCTGCTCTGGATGCGAATGTGGTGCCCATCGCGAGAGAACCTGCGCATACAGAGACAACGCTGTTGGGCATCTCCTCAATGGAACTGGAAAAAGTATCCTAGATTACCGACACAGCTTTGGATAAGATTAATGTAAGGCCAGCAGGAGGAGGAGGAGGGGTTTAATGGTCATGTACATAGTCGCTCGTAGAAACATCCCTCTTTGATTAGTTTATTCTGTGTTCATTCCCTATTTACATCTACCGATATCCTGAGTATCAAAGTTGATCCGCGAGTTTCGAGCATAGAGAGGGATGTTGAGTCATAGTGGCCAAGAAGCTGGCAGGACGACAAGTATGCTGAAACTAATCCCAGGTTGCCCAGTATGTGATCATAGAAGTTTCCAGGGCTCTACGCTTCGCCTCGCCATCTGGAAGTCTCCTTAATGACAAACAAATTCAATGAATGTCGTGGCGTTATCCTCGTGAGGATACACAATGCGGCCCTCCACGAGGTGAGCAACTTGTATATCGAACCAGGAGATGGTCGTAACTGGACGTAAGACTCGCGCGCGCCGGGAGGAGGAAGAAGACGCCTAAACGAAGGGTTAAGTAGAGACAATTGAATGAAATCAAGCACCATTCAATAAACGGGGCAGAAATGTTTGGACGCTGACACAACGCACTCACTATTTAAAAGGTGATCCCTAGAAGTCAGAAGGGACCGCCTACAATTGACTCCGAAGGAGAAGTAATCACAAACTGGCATGGATATTCCTGAAAGTTCCGTCTTGCATGAATAGGTTTTGTCCATGTATGTAGATCACCTTCGGGGGAAATTCCGTCAAGTTAATTTTCTTTCGGTGACCCTCCGAGAAAACGAAGTAAAATTAGCAAGTTCTTTGTTCTCGGCTTTCAAGTTCAGTTATTTCACTCTCATCCTCGCAAAGGAGATCTGAGGATTTCCAGCTCTGGGTAGCGGCAAAAAAAAGACGATGCGAACGATCTGTGAAAAAACGAGAAATGTTGAGTTAACGTTGACTACGGGGACAAGCGGCAGCTAAAGCCGATGACAATTAAAACTCCGCTCGCACGGCAAATATCTGCCGCGACAGACTCGGTGCCTTCCTTTTCAAACACAACTTGATTGCAATTTGCAACTTGATGCCTTTCGATGTCAGTGTGCCTTCGTCACTCATTTGCGTTATTTGAAACTGAAATACAGGTGTATAATATAGGAAACGGATATGGCTATTTTATGTAGCCCTCTGCATCCTCGGACCACAAGGCGATATCGCGCTTAGAGAAGCAGTGGCTATCATTGGCGCGCCTCAGATATACCCAGAGGCAAATGAAACCAATGAATGCCAGTCAAACTAATTTTTAACCCTAAATGTACTAAGGTTCGAATTCCATTTGCGAACGCGACAGCATTCATTGATATCACCACAGGTCCTGGATAACCGGTCGCTTGAGTTCCATACTTGATGTCTCCTTGACCGAAGACCAGGCTCTCAAGGGAAAGTATTACTGGACCCGATGTGCTGATTATGTTTTTCCGACAGACTCGCTGGTCCTCGAGAAAACTGTATACAAACGGCGTTGGCGGCGAAAGGTCCGTGGGCCTGATGCAGTGATGATTAATCTCAAACGCCGTATCAGACCTGGATATTCCTAAGCCATGTCTAAACATAGCTCTCCCAGTGCTACCAGCTCGTTAAAAGTTCAACGCTGCTCGCAGTTATCAGCAGCCGGCTTGTGCAAGAATTCCTTCTCGCGATGCTCATATCACTTCCTGCATTCTTATATGCCCTCGTAACCACGCTTGTGGCTTACATTCTCGCACGGTTAGCGTATAGGGCACTCGTCGTCAAAGGACGTCTGCCGCCAGGACCGCGAGGACTTCCTTTCATTGGTAATGCTTTGGACATGCCCACCGATAAACCTTGGTTGACGTTTGGGCACTGGGGAGAGACCTATGGTATGTTTAATCCTCTCCACGTCAGTCGTTCTCACCAATTTTAGGCGACGTTTGCTCGGCAACCGTCTTCGGGCAAACATTTGTAATCCTCAACTCTTTTGAGACGGCGGTCGATCTTCTAGATAAACGTGGCTCAGTGTACTCTGAACGCCCTCATATGACCATGGGAGGAGATATGGTTGGTTGGAAGTCGGCTTTGGGACTTTTGCCCAATGGAAGCGCTTTACGAAAGCAGCGGAAACTCATGCATAGCATCTTTGGTGCGCATGTCGTGGGGAAGCTTTATAAGGCACAGGAAACAGCGGCTCTGCAACTCGTCAGGGATTTCATAGACACGCCTGACAAATTTGACCATCATATATCTCGGTGAGTGTGAAAGGTACTCGCCATAGATCAAAAAATCTAATAGCATGCACTGCATCAGTCGTATCGTCAGTTTCATCCTCAGCACTACCTATGGATACGAGGTTGAGGAAGATGGGGATGCCCTCGTTCAGTTGGTCGACCGGGCTATGGCCGAATTTTCGGAAGTGACTGTTCCCGGGGCGTTTCTTGTGGATCAAATGCCTTTTCGTGAGTACACACTGCTCTTCCGTTCTCCGATTTCTTTCATTCATGCACCTTTAAGTACGCTTCCTTCCTGAATGGATTCCTGGGATGGCTTTCAAGTCAAAGGCAAGGCAATGGGCTAAAGATCTCGATGACATGGTAAATGTACCGTATAAATTCACCGAGCGTCAGATGGTAAGATGTCCCTGATGCATCCGATCTGATCACTGCCTGATTCTACTTAAAATAGGCTATGGGAGGAGAGAATACGTCGTTCGTTTCCGCTCTACTACGAAACAAGTCTGTGACGGAACACGATCTGAAGTGGACCGCTGCGTCCATTTACGGAGGTAAGCTTTCACAATGTAGACTGCTAATTCAAGTCCTGCTCTCTAAATCCTGAAGTAAACCCCAGCCGCAGGAGAAACTGTGAGAATAAACCAAATATTCCTTCACTGTCTTACCGTTGCGACCAACAGACCACAGCTACTATCAGAGTGTTTTTGCTTACTATGATGCTCTTTCCCGGTGCACAGAAGAAAGCTCATGCAGAGCTCAACGACGTGCTACAAGGCCGGCGCCTTCCAACACACCAAGATCGGGACAAGCTACCGTATGTTAATGCCCTATGTAAAGAAGTCTTGCGATTCCACCCGGCTGTTCCCTTGAGTGCGTCAAGCTTTTCTATCTAATGTACTTATAACTTTTGATCACTCTCTTAGGTCTTTCACACGTTACATCGCAAGATGATGTCTATAATGATTATCTCATTCCAAAGGACTCCATGATACTTGCTAATTTAAGGTTCGTCCCATTTATTGTGAGCAAGCCACTGAACGAGCATAATAATCTTCATTGCAGGAAGATGACTCACGATCCTGCCGTCTATGAGGATCCAGAGGTGTTTAACCCTTCCCGATTCTTACCCGGGTTGGGACGAGTACCGGAAAGGGATCCCAGAAGTATTATATATGGCTTCGGCAGACGGTCAGCTATTTCAATTCTTCATGCATTCCCTGCTTACATATTATTTCTGCTACTAGGAAATGTCCCGGTATGATATCCCAGTGTGCTTTGTATGCACTGAACTCGGCTCATTTTACACAGGGCAATACCTAGCGGATGAGATGATTTTTATCGTCTGTGCGACAGTCCTAAGCGTCTTTGACATCTCCAAAGTGGATGGGTTCCCTCCAGAGCCTGTATTGGAACCTTTGAACGGAACTATCAGGTAGGGAGTACTTCTACGTTCTAGTCGGGATCTAATCAGTATCCTTGAATCAGTCATCCTGCGCCGTTCAAGTGCTCTATTACCCCTCGATCTTCCGGGGCCGCGGATTTAATCGGAGCAATGTAGCGTTGTAAAGAAATAATCTATCGACTCTTCGAAATTTACATGTGGCCCTGGTTTTGTTCTTCATTCGGCGCGCATTGACGCTTTTGACTCTTCGAATTCCGCCAGATCGAGTTCGGCATCAAGTTCAACAGTCGACTGACCATCTCTCCAGTAATGTCCTCATATCATCGCCATCCTTTTTCAAAATTTCAATGCAAAACGCATGCCACTTCGTGGGCACTATTCGCGACGATTCCGGCGAGAGGGTGCGTGAATGTAGGCAGGCAAGGATGGCACGAGGCTCGGGTTAGGGTTGCCCTCCTTATTTTGCTCCATCACCTCCTTGCGCTATCTCGGCTTCGATGTGCACCATTCTTGGGTAACGGCCAGGTGAAACCGACGCATGCACCGTGTATCAGCCGCTGCAACACGCCAAGCGTGAACACCGCATGGCGATGATCAGGCTGAAGTGTACTGTGTGGGTTCTTGATTGTTTTCAAAGTTCCGTTTCCTTCTGAACAGTGCGGCATTCTTCAGCCATCCTTCGAATTACCCTTGCCCCCTGATATGTGGCTTTTGTCGGATGGGAGTCTTCCTTTTGGAGACGGAGCGAGGTTCGTTGATGGATTGCTTGTTCCGTTCTATTCTGTATGTCGGTTCTGTCTTCTCAGGAATCTCGGGGACCGGTGACCGTTATCAGAGCTCCTACATGCTCCTCTAGTATCTTCTACGTCCAACAGAATCAATCAAACGTGACAGATTATCGCAATCTCTGAGCCAGATTATATCGACAATTCTCTTGCATCGCGCTCGAGATACAAGAGAACCACCACTTGTATAGGAGTGCGGCATATCTGGCATTTCTGTTCTTCAAACAAAAGAACAGAATCCTAGAGGCGACGAGGGAAAGTGCACTGCGGTATGGTGAACAAGAATAACCATCTTGCCCCTGGACCGATAGTCGATGACATATCCATGTGAAGGCCCCTAACATCCCGTAAAGTGCACATCACGCCCGGTTTTCAAGGACGGGTACGTTTATGAAGTTTTCCACATTTGAGCAACTGATAATGAAATGTGTTCATCAGCCTGACGGTGGGCAGCATGAAGACGTACGAGGAGCAATCAGCCAACGTCCTGCCCTATATTTATAGAAGCTTTCATGTTTTCGTCGTGTTGATTGATTATTCGGTCGAATGTTGATGTTCCAAAATATCTCACAGGATTTCTTCTTCTTCTGTGGATTGGAAGCCTCGTACGGTTTATTCCATGGAGGGCCGTCAAGAAGCTTTGTTCGAGTACAGCAGTGGCTCTGTCTACGCTGGGGGAACAGAAATTCTGGTGCTCCTGCTGCTTTCTCTCTATAAGCATCTCTCTGACCTGATGTGGATCGTACCTCAGTGGCGCAACATTCAACTTTACCTGCTGATCCTGCATTAAGAAGTCCTATCATTTCTCTCACACTCCGGGTCTACGGATGCAGTCATCACGTATGACCCTTCTATCGACCTGCGGATGGAATATATAGCGCTTGACGGGAATCTATGATCGGGCGAGCGAAATGTCGCATTCCATCCACTCCCAATCTGAGCGTCAGACAGTGTACTCCTCAGATTATTCGACCAAGGGGGTTGATATTTTGCCTAATCTGGTTGACGCTCCTTACACACACCACTTGATCGACGGTATGCAGGAGCCTGGCCCGAGCGAGGTGGCGAGGCCACTGTATACGTCCCACTTTATGGACCGGACGGAGACAATGAGGGAGTCGCGGAGTATGTATCTAAAGGTCGTAGGGGTGGGGGTTGTGGCGATGATTATTGTCATGTTTTCTGTCTTTTCGATATACTGGGGGGCGCTATGGAAGATTCCGGAAGCGTAGTTTGGACGGATGGGTTGTGGTGAGTTCGATACTCGAGCACACTCTGTTCTTCTATATTGACTGGCGTTGGTAGAATTTTGATGACTCCACAGTGGGGAACGCCGTTGTTCAAGCTATGCTATCATCAACATCATCCTCTGGCATAGTGAGTTGGACGAATAAATCAGCGAGCGAATTTCCTGGTGGGGTGGACGATGTTGCGGATGCGGTGCTGGACCAGCGAACGTGGGTAGCTGTTGTCGGTACGCGGTATTGGTCATTGCCTATCAGAATATTGATTGATTTTTCTCATCTGATAGTTCATCCCAACACAACGAGGCTGCTCCAGTCTGCAGTTCTCTCTATGAACTCGTCGTACGACGGTTCGACTGCGCTCACAGCGTATGCCGTTGAAGCCCGCAATGAGAATGCCTTGTGGGTACTGTTGTCTTCCTTCGTAGAATTCAGCCTAATTCGCTTCTAGTCGCATTTTGATTCGACCTGTGGTAGAAGGAACGCTCAATGCAGTATCCCTTGGAATAGCCAAATCTTTCGTGAAACAGGTCGGCTCGTCCTATCCGCAAATAATAGCGAACCTTTCTACCGCTGCCCCTCAAATATTGGCGCAACCCGTAGGGTATACTCTGAATAACCTCCGACCCTTCGACGTTCCCGTGTAGGTCTCCGCTTGAGTTTTGCTACTATTAACTCTAACGTCCATTGTAGTGCTAGCGCTATGACGTATGTCGGTCTTATCTACGTTCTGGTCTTAGCTTTCTTTATTGTCGTACGTTCCCAGTGCTCTACATTGGCGGCGTCGTCTGAATCTATTTCAAGAATTTTTCTGCCGCAGCTCGTGAGATGTCAGGACTAGAGACATCATTAACGACATGGTCCCTCATTTTCCTTCGATTGGCGTCAAGCTTTGTCTCGTACTTCATGCTCGCCTTTTTCTACTCCTTGCTATGTTTGGCCTTCCAAGTGGACTTTTCAAGGACGTGAGTTGGTCCTACTCCAGTAATTATCACCGCTACCAACTCTGATTGATAAAACAGACTCGGACGTTCGGGTTTTGTCGTGTTCTGGATGCTGAACTATGTTGGAATGTTGGCTGTAGGGTTATCTTTGGAAGCAATGCTCACCCTGCTCACGGCGAGATTCGTCGGATTCTTCGTGATATTTTGGATTATATGTACGTTTGTTTATCTTCTGAAAGGTGGGGCAATGTACCTGATTGTGCTGCTTCAGCGAACGTATCCGTGTGCTTCATGCCTCTGGAAGTACTTCCAGGCATATTCCGGTATGGCTATGCCTTCCCCTTCTATAACGTGTCGGGGGCAGTACGGACAATCATATTCGGGACGAAGAATCAACGTGAGTGGCCGTCACGTCCGCATGTGTTTCCGCTCGCACTAAACTGGGAGATATTTGTTTAGTGGGGTTGCAATTCGGTATCCTCCTCGCTTGGATGGGTGTGTCTTTGATAACACTCCCACTATTCCAATGGCTGTTCCGGCGCGGTGCCGTGGCGAAAGCAAAGGCTGCGACTCACCGGGCTGGAGAGAAGGACTCTTAACATCTCTTATTGATCATTCTTTAGTATTGCATCAGTCGAAATGTTCATATATGATATAATTTCTCAGTGCTTAGCTATGACCTTCACAGGGTCGTTATCAGGACGCAGGGCAGAAAGCGTAGAATACTATGTTCTCAGGATATCATCTTAGTTACCACAGACCAGTAATACATGACAGTCGCCATTCGTTGTTATACTTATGCAATCAGCCACTGTTGGAGGCGGAGAAAGTACGGATATGTCGGCCCGTTTTAATTAGCCAATCGGATACCATCGGCACCGTGACTCGCGGCCTCTCTGTAATGGACAGCGACGACAAACCCAGCTGGCCGTCGCTGTACGACCCCAGTCTCGAATTCTTCGAAATTCCGGACCACGACGCTGAGCAGCCTGGCGCAGTGTACCTCTACCATTATGGCCAAATATTCAGCTTCACGTTATACTGGACTTTTATTTTCTACACCCCTATCTTTATTGTCTGTGCTGCCATTGCTTTCCTCAATGTCTTGTTCCCGCCAGGATGTATACACAAAAACGTTCACGAGTCGGACGAGTATCCCTTGGTGCCGCTGAGGCCCACAAGGATGAAAAAATCGAACCCGCAGCGGTCGAGAGTCACTTTGGCGGTGATTGTGCTGCTGGTATTCTTGGGCATCAGTGTCCTCAGCGTGGTATGTGGGGCAACGGTCGTCTCGCTGGTGTTGATGGAGTTGTTTCGGTCGGGCGGTTTTAGTCTGTCTACGTGAGTCCCAGTGTCGCCTTTTCGTGTTACGGTGCTGATGCAGAGATATCCAGCTGGGTGCCCTTTTTCGGTGCGCTGATTCTCGTTCTTATCAGTCTTCTCAAGCACGTATTTCACTTTGTTTTCTCAAATTTCTGTTGATTGTCTCACAGCTCCTGGCCATCTGTAATAAATGTAATCTAAGTTACGCAGCCCTCGACGTATCAACAAGCAGCTTCCGATGAGGTCCAGCTATGTTCGAAGTAGAAGGCTGGGTGCTTTCAGGTGGAGAGACAGTCCCCACACTTGGCTTCCGTTGCAGACGAAAGAACGCGGTTTCTAACTCCCTACATTCATTCGGGACTCCTCGAGGTATGTCGTTCGTAGTTGGCGCGTAGCTCGTGCAGCTGAGTATCCGATTTGACAGACATGCGATCGCAGGGATATTTCAAGATAAGCTTTCTAGGCAGAGGTATCCGGAATCATTTAGGATCGATTCTGTAGGTCCCAGGTGCAGCTTGTTAAAGTGGCGCGCCCGGTGATATTGAAGAATGGCTTCAGAGATGGTAGCCTTTGAATCCAGAAATGGAGTCGTAAAGGCGAAGCTTGGTGCTCTTGTAAACAACGCGCACCCACAGATGGCTGCCTGATAACTGAGGCACTCGCTAAGCCAGTTTTGTCCGTAATGTCAATAGAACACGGTGGAGAAAAAGGTGTTATTGGTATTTTCGATAGATCGAAAAGTATCCTGGCTGCCGAACAGGCCTTATATACTTATTATATATTGTTTCCCGCCGAATATGAAGTAGGCATCTCATCGATTGTCGAGAGGGGAAATCGATGCCCAATAGCTAACTAGCGCGTGCTCTCAGGATTGAGGTAAGATGCTAGAAGAAAATTGGAGACTCATCCGCCTTCTTCATTTGTTCTTCATGACGTCCACTGATAATTTGAGGTGTATGAGCGACACATGCTCTCGAATCGTCTGGGAGCTCGACTTGCTTGTGCATCTCAACTTGGAAGTTCATGACTTCAGTTCAATTCTCCGTCGAGTGATCGCCAGTCAGGGAGGGTCCCGACCAATTTTCGCTGGCTTTCGTCCCTTTCAAATTATCAGAATGGTAGCGGCAGACGCATTGTTCACTGTAGCTATTTCCAAGTTCAACGAGAGAAAAAGGTTCAAAATTCCTTGTGCAGTTCTTTGAAGAAGACGGTCGGCTAGGATGTGCCGATAATGCTCCCATCAATCCGAGCTGTGCCTTGCGAGAGAACAAAATTGAATCCATGAAACTGCAATTTGAGATTCACTATTATAGTGAAGATTTCCATAGCGGTACAATGGGCACGTGGTGTAGATGGTTTATCACGCCTGCTAAGCATCGCTTGATATTTCGGCAAGGTGTTAGGTTCAGGTCCCAATGTGTCCAATCGTCGTGTTGTAGGTTTTTTGACAATCAGAACAAGGAATTTGAGAACAAGAAACCGAGATTCGAGAACGAAGCTGTCGCGCCGCGAATTTGAATCATGATGTTGACCCTTTAACTACTTCCATTGTGCTTTGAACCCATAGTCACAGTACCCAGACTTGCCCCCTATTTTATTCTATCATATCATATCATAACGACCGCCATGCGTGTCAGTGGGTGACGCTGGAAGGAGGGACGGAGGAGCGCGACGCGCTCCACGTGGTCCGATTGATAACGATCAGTGTGGCTGTGCTACAAATCACCTGTCCAATTCTGATCTCCAGACATCTTGCTTACCGACTACGGACCCTGCTGGATCCTTCCCTGGGTGATCTGAGGACTCATTTATGAAAGTAAGGGTTCCGTCTCCGCTCGTGGTCAGGTCTGTGAGATATTCGAGCTTCTCATGGCAAGACAGTTAGTCGCCATTTGGTTCTCGTACAGATTCAATTATGTGTTTGCTTATTTCCGCGGGGATTGTGTAGTATATAAGCTGGTATATCTTGTAGTTAGTCCCCATGTCGTGTTTGCCAAAGATGTAAACTATTTTTGTTACTCACTTCATTTGAGTTCAGCCCGTGAAAGCAGTGGCCAGTGTCCAAAAGTTGTGCTAAAGGGATCCGCATAGATGAAATGATTGTATGCAAATATTTTCCTGCTGTCGGATGCAGTGTCGGTCATGATTGGGCTATACGGACTTAGTATCGTCGGCTCTGTTTCAATGGGAAGATATGTGAGACCGACAGTGTCAAGCACTTCTCTGTCCGGAAGTGTACTCAGCGGTCGTATCAAGTATACTGGTATTCCAGCACGAGAAAACAGCTTTGAGTTGTGTTCCGACGTCGTAAAATCACCCATCAAATGGCATAACGCCGGTCTAGACGACCCGTGGGCTCTATTGCGGACTTTCGAGCCTGGTTCAATTGCGTCACGAAAAAACTGGATGTAATCCAGTGCTCCGCATAGTTCTATCCAGAAGCTCTGGATCATGCCAACCGTGAGCAAAATCGTCCCAGGGTCAAGCTTTAACGTCTCCAAGCGATGGATGCCCATGCTCATAAGTAAAGGGCCATCTTTGACAATACGCTGTAGAAGATTTGGGTGTTTCGTCAAGTAGTCCAAGTATTGACTTTGAAGTCCGAATTTCCAGGGCTCGACCGGAGGCTCTCGTGCCTCCTCAGACCTGTCCACGGCATATTTAACTGCAGCGTAGAGTCGCCGACAGAAGTGTCCCGACAGAGTTGCCACCCCGGATAAAGTTCGGTTTCCTTCTGCAAATATGATATCCTTGTCCACATGTACTTATACTTTATATATGGATGAGCAACATCGTTGTCCATGGGACAAGAAGGAATAGTTGCGTAGAACAAATTTTTGGAGTCAATCATCCGAAAGTCAGAGCGCAACGAAAAGAGACAGTTGTTTGGAGGAGGAGCAGGTATATAGTCAGACTTAGATGAGGTGATGAAACCATCATAGTGGGGGTGAAGAGCACCACATAGCCTGACTTTTCCGTAGAGACTACTTCTGTAGATGATGGGTTAGATTATTGCGAAGATTTGCCAAATAGAGACACATGGTGGTTAGGGCTGAGCTCGAATCTTCGCAGATATCTGGAATTCGGATAGATGGCATAGAGTCTAACCGAGTCTTTTGCGTCCCGAATGGCCAGCGAATTACAATGAAACGGCGTTGAATGAATATGTTCAGGCGGTAATTATTAATCCTAGTGATTTCTTTGAAATCTAATATGCACCTTGTATTAGCTATAATTTGCACCATTAAGCTACGGATAAATATAGGCATACCTATGAGCGTCTTTCGAATCCAACCGACTGTAATGCGACGTGAACCTGAGACCTTAGGCAATTAAAAAACTCAAGGCTTCGTAGGGACCTCCGACCTAGTGTGGCAGTGTCCTACGAGAACGCCGGGAGAGATCAGAAAAGTATGTCGGAGGCAGCCTGAAGTCCGAAAATAAGTAGCGCCGTGGCACTGAGGGTCGAATTCAACATGGAAAGTTCAGCAGTTCAGTAGCGACGCCGCCGGGCCGCGGCATCACGGCAAGGGTGATGCTCTCAGGAATCAGCTGTACCAAACAAACGTATCACTGCTTTCTTTTTCTTCTCAATTTCTTCTTCCCGAAACTATGTCAATTGGACTCTAGGCTTGGTGACCTGTGTGTAAGGTTTCATCGTGAGCATGTATGCTTCTCCTTCCGACGCGTCATCTGACAAATACAACGAAGTCTAGCCACGGATCTCCATTCCATGGCAACCCGTTCAACATCGTATCGTGTTCAATACCCTTCGCGAGTGCGGTACAAATATCCACATATTTTTCATGTGTCCGCGTAGTTGGTATCTTACGTGCTCGCCAAAAAAATGCAAGACCCAAATTCAGCCCGAAATCTTGAAATGATAGTGTACAGCCTCAGTCTGTTTTATTTCATAACACTATGAGGAGGATTTGATTGACCTTGTAAACTCAACCGGAACTGTATGTTTTAAATTCTTCTTTGTTATCTTTGCCTGAAATGACACCACATTGCAACAGAAATTCGATTCCTCCTGACATCGCAGAGACTGTACAGCATAAATGCTACTCATAACCAGGGTACATCCGCTTAAATTTACAGTCAAATGACTTTCAAACGTGCTTCGGAACAAGCTATTCATTTCGCTGGGTTGATAGCCATTGCCCTCTAAAGTCCAGAGATCTTCGGGTCGTAAGAAGCATCACGGGTGCGCGCATTTTTCTTTATCTCGTGATCAAGCATTTATTCTGCTGTTCAACAGAAGTGAGAACCTCCTCGCGGCTCCTTATGATACCTAGAGTATGACCCTGACGTTTCACGAGAAATATTACTCTTACACGACGTACTCCGCACAAAAAAGCCCCGGTATATTCACACCGATGGGTGCGACTTTTAAATTCGGGTGGCGTCGATTGCGCAAATCCACAAATTCTAGGTTGGCCTGCACTGCCTATAGATCTCGAAGTCCTGTGTCGACCGCTGTCTTGCCGTTTCATGCTCGCATGCCCGCGCAATAGAATGGCCTGAGCTCACCGGTGCCAAGACATACGCTTGACATTATATAAACGATGTGCAGTCGTCGGTTCCTTCAGCTCGCTTTTACATCATGAGGTTCACAACTCTCTTCTCACTCATCCCTGTCCTCGCCGGCACCATTGTCGCTGCCGGGACGTTCAACTCTCCAACCTCTGGCCAGACGATCTCTGCGAACGAAGTGAGCCTTTGCTTTTTCTTCCCCTCGTAGCATACTCACAACTGTGAAACCTATATAGCCATTTAACTTGACCTGGTCATCTGGTCGCTACTTCAAAGAGAACTCGATTTCCATCACCGTGCTCCTGACCGAAGGAGAATACGCCTCCAAGCTGTACGGGACGACACTGGTGAAGGACCTAGAACCCACGACGACGGGTCTCTACAAGTACTACTCTGACCTCACGCCGTCCTTCTTCTACGGGTCAGAGAGGTCTGGCAACTTCCAAATCGTGGTTCTCGAAACATATACCGCCTATTCTGTAAGTCCTTAGTCATCGGTTCGTATTATTATGCTGATTTCTCTGCGTTCAGGGCATTCCTGCAACGAGTACGGAGACGCTGGATGTTGTCATTGCCTAGCGTGTCTTTTTTGAGTGGTTTCATTTGGACGGACAATGCGTTTTCTTCATTTATGTGTTTATGTACAAACCTACATATGGCAACAGTATCTATGGTCGCTTGAATTTATATCAGTTCTGCCGTCCTTAACGCATCACCGGATATAACAGTCTATGAGATAGACAAGGTCAAGATATCCTTGGGCGTACATCGACCCCAAACCGATGCCAATGGGCCACCACTGCACACGTAGCACGCGGATGGTGATAATACAACCAAGGAACTGCCCATTTGCACGAGGACACCTGCTCTCAGCGAAAGATGACGAGATCCTACATCAGCGAATTGGACAGAAATATATATGGCCGTATAAGCCCTTGGCAAGGCTCGAAATACATGGCAACGTCCGAAATAATTGCGGCAGCCTTATACGCTCATATGAACCATGGAGGAATAGTAATCTGCTTGTATTATTATGAGTATTTCTGATGCCGGTAATGCTTATCAGACTTCGAAAGGTGTTGGTACAATTACTTGGCACCATATGCAGGTATAACATGATCGCCATCGTAAAACGAGTTCGTGATTTTTATAGCTTCTCAGGTGGCTAGGGGCTCACTTCATATATACTACGAATATTTTCACTCTTGCAGACGGAGAGGCTTGAAATAGTAAATTTATTATCATCGCCGTAAACAGAATACAGGTACGTCTAGATGATGCAGTTTATACAAATGGCTTGCTGTCCGGTTGTCCAGGTCCTCGTCTCAGCCTCTTCGCTGCAAATCACCCTCCGGAGCTGTCATCAGGAAAGGACTTGGATAGGTGAATTCCTCTGTCCTTGAACTTGAAAACATGGCTAGGAGAAAGGATATCAGCACACATCCCTGCAACATATGAAATAATTACTTCAATTGTCGGAGCCGGACATACTCGTCCGATTCCACGGCGATCCAGACCAACAATCAAAGGAGAAGGATGACTAAAAAAAATTCCCTAAGATGCTATACGGAGTTGATTCCAAAGGATTCAACTCACTGACCGTGACGATTGACTCACTTGAGTACCTTTCAATACGATCGCTTCCTCCTCCGACTCTGCACTGATATGTCACCTTGAATGTTCGAAATGGACGCACCGATGCCTGAGAAGAGTTGCGTAGGCGAGAAATTTGCGATGCTTGGAGAAGCGATGATATCTTGCTCGAGACGTTGGGGCTTTCAACTTTGGTGGCTACTTCGGACTTTTATTTATGTTGAAATAGCTGACTACATTGTAGTTCCGGCTCGGAAGAAGTCCGCATCGGAGAAGATTAGGTCTAGAGGCGAAGCGGTCATGTAGGGTCGGTGTCTGATGCATGCGTGAGTGAGAGCTGCATGGGACGAATGGACACGTACTGCTCTGTGACGAGAAGGAAAGAAGAAGGAACCAGAGCTAAGAACGCGCGGTGTCACGGGGTGCATCACATAGGATGACACATTCAGCATTGATCTGGTGATCGCGACTCGCGAGATCTCGGATGCTCGTTTTGTCACGCCATGCACCCTGTCTCTTAGTTCTCTTAATGACCGAACTTCTTCTCCCGCTACAGCACTCCCACTGAAGTGGGCCGAGGGCATGCTGAAAATTCAGTAGTGCAGTACTACATCCGAAGGACTCTTACTTCGCAAGAACCGCTGTGAAGCCAGTTTTTAACTACGAGTCAAAATAAGTCTAGGCAGGCTTCCGCACACAAAACAGGAGCCAACAGACGAGACGATGAAGCTATCATGGAAGAAGATTCAGAGGAATGTGATGAAGACGATGGCGAGGGGCTTTCCGAAGAAGACACCAACTCCGATGGACCGGTAGAGGTTGAATTACCATCTCGATGTCATAGATATGGGGTTTTCTGGCTTACACATAGACACCGAAGCTTTTGAGGTTCAAATACAATCAGTCTACAGAAGCGAGACTACATTTTATTGGGCTTATAGTAGTGATATACGAGCTGGAGATAGTTCTATGTAATTTTGAAGGCTAAGTTATTATACTGCGAGGTTTTAATAACATATGAAAAGGATGCAACATCGTGCCCCGGTTATATGATCTTTGTAAGGCCTCGACAAGGTGAATAAGAATTCCGCCGGATCGTGGTCGCCGCAAGTCCCGGAAACTTTTTTCCCAATCTGCTGATGTAGGTGTGACAAATTGTCTTAACAGAACTAGCTCCCAGACGAAAAGGGTAACAACAGAGCTGCGAATGTGTTAGGCTTGTAAATGATATGTAATCATATGCCGTACCTTACCGTACCATTTCCCAACCACGTTGTCTAACTTGAGAAGAGACCAGAAGGATATGCAACAAGCCTGCTCTAACATTCAGACGCGCTAGTGTTAAGAATATGGGTAGTCAAGCTAATATACGAGTTGGTGAATACTCGAAGAAAAGCCTGATGAGAGCGAGGATGTCCGTAAGCTGAGTCCAATTACCAAGAGGGATCCGTTAGTTTGTTAACGAGCGCTAAGTGTAGTCGGTAAGCGAGTGGAACGGCAAGCGCTAAGCGTAACCGATCTTGATCACTTAGGTTCACACAGGGACTGTGGAGGTTGAAAGGTGAGTTGATAGCTAAAGATACAATAGTACAGACAGTGTTTATATACTACAGAGTCCAGGCATCCTTATTCTACAATGTTCTAGCGTATTCTGGTAGCAGCAAGAAGGTGAGAGAAAGTAAGAGAAAGTGCGAGCACTGCCAAGGCCGAGAAGACCGAGTGAAGGCGTGTGTTGACTCAGGCATACCGGCAGAGACCGATATCCATAACAGCTAGTCGGCCTTGCGCGATTTGGACCAACAAGGCGACGCCGAGATCCTAGGCAGATTCATATCGCGCTACAGCCAGTTCTCATAAGGAAATAATTCAGGTGCGCGACTTGCGACATCACAAGCATTCACTTTCAGGGCCACGCAAGGAAGCCGATTTTGGACGACAGACAGAACGAGCGAAAATGTGCATCACGACGCGAATGCCATCGGCGTCCAACGCTACACTGACGATCCCCAAGCGGCACAGGTAGCGAGAGGTAGGAATGGGGTTAAATCTACGACAGCATTGTGGTGAAGCGCTCCGAGACGTCAGCGAGTCAATTCCGACGACTGGTGAATCGTTGACCGAAGAAGCGCGAATAAGAGCTGGTCGAAACTCTGGCTCGTGATCAACGACTCGAATGTTTCGGTGAGAAAGGACATAGGAATTTGAATCTGTATCAACTGTGACACTGTTAATTCCGATATGTCAACGACAATGCAACAAGAAACCACTGACATTACCGACCTTTGTAGCGCTTTCCTATCAACGCAATAAGCTAATGTCCTCAAACTGACTCTGAAGTCAAGGTCTTCTCCCACGTTGGTTGAACCTGGACAGATCGGAGTTGGGTGTCCCAAATGTCCTCCGTCTAGTGGCTGAAGATACTGTGGGATCGAGATCCGGGACCATCTCTCTCCACCGCATGTCTGATGGTCATTGGTAAATATGGTATGATGGCCCTGTAAATACGAGGGGTGTCGAGCACCCGAACGAGCGTCGTTACATGAACAGAAGGATATGTCGACAGCAGGGGTCATGGACAAGGTATGCCTCCCTGCATTCGACTCTGTGTCGACAAGTCCACTGGTACTGCAGCGGGTAAAGTATTCGCATGGTTGGATGAAGACGGTCGCACGCTGTCTCCATGCGGTTACATTGTGAATGGACCATAATATCTGGCTTTGCGTCTGAGAAGTATCGCCCTGCCGTATGCTGTTGTAACCTTCATCTTGGAGCGCGAATACACCATCACCTGTACTTCCCGATACGAGTACAGGCAGGAAGATCGTTGTCTGCGCAAATCTCAACCAGAAGACTCATGTAGCAGTAGGTTCCGCTGCATGTGCAACACAGGCGCTTCCTGCGGGTACCGGCGACCGAGTCGGTCGCCGTGCGAGTATGGAACTGGGAGTTTTGATGGATACAAAGCAGATCTCCGCGAGGACGCTGACGCCTCCGTCGCGCCCAGATAGGCATGTTCGAGTATTAGAGGGCTCCACTGAGGATCAAATCGACTACGAGCATTACGTGTAGTGGAGGCCAGGAGATAACGTCGTGAATGTATCCCCGTGGGATAGGCTGACCCTTTCTGGGCAGATTCGATAAGAACATGATGTCAACCATGACTAGGGAAAAGCCCGATGACAGGGTTCGGTCTCTTCCCCAGATGGCTGGTGAAATCGTATTCGGGGTTGAGGCTAGGTGCGACGTTGGAGGCTGACGCTGAAAAATGAGCTCTGCATTTCGGAACCTAGCACGTTGAGAGGCCATTCGTCGTCAGGGGTGGTAAAAGGCATTTTCAAGCATATCATGTCCGAACTGTGTGACGCACACGTCAGCCCAAGATTGACGATGTGAGAGAGCAAACACGTACACAAGTCCTGGCTTTGCAGAGCCTCCAGAAACCACTAGCACAACGACGTCCTGCCCTCACCCTCGAGGAGCATAGATATTGTTGACGTCAACAAGCAGGACTGGGATCGTCGGCGGAACGCTGTACTAAGCCCATGTCGGTATAAAGGCTGGGAGATGCGAGCATGAGACGCACCTTTCTCTCCCCGACAGACTGCTAGGTCTCTTGAATGATTACCCTCCGTTTTATTCGGCTTCACTCGGGTACATATACGGCTGGTTCTGAATAACGCTTCAACGTATCTTCAGGAAGATTATTGCCCTTGATTTGTCGACACTGACAGGGAGCAAGAGCAACACTCCTCAACAGTACTGATTTCGCTGCGCATACATGGACCCTTTCGTCAGCTAAAAGGCGAGGAAGCACGGGCCGCAATACGCACCGTTTCCTTCCACAGATACCCATAATCTATCAAGCGTCCTCCTTAATTTGTATCTCTAGGACGTTCCGCTGGTCCCCCGGTAGCATGCTGGTATCGTCGTCCAGTTCTCAAAGCTCTAAGGTGAACCTTGAACGAGTGTAGAGCCGATACTGACTGTAGGTTGGGACGCCAGGCTGTCAACCTGTCACATTAAAGGCAAAATAAAGCATTAAAGATGTGCTTACCATGTATTCCGCACGACGTGGCAACCGTCCTTTCGCTGCACTATCTCTGCAAGACTCTCACTTTTCTGGTCTCTCGGGAGCGAGCATCAGAGCAAGAGACAGGCCGAACCGCTGGGGCCTGCTTCAGATGGGCTGCTAATTCTTCAGGGCGTCGTGCAGCTGTCCGAGAAACGAAAGACGAGCGACATGATGGAGAGAAGGAGAGGAGATAACCTTAACCCTGCATGTTCAAGGAACGCGGAAACCCTAACCTCAGGACCAGTCGTGAACCTTACATAACACCGCTTCTCGGCAGTTCGGCAGGGGCGCGGTTGGGCGGTTGGGCGGCCGCAATGCCATCTTGATCTCATCCTCTTTCAAAGCTTTTTTTTGCCCGCATCATGACTACGCGTCGTTTCGGAGGCTCTCGCAGATATATCTCTTTTTGATAGTGGCTAATGCTTCTCCAATGATACTTGAGTTGCCGGATTAATTCCTTGCTGCTATTTTCGATGAAGTCTGCTACTGAACTGACATATGATGATAGTATTGGATACTTCCCATACGTGACGCAGTCTCCCCTAGGTAGACTCTTAATCTCTTGACATGCAAAGTAGTAGAGATATACGTGACATTTCTCTCGGCCCCAAGATTATGACCATCGGTAGCAGCAATCCAGGTCGCAGCACTTTTGCCTGAATTGCTCCGAGGGAAGTGCACTAATGCGCCATAGCCTCGTGCCACTAGATGACTCAAAAGCTGGTGGGCTTGCATCATTCATATCCCATCCACTCGAGTCCAGAAGGGGCAGAGTCTAGGCAACAACTATATGTCCACGAAACTGACTTGGGTCACTCGATGCTCGCTGCGAGTTTCAGTTAATCTTCGTTTGGTCCTTTCGACAATCCAACCTAAGCGCTGAATTGCTATGGAAAGCACCTTATTTCTTTCTGGCAGTACATTTTCCTTGCTCTTAGGAAGAGTATCCAACTGCCCTTGGACTACCCCTGGCAATTTCTTGGCGACCGGGCAGCTGACTGGTAATAAAGCCACAAGCTAGCGAGACGCGTAGATTTCGAGCCCGGACCGTTGAACATAGGGTGGACGGTGATTCGTCTCATACTCGGTTGGTGGCTATCATTTCGGTCCTTGAACCTGCATCATAAGCTCACAATCCAGAAACTCATTTTACGACCATGGTTACCATTTTACCGCGTATTCGGACTTTTTGACATTGCCTAGGAGTGAGAGCTAGATGCATCGAAGTTAGCGGGTTCAGTGCGGAATAAAGCGCCAAGATAGGGAGCTCATGATCGCCAGTTATCTCTGTACGTCGCGTCCATTTCGTATCGAATCCGCTCACATCGGCTGATACCTTCCTATGTGCTATCGTTAAATTATGACGTATCCCCCCGTTAACGAACGTACTAAACTGTCCACACCCCGTATAAACAGGACCCTTGCCATGTACCAGGATTGCTCCTCTATTCTGCCGGGACTGATAATGATCACCCGCCATGACACTGTTATTTCCACCTACGTGAAATGCTTCGTCGGGCGAAATTTTCATGTCCGAGGGATGACCTGATGTCTGCCTAGCGCGTTTTGTCAGGTCTGGGTCGGGCGTCGCGTGCTAGAACGTAGCGCTGGACCGGGTGGAGTTGGTCCGCCCGCCTCATCACATGAAACCTGAATTCGCTTTCTCGCTGGCCATTAAAACGGCGCAGAGAGCGCCCCACAATAATTTTTATTTCGTAGCTACGCCACGGGAAGATGTGCAGATGAACACGGGCTGGTTGGAGGGAGATGGTCGGATGAACGAATATCGCGATACAGCCGGTGCGAATACACCATCTCCCCTATTCAGCTATCATCCTAATCCTCAAAATTAAAGGCCTCCAAAACTCCAAACTTGTCAGTATAGATGGAGATCAAGCCATGCCCTTCGCTCAGCATGATCTCATCCGATCGCTGAACATGTCAACCCCCATATACCACACCTTTGATGTCGTTCTCCCCGGCCGAGAATTCCGCTCATAATCACGTCAAAGGGGTCCGAAGCTCCCGCCTCAGTCGACCGTTCTCATCTTTCTTTTCGAGGCTCCCAGAGACCTAGGAAGGAGAGCAATGCGAGGCTGTTCACGAGCAATTAATCAGGGACATTCTCGATTTAGTCGAACAGCAAGTTAGTCGCTACGTATTAAATCTTCTCCTGTATGACAGAAGCCTGATCAAGGCGGTACCTGATCCTACCTGTGCATCGACATCAGCGATGGTGCCTCCGGGTTCGATACTCCGCAGACCCAGAATCCTCGCCGATGCACGCAAGTCGTCGTTTCATTTGTTGCGTGCCCCGGAGATCAGAGCGGTATTCCTTGGGGTGATATATAGCCGGGATGAGAATTATGCGGGCGTCGGGAGTCAGGTCAGATCAGCGGCGAGAATCAGTTCATCGCGAGTTGTGGTTTATGATTTGGTACCATCAACCTATTGCCCAAGTGATACCTTGTCGCGTCATGATGATGATGATTAATCTATCATGTTCTTGGTTAACAAACAGCGCGAAGTTACGTGAGTTAATTGATTCCATGACGCTGCGACCGGCGGCAGTACCAGTTCGTTCGCCCGTGTACAGTGCTTCCATTGCTGCACAGCCCATGATACCTGCGCGCCGCTGTCGGACGAAGCTCTTTGTTTTATTCGTGACAGGATGCCTGACTCAAGTTTCAATCAGGCGACTGGACTGCCACATTTACCTGCTCAAGCTCGCAAGTCTCACGATCCTTTCTAGTTGCCTCGTCTGCGGTGGATGCAATGATGGCCGAGGGGGAAGCCTGAAGAAGCACATCACAGAACCATGATCCCAATTCGTAGGCGCCGGTGAGGACATGTAACGTACGGTATATAGATATGCGCACCGAAGCATTTCATGGTGCAACAGGTTCATCAAAAAATAGCGAGCAACAAGGATAGTATTCCTGTAAGTAGTGAACACGAAGACAGTATATAACTAATATTAATAGTAGTAACGAAGGTGTAATAATAATAGTAGTAACTTTATGTTACCATTGGCTATGCGAATGCGTAGAGTACGAGATAAGGCGTTGAGTATGGTGATGGCGTACTCGTAATCTGAGTGGGGGTGATAGTATACAATGCAATGCAACAAACAGCGGGGCCCGCGGAGAACGAAGAACGAAGGACAAAACGGGAGGAGCCATTGTCCGAGTATTAGACATCGGCGTGATCCTGTCATCAAAAGGAAATACGAAAGCGTCGGAACTAATCGTGTCGTGAAATGAGCTCCGCAGCTCGTATTGACCGAGGAGTTATGTTACACTTGAAGGGTGCGGGGTGGCTGCATCGTGTGTGAGACCGTGGCATCATCGCGGCATGGAGAAACCGACATACCTGACACTGCCGTGGGTAGGATCGAACACAGGCTCGTCGCCTTTTACCTTCGATATATCAAAGGATGCGAGGGCCATGGAACATACAATGTACGTAGTCGCTTGAGCCAAGAGACGTCCTGGAAAGGGATCAGATTTCAGAACGGAAGTTTGTGGCATGACAACTGGCCTGGACATATCCTAGAATGAACAGTCGTAAATACACGGACCATTGTTGAGATGCTAAAAATAAACATACCGTCTGCCAAATCCAAAGCTGACTTCACGGGGATCTTGTTCAGGATTGGGACCAAGGAATCGTTCAGGGTTGAATGTCATTGGGTCCTTGTACACTTCGGGATCGTGCGTCATGGCCCTATTCGCGAAATACGTTGAATGCAATGAAGAAATATTGGACGCTGTGGCACTTACCATATGTTTGCAAAAACGACCGATCCTTTCGGAATGAAATGCCCTTCAAAGACGTCGTCCTCGAGAGTACCGTGAGGGATGCCTGTCGGGAGTTAATAATCGGGAGATATCGACCTAACGGAAGCACGTACCGATAGGAGCGACGGGATGGAAACGTACAAGCTCCTTGCACAGAGCATTGATATACGGCAGGTCTTCTTGGTCATCGAACGTAGGGAGTCTTTCTCCTCCGAGTACAGAATCCAGCTCAGTCTGAGCCTTTCTCTGTACATCGGGATACAGCATCATCAGAACAAAGAAGGTGTCGAGAACGGCAACAGTCTGAAAACTTCATGAATATCCGAGAAATCCATTAATTCCATTTGAAAACTTACAGTGTCAGCGCCGGCTAAAAATCGTGGCGTCTGTTAGTGATCAATTAGGGTAGCCTCGAGGTGAAAACGAACCAGCATATATCGCGCCTGCCGCCCATTTCAGGTCATGTTCTTCTACGCGTTCAGTTTCTTGCAGAAGTAGATTTGACACAAAACACTCTGGGGCTTCTCCTGTAGCCTAGAACGCTGTCGGTCAATGTGTTCTGCATGCGCATCATCAGGTACGCACAATTTGCCTCTTGACCATGTCGTAAGGTACATTTATCATGTTACGCAAATCCTGGGCCCATTGCTTGGCTTTAACTTGGAATCCGGCGCCAGGTATCCACTCCGGAAGATGACGCACTATCAAAGAAGTTCAAGTTAAAAACAGAATGACGTGGGTAAATCAAGCCACATACGCATCGGGATGATATCGACCAAAAATTGTCCTGGAGTAGAGGCAACCGACAACTCTTCCATAGCACAGTTCACGAGCGCCACCATTTCATCGTCCTCCTTTTTCACTTCGTAACCATAGGTGATGCGGAGGACCAATGCTGCGACGTCCCTATAAACGGATCAATATTTTTTTCACTTACGGCAGATAATGCGCGACTTACTGAGAAATATGCGAATGCAATTTTTCTGGAGAATCAAGCAGCCGCTTCATGAGTGTCAAGGCTTCCTGCTCTTCCATAGGATAGAACGTCCTTATCGTTGACTTGCTTCCGAGGACAGAGTGTAGGAGTTTGCGATGAGCGCGGAAGGTTTCGCCGTATGGAGCCAGGCCGATTATGTCGTTCCAACCCATGAGCTCCCCGGCCATAACTAAATTTGGACGCTCGGAGTATATAACACTGCGCTTGTCGAGGAGTGCATAGGCGGAGCGGTAAGAGTTGAGAACAATGAAAGATTGACCGAATATTGATAGGGAGCAGACATCGCCTGTCGCGACGCGTCAAGATTGTACAAGAGGGGATAAAACCAAGCCTACCCCATATTTCTGCCCAACTGGAAAAGGTTAGCCATGGACGGTCGGTAGGCATGTCAAAGATGTTGCCGATGAGAGGATAGCCACGGGGACCAGGAGGTAGAGGTGCATGTCGTTTGGAAACTAGGCGTTGAAGAAAATAGATGCTGGCAATGAAGAGGACGTAGTCCAAGAAAAGGAAAGAAGCCATAGCGGCGGAAGAAAGCGAAAAGGAAAGACAGGTGAAAAAATAAATGTCGAGGTTTATATCACGGCCTCGTTTTATAGGGACGGCAAAACAACCGTATCTTTTCTGCTTCTTCGGAAAGACAATTCAGGGACGACCAAATCTGTATCTTGACAATAAGATTCGAAATTACTGTGAGGAAGCAATTGGTAATGGGCGATCCATCGCTTTGTGTTCGTCCCTGAAGTCGGGGGGCAGTCTCCCGCGTCACAGAAATGGTTCGCAGACATATGCATAGGCACATTCGAGTCCCATGGAGACATTTGCACAGCAACGGGCGGCTTGCACGGACGTCGGACACCAATCGGATACTGATGCGTGATTATCAATGTTGAGCTCAGTCGGGAACTTGGTATGGATGGGAACAATAAGGCTGAGACCCCCGGCAGGCCATTCAGCTGCGGCATGAAAACCTAGAAGATGACGGTGTGTTTAGTATCACTGATTTATACCATACAATCTCGAACTTACTGGTGCTTGTGGCTACAATTCACTCGGACGGTGACAGTGGGTACGTTCGTGGGAGATAGCGGAAATGATGGGAAAGGCAATGCTTGATCTGGCGCCGCCGACCGCCGGATCACAGGTGGCGTGGTCACCGAAACTGGCCTAGGTCATCGCCACCCACTTGCTTTCGAACTTTCAAGCAGTCGAGATAAACGTGGGGAAACAGAGTCGTCCGTTTCAGACATCCTCGAATTCCAGAAGAATTTCTCGAATGATTACACTGTCGCAAGCCTGCCCGAGCAGCCAAGGCTAGCCCAGATACCCTGGCAATCAGCCAAGATCTGGAAGCGCATTAGGAAGTAAACTTAAGCATCTGATTCGACAAAGCTGCCACAGGCGGGGCGAGGTACAGGAAACACGTACGCGAGATTACAACATATTGTTGCGTTGGCATCATCTGAGAAAACCTGAGAATAACAAATACTGATCGGCAAACTCGACAATCCAGATTTTTTTCGAGAACCTCTGTGGCGTTAGGCAGCTCGCGTATAGTCCTCGCGGCCATGCTGTAGAACTATTCCACAATATTTCTGGGGCTTCAGTTCTAGAAAAATACGTTGCAGTAAGCTGTTTGCCCCATTACAGAAGCCGAGTCGGGGCTGACCAAAAAGAGATATTTGAGGATGGGGAAGATGGAGTTTGAGCTTCTGAGATTCTTGTCTATTTCAAGCATGACGATGAAACAACTGAGTGGGTCTACCTTTAACAAACATCTTACTTCAAGCTCGATAATTCAACGGACACACCGCCGTTGTATTCATCTTTGGTCGTTGCAACGTAGTCGCCGCTTAAACCGGGGGACGAGCTTCAATTGAATCTTGGCACTGCGGAGCTTTGGAATTCGACGGGAGAAAAGTTTCCTCGGAATCCAGGGATCTGTGCATGTTCTATCGTAAGTACAAGATTCGATATGCCCTTTTGTTCTAGTGGCAATGCCCTCACATCTTGAACAGCAGCGTCGGGATTTCGCAGGCAGCAGTGACGGAAAGGAAGGAGAATTGCTATCACGTGGCATGCCGCCGGCTCGAGCTTTGCTCCTCTGAGAGTCACTTGTCTGATCACCGGTTGCTACAATGTGATCTTTCTGCTTGACGACATCTTTCCGCGCCCAGAGCCAGATCCTTACACAAAGATCTCATGCGAAATTCTTTCTGAAATCGTGCAGTCAAGAAAGAACACGTTCTAGGAAGATCGAAGGTAACTTAGGTAGGTAGACTGGCTACCTAACGTTCACCTATGACCGGACCCTCCGTGTGAAGCTGTGGAGCGAAAAGTATCACGTTTTCAGCGAGTGTGAGTCAGCGATATAGACATCGGAGCCGCCTCGTGCTGTAACGGGAGCACAGCGCGCTATAGTGATTGACCATCAATGAACCCAAGAATAATATAATCGCTCTTGGAATCGGTACTTCAACACTAACGGTACCGAAGTCTCAAGGAACAGTTTCCGATCGTACAATGAATCTGCTATCCCCTTACGCACGTCCCCGCCTGCAATAATAAACCACGAGGCGCTAATGACAGGCGGATGAAGTAGGGCTGCTCAGAACGCATGCGGTTCATGCGCGTCCCGATCCTGCGCAATAAGGGTAACTTTATCAAGGGGCAACCTGGGACCCGTCTATGCGTGTGGGCAGAAATAGCTTAGCTCAAGGTTCGCATATCTGTTACTGATGAACAATGAGCATCATGCAGAACAAACAAATAGATGGACTGACAACAGTTTCATAACAGAAAGCTTGAAGATTCACTACCGTTGACTACCCGAGAAGATAGGTCTAAGGTAACCCGTCATTGCTAGGACGAAAACGCACATTCGTGATACGTGCGTGATACTTTGGTTCCAATTTTGAGCAATCTATCCAGGGATCAAACATAGAGAGATGCGCTCGGAACCGTCAATGACGAGCGACAGGCATCTGGGAAAGGTGTCAGAGCACATAACGACAGATACATGCGGAACACTTGTTCAACTGGGATAGATAAAGATAGATAAAGATTTGTTGCCCTTGAAGGCCAGAAATCGCGGGTTTGGCCGAGCTCGGTCATAGATACCTGTATCAAAATGACGATATCATTTAATTTTCAGATTGATGATTCGGGAAGTCACTAAACCGCGCAGATGTTCATGTCGACGAGTACCCCGTTATTTTCGGTATTCAGCCAGGGTTGAAGGATTATAGTTCAATTACGAACTTTACATAATGAGGACAATGTGCAGGAAAACGAAGCGAGGTCGGAAAAACTCGCGTACCTTTTTGTGAGTGTTTTTTGAATGTCTTTTGGACTTGGATTCGATTCTATCGACACAATAGATACTACTTATTGTCGTCGTGAATTGAAGGGGAGCCTGGAGGGCTTCTAGAGATGGCTTAGATCAACGGTGGGCCTCTTGACAAACGAGGGGAAATTGAAGGTGGGATCTTAGAGTGTTCAGCGGAAATGATCCCAGAATGGACAGTCCGGCCAATAAGTAAGAAGCATGCGTAGGCCACTGCAAGCGAAATCCCACAAGATTAATTCAAATCTGGAAGAAAAACGTAGAGTCTCACGGTCACGCAACGCAGTGGACGCAGCTCGGCTCCGAGTAGGCTCGTGACCAGCCATGGCTCCGGATCGAAGTTCGAACCGCGGCGCGTCGTGACGACTCAAAATCCTTGACGACCAAAGCTGTAAGACCCTCTCGCTCCTGCTGCCTTTACTTCTTCATTTCCGTTGCAATGAAAGCAGGTTGGCGTGGAGAACGAATAATGAAATTGATAAATTTGGGACTAGTATGTTCGTATTTGATTTCACCCATTCGTCTCGCTGATAATGACTCTAAACATTTCACTGGCTCTGCTACCTGGCACCAAGTTGAAACAATGTGTTCCCTTGCGTCCCCTTCGTTGCATATTCGACGTCACAGTCTTGTCGACATTAATCGAATTACATGGGAACCGTCACCTTGCCATACGGAAAATGAGAGATACTAGGCCCTGAGAAGCCCCCGCCAAGGGTTGTCAGGAAATTATCGTATTTAAGGTCCAAAGAAAGCGAAATCTTCGTCCGTACATATAGCTTATCTTAGACCCAAAGTTTGAACCAGTTGTTTGCAGTTAGCATATTTTAGGAACTGTAGTGGCGATACTTCCTTCCTGGCGGTGTCTCAGTAACCGGTAAAGCGATAGATTACTCAAGACGATGACTGACGATGACTGGTCTACAATCTGATCTCAATACGTATTATGTACTACGAGTGGGTAAAATGCCCAAGTAGGGACCCTTTGAAAATTGAGCGATAATGATAGCCGGAAATTGGCAAGCGGCAGCATCCGGCGCGTAAGTGCCGCCTTGAGCATTGTCAGGGTTAACATATTGTAGGGCCAGATGTTTACATATTTGAGGCGAGCTTCGAGTCGGGGCCTGGAACGCTGCCCCCCGACGCAATCTTCCAACGGCCCCTATGCGTGAGTGCTTCTAAATGTAATTACGTCGTATGGTTTACTGTACAGTGTCATTCACGCATCGTGCATACTTATCTCCAAATACTGTATCCTCGAAGGAGGTACCGACGTTTGTAATAAGTGGTGAAGCTGACGGAACGTCGGGCCGAACCGATCGATGACGTTGGCATCTGACGGCATTTGTCAACTATGTGCACGTGATGTCGCGTCACCTTGCCAAGCGCGGCTGGATACAGCAGTTTCACTGCTACACCCAGAGTCCACCGATTTTGCAATCATGAACCGTAGATTGGTGCGTTGAAAAAGTATACCTTACGCAACATTCACTCACTTGCTGCTCAGCGAAGGCGATATCCAGCGAGCACTGTGGCTGGCAGAACTGCAACCGGCCTCTCCGAGATTAAGGATCTCATGGATATCATTCTTGAAACACCAATTAATATACCCCGAATAATCTCTCTGGTTGACATCTATCTCTCTCAGTTCTCCATACCCGGGACTTTTGACCGGGTTATCCATTCTTCCATGCTCCTGAAAATACACGTCTGTATTCGCGGAATATATCGTATCGTATCGCAGTCACCGAGTTTCCGCACAGATAGTCACGTACACCACGAAGTCATGACTTTTTGGCCCCGACTTGCTCCATGGTGCATGTACATCATGCACTACATGGTCGTCGAATATGCGGATTTTGTTAATTCTGTTGCCCCCGATCACCTGGATCACTTTGCCAACACGCCGACTTATGCAGTCCAATACATGTACGAAATGGTTTCCCTAGATGAAGTCAAGAGGACCCTCGCCATCTCATTCCCGGGCTTGCTCATAAATCTGACCAATGCTTGGGTAGTCGCCGTTGAAGAGCACGTCCCAGTCTGCAACTTCCTGTACATTGCCATAAGAAAATGGTTACAGGATGACGACCAGTCTACCTTTGGCGATATCTCCCGCACTATGAATGCCATCCCCATGCCTCGCCTCATGGCTTGTCTCGTTCGCATCATTTCCTGCGTCCAAGAACGCCCGGTCCCCCTTCCTTGGGACGTGCTGCGGAATAATATGGTCATGTTCTTCCTCCTCTGCTCGGAAAACCACCAGTTCCGCTTGAACTCCCTGCTAAAGCACTCCGTACCTTGGATATGCCGGCTTATCACCTACATCCGCCACTACCTTGATAAGTACCCCGAAGAAATGCAGCGCGCCGCTCAGCATTTTACTGTCTCATTTGCATATCTTGCTCCCGCATTAGAAGGCGCACCCGAATGGATCATACAAGCAGTCGAGAACCGGCTTATCGTCTCACTGGCGTGGTATTCGAAAAACGGTCACCGTCTGTCGTTGCCCCAAGATCTTAATATGCTCGCAGTTCGCAGACTGTTTGAGCTTCTCACCACAAACACGATATGGCGATCCGTCTTACGGCCCACATTTCGCTCATTGAGGCAGGTCGACTTCTCCTTCCTGGATGACGATCCGGGAGATCGGAACACCAGTTTTTTGGTAGAGAAATGGCGGCAGCTTCGCAGTGCGGTGGATGTCCGCTGGAACTTCCGATGTATATTTCGACGAGAGGCGTATGACATCTGCATGAATACAGCGGTATGAACAAGCACTGCAACCTAGCAACCAATTTTGATTTCGTTTCTATCAGTGCCATATGCTCAGTCCGCCGGACAGAAATAGACGAATGTTACGATGTACGGGCTGTGGGTCAGAATTCTGCTCCACCTCATGCCAAAAACATTCAGACAGCCATAAATCGTTTTGCGTGAGGCAGCAGGAGCGCCGGAAGGGTATGTTCAAAATCTTGCGCCATTTTTACTCGTACCTGACGTTTCATATAGAAGGTTACCCCGAAGATCCTAAACCACGGGAGTATCACTTTCTTCGATGTGCTGTGCAATATTACTATCTGACCGAAGAAGAACACATCAGTGCACAAGAGGAAAGGTTTTCCCAAGAACACGGGAGTGGCACTGTGGGAGTGATCTGCCTCAACTTTACCTCTTTTCCCGTGGACATCTCAGTCGGGTTCTTCGAAGCGTACCGGAACATGACCTGTGAATCAGAAGCACAGTGGAGCGCGATGTGGGAGGAGGCAAACGAGGATAGGGGATCGGAAACGAGCGGACAGCTGCTATTAACAATAATACCATGCGGTCGACGACCACTAACTAAGCTACAGTGGATAGAGGATGCATCCGACATCGCGGTCAAATAGTACTCCCATGTCCTCGTTGTGGTCGGATATTTGGTGAGGTTCAGTTAAAGTGTACCGTTCAACAGGACTGAATAATTTGCAGGAGGTGACCAGTCTCCAGACAAACGAAGGAATCCGAAAAGACTCTGACGTTTCGAACTGGTGATCTCTTTGTTTACACCCCGACACAAAGAGCCTGGCTCGGATGCGAACGTACACTGATACGTACGTTGATCTATTGACCTCCCTGGCTTTCGAGAAGCTCAGGTTTGGACGACAGTATTGTAGACACGTGGAAGGGTTCACGCTGAATTCCACGAGACGACCAAAGGTTGTTATTGTAATTGACTACATTACTTGTGTCCGTTTACCACCTCCAGCTGATGACGGCGCCAGAAAGGCAATGAAGGAACCGTTCTTAGATACTAATTGACTTGGAATTCAATCGCCGGTGGATCACATCAGCGAAGGCTATAATTTCGGGTAGCTTGATGCTGGTCATCTCATCGAAACTTTCGATGCTGTCAATCCCCGAATTGTTGACAGCTCACGCTAAAATGCACGTTATTTACAACAAGCGATCATATAGAAAATGGATAGGTGCAGCTGGACTTCGCTACAATACTTGAATTAACTCGTCAAAAGCAGTGGACTGATACCTATTCAACGATAAGCCACTAACCGTTTGGCCGTTTGGATGGACTGCGCGCGCGAATAAAATCCGTGATTATAAGAAGCGATTACCCGCAAACTTAAACGCAGAAGCATTGCCTAGCCTAAATGCACAATAAATAGGTTCCGGTACTATGAGCTCCATGGAGAGCAACAGTGAGCACTACGGTAACCCTCTACACGACGATCTCTAGCGTATTCCTGTGTGACGTTGTGGAATGTGTAGCACGTCAGAGAGTATAGGATATGCACGATGGTGTCAAGAGTCAAGCTGAACTTCAGCACATCTGGGTCACTCGAATTTGGTGGTTTTGAGATGAATCGGACCGGAAAGGCCAGGTCAAGGCCAGGTGCCATTTTTCCCCTCATGTGCGTCTCCGGGCCGCCCACCCGGTTGTCAACTTTTGTCTCTCGCTGCCATTCATTTTTTCCGTCTCTCGCGGTCGCAAGGAGCTAAGCGCAATAAAGACACCTGCATTTCTCCGTTTCGTCCCTGTCAGTCTGATGCGTGGACCTCAAGGTCTCAGTCTGAGGGCCTGCTGTAGACCGTGATTTGTGTCAACCAGGCACCTTGGCATGGATTTCAGGCGTTGCGGTTCGTGCAGCGATTCGTATCAGAACAGTTACTTTTGCCGAAGGTAGAATATCGGGCAATTAATAGGCCCATATTTCCTGCTGCAATAGGCAGCAAGAGGGTATTTTTCCGTCGTCTTTACTCGGTTTCGTTTGCTGGTGGCCTCATGATTTGACTCGGTTAAACAGTTTCGAAATCATATAAATCACTCAGGGTCTTCTTTTCGGGCCAACAAAACCTTTCCTCAGCATGCTCTCGCTTTTATCTTTCATATCTCTTGCTTGCATTTTGCGGCGCACCAGTGCTGTTGCGGTTTGGGGACAATGTACGTGTTTCCTTACAATGGAACATATTTCTGATATCGTTTTCTTGAAGGCGGTGGAATTGGCTACAGTGGAAGCGTACGTTCCTTCGTCTTCCACCTACATAACAATATTCTGACTTGCTTTTGCCAGACTGAATGTGAGCACCATCTGATCTGTCCCTTTCCGTGGTGTAATGTATCATTCTCACATCAACTCTCACAGGCGATGCTGGAAACACTTGCATCTATTTCAACGACTATTACTCTCAGTATGCGCGTCCTTAGCAACCCGGTCATGAATTGGCATGCATGCTCAGTCATTCTCATTCTAGGTGCCAGCCTTCCAGCAGCTCCGCAACAACCACCAGTACCTCTTCTATTCCATCTTCTACGGCTTTGAGTGGCCTCAATACCAAGTTCACCGCAAAGGGAAAGCGCTTCTGGGTTAGTTCTTAACGACACGTTATCCTTCACAATAGTGAATGCTTATCCCACTGGCAGGGTTCAGCGGCCGACCAGGGTACTATAACCATTTCTGGTGTGTTTCCATCCCGGTTTAAAGTCCCATGCTGACCGACACACCCTTGCAGCGAACGAAGCCATCTTGAAATCTGAATTCGGAGCCGTATGTTTGACTTTTTATGACGCTATCTTTTCTTGACAATGTCTAAACCGTAGGTTACTCCAGAGAATTCCATGAAGGTCAGTCGGTTTGCGTACGTATCTTATGCTCAATGATCTTTGCCTGCTAGTGGGATGCTACCGAAAGTACCCAAGGAACATTCACCTTCTCCGGGTCTGATTATCTTGTAAATTGGGCTGTCTCGAATAATAAAATCATCCGCGGACATACCTTTTTCCCACTCGGCAATCCGATGTACCTCTGTTTTAGTGTGGCACTCGCAGCTCCCGTCATGGGTCTCTGCCATCACGGACGCGACTACACTGGTGAGCCAAAAATGATTGATCGAGGATGCAAGATATTAATGGACCGTTCCAAAGACGTCCGTTATTCAAAATCATATCGCGAATGTAGCTGGGCAGTACTCCGGTAAACTCTATGGTATCCTTGTGCTCATTGTCGTTTGTTGTTCAATGACTAACGCAATTTGATAGCCGTACGTGTCCTTCCTATCTTCGGTACCCATTAGCCAGAATTGATTCGTTGATGAACGATCAGTGGGACGTCTGCAAGTATGTCAGTTCTTTCAGCGACATTCCTACGTTCTGATAATCCAAAGTGAGGTTCTTAACGAAGACGGTACTCTGCGGTCGAGTGTGTTCTATAACGTTCTGGGAGAGGTACATCCTTACCCCGTTATGACCAGGGTTAGGCTACTGACTACCGATTTATCAAGACATTTATTACCATCGCCTTCAAAGCCGCAAGAGCTGCAGATCCTACAGCCAAGTTATTACAGACTTTCTCACCCGATTCCTCGCTGATAATAGATCGGTCTAGATTATACATCAACGATTACAATCTCGACTCCAACAACGCCAAGGTCCAGGGTTAGCCGTTTTCTTTCTTCTTCCATCAATCTCTAAATTCTTCCGCCATCATTAAGGAATGGTTGCCCTTGTTAAGCGTATCAATGCTGATGAACAGCTAATCGACGGTATCGGCACACAGATGCACTTATCGGTGCGTCGACACGTACCGTATCTAGCATTTATCTATTGTTGATCATACGTAGGCCGGAGGCTCGAGCGGGGCAGTGGCAGCTCTGACGGCACTAGCAGGGGCCGGCACAGAAGTTGCTATCACCGAGCTGGATATCATAGGTGCAAGCGCCTCTGACTATACTACCGTCGTTGACGCCTGCCTCTCCAACTCTGCATGTGTCTCAATCACTAGCTGGGGAGTCAGCGATGTTGTAAGTCTACTTCCCTTCGTTTTTCTGAGACTTGCTCAAGTATTTGCTTTTACAGAATTCCTGGCGCGCAAGTTCAACGCCTCTGTTATTTGATAGTAACTACCAGCCAAAGGCAGCGTATACAGTGGTTATATCTGACCTGTCTTGAATAATCGTCCAGTGCTTTGAATCTATCCTGGTTTTTGTTTATTCCTAGCGAGTCGTGAGGACTATCAGCATGAAACGAGTCATCATCACTCCAATCTACTGTTGCCCCAAAAATTTCGACGCTTCCGGAGGCCTCAGCATTGATTAGCCGAACGTCAACAGTGCCGATGCTAACTTGGGGGTTACTACACGGAAGCAAAAAAATCGCTGCTCCTGAGTAGGATCCGGCGTAACTGCTATGAAGACTGTTTTTCAACCACGACTGTGCCACCGAATCCTTGTTTTTGTCTGCCGACGCTGACAGAGCCTATTAAGGAATAGGGTCTTTGCATTTTCACAATGCTTGGACCGTTGACCGACCTTCTCGACAGGTCTACTTGGTTCATGCCTGTCTGAATCTTCACTTCGGGTCACATAATCTTTGTTGGGCCTCCTCTATCGGGCCTTCTCCAATGCCGGGGTTTGTCGCCTTTTTTGTCTTAAATGGTGTCTTGGCAACTAATGAGGGCCTCATATAAATACTGTCGGTAAGCACTAGCTTTGCGCACCTCTTCCTCTCCCACCAACGCCTCATATATCCTCTTCCCTGCGAGACTTCTGCGAAAATGCCCGTGTATTCACCCTACGCACTCATCAGTTCGAACTACGGCCTAACGAACACCTGCGAAGGACTGTATCGTCACCTCCGTTCGGCATCTTCACTCTATGATGTCCTTGGACCTGACTTCGACTGTATTACAATCCACCGCTTGGGCCCTGTGGGGGCTCAGATCGACCCTTTCCTATTAACGCTACTAACGGCCCTCTCGAACCACCCTTCCATAACCAACATTTCCCTCAGCGGCTTGAGCTGGTCGGATTTTGAATCTCGCAATCTGTGGCATTCCACCATTCGAGCGTTCCCCCACACGACTTCACTTGAGTTAGAGGAAGTCTCCCTTGGAGCGGACGAGTTTTGCTCCCTCATGCGTGCATTTCCAAAACTCACGGATCTGATCATGGATGAAGTCGAGCTTTCCAGCGTCTATCCCGTGCGCCCGAGCGCTGGAGCATTCGATGCGAGAACTATTCGGGATTATCAGAACGGCCCAGAACTCTTGTCTTTATCTATCACTGTTGGGGAAGGTACCAATACGCTGGACTTATTCACGCAGATACATTCCCCTGTCTCGCTCCGTCACCTTGAAAGTTTGGCGATCGACGGTATAGGTGGGGAGGATGTCGTTCATCAGATTGCGGCTCTGCTCGACATCGCGAAGCCTTCTGATTTGACGATTAATTGCGTGGATTTTGATCTTGGTAACTTCTTCTACCTCCTCAGATACCACCTTCTAAAATATACGCCCAAACAGCACGACCACCACTTCTTAACCTTTCGAGTGTCAAGTCCCTTGAAGTGGTCATTCCCTTGGTCGGTGAACACGACTTTAAGCACACAAATGACTGCCTGAAGTGGTGGGAGTTGATTTTTAGGCGACTCCCGGAGGTGAACAACCTCACTGATGTCTCCATCAAGGTAGACGTCGCCTCGAAGACATTGGATATGCTGCCCACGGGAGGCAACGCGTTTTCATGGCTTCTTCTTGATGAAGTTCTGTCGAACACATTGAAGTTTAGATTGAAGAAGTTCTCAGCAGTCACAAGACCTTTAGACATGTCTGACAGTACCTTCAACTTGAAAGCGAGGTTTTATGATGAATGGCTCAAATCTGAAATCTTGGTCGACTGTTTCGAGCATCATCGAGGCCTTAGTCTTCGAAGGGAGTCTTAGTCCTTAGTCATTGCTGACGCTGCCGCCGCTGACAGCAATGTTACACATATTTATTGTATCTCACATGTAGTCAATGTATTGTATAGAAGCGATAATCAGGAGGACTTCGATAGGCAATGCTGATTTCGTATTCATCACATCGTGATCTTGAGTTGTTCTTGGTAAGTATGACGAAGTACGGGCATCATATGCTCGTATCTCCTACTAAAATGTCCTGGTGTCGACGTTCTCCTTTATTTACGTCTTTACAATCAAAATTCGATCGGTTTCACCCCAATTTTCGCATACATGCTTTTCACTTGGGGCAGACAGACGTCTCCCAGCTACTGTACAATTCCAGACCATAAAGCGACATCTTCCCAAAAGCCTTCCTGCTGGAAGACCAAGGTCGTGGATGACACCTGACACAATGCTTCATCCAGTCCCCACAATCGTATCTCGCGGGTCTGGAAGCGGCATGAATTCATCAATATCTGGGCTTGGCATCAGCATGATAATAAACTGTTGAATATGCGTCTCAGACGTCATCATTTTAGGACGATCTGGAGAGCCATTCGAGCAAATGAGCAGTCCTGTACTCATCCTCCAACAGGAAATGACAATCGAAGACAAAAATGTATTTTGGGGGAATTGGTCTTCCTGGGACGGGGATCAATACGACGCAGCGCAAAGGTCAAATGAAGAGATACCTGAGTCAGATTCGCAAATAAACTCCACTCCATGTCATGTCGGGAAAGCGCCAACAGAATAGACAGTGTCGCTGTCGCCCATTCAGTGATGGTAGAATGGATCTCCCAGTCCGCTTATCCGACATGGGATCAGCTAGCAAGTCGAGTCAACAACATCTCATCATCAAGTTTTGCAACGTCTAGTGTTAGTCTCGTTAACTCAGCGCCTCTCTGTTCTCGCCCGATATCACCCCACTGGTCCGGGCTCTCGACCTCTGGGTCGAATTCACTCATCCAATAGCCTATCCATAATGTGCATTTCCTCTGTCCAGAAATCCATCAGGTTCGGTACAGAATCCAACAGGGTCGCGATGCAGGTTACGCGAATCAAGTTCAGCTGCGTGACATTAGCGAGGGTTCCTCGCCATACCCCAACCGCATCGGGGGACGTGACGGACTGATCGGAGCAAATGGTTTGGTTGAGCTTGAGAAGGTCCATGGCATATGCATGATAATATGGGTTCGAATGTACCTCTTGCTTGGTATTGTACAGAGAGCATGACGATTCCGCGCGAAAGTACACTGAGAGTTCTGAAGGGCATTGTAGATGTCCCGGACAGGCAACCTGGTAAATTCGAGTAACTCGCAAAAAATCAAGTATTCAATCGTCTAGCACTGCTAGGGCATAAACGCTGAGGCATGCAAGTAAAGTGATTTGGAAGAAAACGCCCACTCCTTGAGAAGAATCCATGGTGAAGTTCCGGAGATGTAGGACGAAACCTGTACTAGGTTATATACTGAGACGTGAGAGAGTCCTGGAACTGAAGGGAAACAACGGTCGCCACTTAGTCGTGAGTCGCTCTCAGCCGTAGTTACTTTTTATTTACATAGATAAGCCACTAACCAGTAAGAAACAGCCGGAAGTATGCCCTTAGTATACCCGACAGGGTTTTGGTCCGCTGTTTTATGTTTCTTCTACGGGAGGACCCCGGAGTGCCATGGAACGATGGTTACATGATGTTCAAAGTTCAGAGTCGGGCACGTGTCTGTGACGCGCGAAGCCGCCGCGGCTCCGAGCCAGAAGCCGGTCGCGGCCTGTCGCGGCATGGTTCTTGCACATACTACAACGCTCAACTTGCGCTCAGCATCTTCTTATGTAACGGTCTTGACCTCTGGATAAACTAGGTTGTCAGAGCAAGGGTAAAATTGACTTGGGACTACTAAAACGAAACGACAATTGTCCGCCGATACAACTTGAAGGGCGTAGAATATCTTGGATGTATCTTGAAAATTCGGCCGAGCTATCTTTCGTCATACAGGAGGAAACTATATTATGGCGAGGCGAAGTGCAGGGAACTATCAAGGGCCTTCGTAACTCATTGACATCTCCGACTCGGCTCTACTGCGCAACCTGGGGTTGGTTTCAAGCTTGTCGCCTTTCTCAGTATTTACACAATGAAACAGAATGTCCACAATTCTCTTCATATTCTTGCTGCGGTCCTTACCCTCCGGTATATATTTTGTCTATGGCGCGTGGCGGTGTCGATACTTTCAATCCGCAGTCGCGACCCTAGATGTTCAACATTTCACCAACGTTCAACATTTATCATCGATGTACTAAACATTGTCTTTTAGAGTGTTACTGAATGCTTTGAACTCTGTTATTGCGCCGCATCTCTAGAGATGCTTGCATATTTCTGTAAAGCCTCTTAAAGCTCAGCTACTCTACGTAATCGTACCCCTCACTTATCAACAAGATGTGGTGCGGGCAGGATGCCCCGCCAGTTCACTGCTTTTCAGATGCGCGCGAAGAAGGCGATACATGACCTCCTAGCTGCGGATATCATGAAACCTCGAGGTAACGTGTGGTGACTCATTCTTAAAGCGCGTCAATAAACAACTTTTCTTCGTCATGTCCCCTCGTTTTTGTTTTAAGATAACCCAGAAACTGGTAGGCCTTGTACTGACTATGTCTCTAGAGCACGGTGCGCAAATTTTCTCCCACGTCTGTAGTTTGACCTTGATTGACACCCCCACTTTCGATACAGTCAAAGTGCTTGCTCAGATGGAAGCACAAGATAACGATTTATACGGATATGTACCCACCAAGGGCGTCACTCTAATGTTCATCATCCTATTCGGTATTTCTACCTGTGAGTGCAAGGCCTGGGTGTTGCTGCGAATTGATAATTATTTTCTCCAGTGACGCACACCTTCCAAGGCGTGTACTTCCGCATGTGGTGGACAATCCCGACCATCCTTCTCGGCGGGAGCTTGGAAATCTTAGGATGGAGTGCGCGATTCTGGTCGAGTATCTCTCCGCGTCTCGATACGCCGTTTACTATTCAGTGACTCAGCCCAACCCTTTTGTAACCTGGCTGATGTTGATCATACATTTCTTGCTACAGAATAACGGCTACCATTATCGGACCTACGCCTCTCGTTGCTGCAAATTTCATCATCCTCGGAGCCATCATCCGTATTCTTGGGCCTGCCTATAGCAGACTGAGTCCCAGAGCCTGTAAGTACTGATATTATGTTTCTATCTGTCCTGTCGCTCACGGATAACTTATACGCAAGATTCTAGGATATTCATCAGCTGCGTGAGTGTACTTTAGGATTAACGGCCTTATTACTGATGCCATCTTGTTCAAGGATATTCTTGCCCTCTTCACGCAAGCTGCGGGAGGGAGTATGGCGTCGTCAAACGGCGATCTTAATGCGGTCAAAATCGTGAGATTACTGAATTTCTCTTCTGTTGGTATGAATCTGACGTGCTCGATGGATGCAGGGAAGCAACGTGATGCTTGGGGGGATTGCCTTCCAACTGGGTACGTCTAGAAAGATCTTCCTTAGCTATCACTAATCTGGCTTCAATCGTAGGCGTCATCGTCTTCTATGCCATTCTGGGCTGCGAGTTCCTCCTCCGGTACAACTACGACCGTCCTTTCACTCGGCGCAGGAACCGTAATCTCTCCTCGATGACCCGTTCGTCGACAAATACAGAACGCGGAGTCATCGACAAAGGATTGAAGTACATGATTCGCGCTTTGGCCTTCAGTACCGTTTGCCTTATTGTTCGGTATGCGAGTTCACTGATTTGTCTTTACTCACTTTCCTGAAGTCTCCGCGCAGGGCAATTTACCGGACGATTGAACTCGCAGATGGGTGGGATGGAAAGGTCATCCACACGCAAGCGTACTTCAGTACGCATTCAATTATTTTATATGTGACGTGGTTGATCAACCAGATTGCAGATGTTTTTGACGGCGCTATGGTCATCTTGGCGATCTATACCTTGAACGTTGTGCATCCAGGATATATGATTGGAAGAGGGATGAGTAAAGACCGGGCCATTGAAGAACAGAAAAGCGAGAGCGCTGTCGAGCTTGGCGCAGCGACAAGCTAGATTCTCAGAGAACAGAGGTTTCTTTCGTAGACCGTAAATCGATGGACAATAGAAGTTATACAACACTACACCGTGAATAAGAGCTAAGAAAAAAAGACCAGCTACGGTCGAAATAGTACAGTATGGGCAACAAGCTAGGTATCGACGCTTCATCTGGGGCTCTTACGTCCATGAAATAGTCATAGAGCGTAAAACTATTTCTGGGAGGACCGCAAGGACGTAGAGTAAAGGATGGACGACGCGACGTCGTTGGCGAGAGATATTATGGGTCCTTTTGAAAAGAGAGTTCGGGTTGCGGCCCACGATGCCGGATGCCGGCCATCATTTTTTTCAAGTACCGCTTATTCCGTCCCTCGATCAGAATCCCAACTCTACATCTATTGAACGACTACTTTACTTCATACGGATCGTCGTGTCAGGTTTACGAGACTAGGGCTGCACGACGTCGACGAAGGGCCTGGCAGTCAGCTTGGGGCGACGGCTCATAGTGACCAAGCTTATTTATTCCTCTCTCCAGCGTTCTTAGCCTACTTCTAGGTAGCTTGGCGGCGAACGGATTATCGCTGACCTGGTGACTGGCGTCTCGTCGGCAGTAGGGTGTCGCTGAAGGCTGGCGACCGGTAACACCGACCCCCGCCCAATGGCATCTTTTCCATCACCAGATTTCGGTTCTGGTCGGTGGTAGCGGCTCAACAATGGTCATTCTCCCTGCCATTCTTCCCGACACTATTGTTTATCGTTGGACAATATGTCTGTGTAGCAGACACCCCGAAGGCAGGTTCTATGCGCCCGTGCAACAGCCTCGAAGCTCAAAGAGGAACGTACGTCGCTGCCAAAAGTTCAGATCGTTCCTATATGCGCCAATCTCACCTCATTTTCAGCACAGAATGCCACAGAACCTTACGTGTCAGGTCATGCTTCTTGAAGCAATTTTAAAGCTTGCTTCACTATCGAACGAGGCATCCACGGTGAATACTTCCCGTGTTCTGACAAGGACTGGACAGGCTATGGTATCTTGGTCGTGTTACTGCAGTAGGGTGACAACATTCTATCGCTTCTCAGCCGGGGATTTCCGCTGACTGTTGAAATAGATTCCTATCCGCCTATTACAGTATATGTACTGGACGAAGAGGAAGGTTCTCAGTTGCCACTGGCTTCAGGGCATATGTATATAGGTAGTTCCTCCTCAGGATATATGGGAAGCCCAAGCTATCAGATAAGCAATTGCAATGGTACTAGATTTAAAATTGCGAAACAGTTGATACTGACTACTATCATTAGAGATTCTGTCATAGTGAAGAACCGGCCAGGCTGCACTGGATAGCATGGATAGCCATTGCCGTCGTCAGACCTCGGTTCCCAATACTGAGGCCCGAAGTTCCATATTTGTATATCAAACCGGTATCCCATCCTCCATCTTCACATTGGAAAGTTCTAAGAGTTTGAAGGTCGATATCGTTTCTAACGCCAGTAAAATCGCAAACGATGAGGCGCATCGCTAAGGCAAGTCCATCTCCTACCGCCCCAATTCGTTCCGTCACTCTTTCTTTTAGGAGCGGATAGAAACGGCTATGGATGACTGGATCATCGCAGTCGCTGATAAATCGGTAGAGGAAGAAGAGAAAGCATTCTGCGGTCTCGTAGTAGCGCGACCCTTGGATATAAGCCCGATGAAGAAGAACTTCATACACCCATTGCAAAGTTAGGCTCATCTCCTTTCCTCGACCGTAGGAATAGAAGAGATGAAGGACGTTTACGCAGACAACGGGATCGATTCGCGGCCTATCATGGTCAAAGTATGTCTAACAAGAGACAGTGAGCTGCGCAAGTTGGTTCGAACTCGAGGACAAGTACCTGCACGATGCCGTCTTCGTTGATATAATTCAACATCTCATCCATTATAGACGCCGCCACGTTCACTCTTGCTCGAACCACTGTAAGGCCCAGGGAAGTGGTGTCTAAATCACAAGGAAACTCGGCTGTGGTAAGCTGACCACTCCCTTTGACTATCATCAGTTCGGTTGATAATGGACCGATGAACCGGACTTGCCTCGGAAGAAGTTCCACTTTCCCTCCTTTTCAACTATATGTGATTGAACCAAAGACCTGCCACACCGTCAGCCCACAGCATCCGAATTGTAAGTAGTCTTGATCCTCACCGGTCATTCGTCATCTCCAGAATGAGTAACTGAGCAAAGTTCTCCTGTATAGCTATTCCGCCACACATTGAGACCAGACGTCCCGCGTTCTCCTTCAAAAACCTTTGGCCTCTTTGAATCGGATCTCCGAACAAGCGGAGCAGCGATTGCTTCAACTCTTTGGATTCGCGATACACGAGACCGTGCAGTCCTTGGGAGCGCGCAGAGAGTACGTTCTCGAGCTTGTCATCGATAAATATGGTTCGGGAGGGTTCCAGATTCGCCTGTAACAGCGCATGTCTGTAGAATTTAAGATCGGGTTTACGTGCTCCTGCTGCAAAGGAGGTGAAGATGCCGTCGAATATCGACCAATCCATATCCCCAACTCTCCGAAGAGCATCATAGTCCGGCTGTGATATGTTTGACATGGCAAAGATGCGCAAGGTACCCCCTGTCGAATCTTTGAGTTCCCGAAGGAAACTCACAAGACCGGAGTCGCAACGCAAAGAGGCGCAAGACTCTTCGATTGCCTTGCGGATGTCTACCGGGCTGATGGATAATTCCCGTCCAACTCTATCGTAGCACGTCTGTTGGGAGATTCGGCCCTTCTCGTACTCGAACCATGTCGATGAGGAGAGAACGCTGCGAAGGGTGTTCAACGGAAGAGTGTGATTGGCTGGGGGAGACCATGTGAAGAGAACGTCCCCCAAGTCACAAAGTATGGCGTCGTAACGTGACATTACTGCTCTGAGTTCTTTGAATCAAGCTGAGGCTCCTTATATACATTTACTTATTATGATTTCTTAGGAAGGAGAAATCGTTCCGCTTTCAGCGAAACCGCCTACTTGTGCTGTGCATTGATTGATCTGGCCCGCTCATATTCCCGAGTACATCATCCTCTGTTACTGGTGCCTTGTGTTCATGAGAGGGGGGTTCAATGGCTGGGTAAATATAGATAAGTGGAAAGCCTAAGAAAGGGAAATGGACACCCTAAGGTAAAGCAAAACGACCACTGACAGCTCTAGGCATAAATTCGATGTGATGTACTCTGGGTTGATCCAAGGCTACGGCCCCCTCAGATTGACATCCTTTTTCGTCGGAATGGTAATAGACCTTCTGAGGCCGTCTCGTCGGAAAACTCTGTTCCCCTGGAGCTCGGGCTGTGTTCTGTGCGAATTACATCCCTTCTACTGTAACAGCTTCCATGTCTCCGTGCCGAAGAGCTCCACGACCATAGTCTGACGGTAAGTTGAGATTGTATGACTGGCCGTCATATTTTTATCTACAACGATGACGATCCGTTAGGACAATACCCTAAAAGTATGAAATAAAGTTCGAGAGAAGGTTACTCGTGATATCCACACATGCCGTTATCCGTGGCATACAATCAAAAGGTACGTGCATCGCGTTGAGACCATCTACAGCCGTTTACACACAGTTTGACAGTGGCAAGAGTTTGACGTGAGACGAGAGTGCTTCAGACTTGATCTTAAACCACGGTTTGTGAACTTGAAGATATGCATGTGGCTGGTTAATGGCTATTATGGTGATCTCGGAGTCCCTTTCGGGCGCATCAAGTATCCCAAGACCCGGTTTATGGCCCGAGCCTTCTTTCATCATTCAAGAAAATGCCCTGACCGTCGAGCTGAATGCAAGAAGCTGCACTAGGACAAAACGAGGTCCTGTAGCGCCGTGCCCGGATACTGATAGTGGTAACGGGTCAGTCTGATGTGGGTCTAAGATTTGCCGGCTTACGCGCCGTGCTAAATACCAAGAGGACGGAAAGCGTGATGATGGGTTGAATGAGCCGCAGATGGGAGTTCTTTGAAGTTTGAAGTGCATCCGGGGATAGGGAAGTGGAATGCATCAATTCGGACAACCTGGTAGGGGAGATAGGCAAAAGCCACCTTGTTCAGAAGGCCCGGTAATAATCCGCATCATTTTGTTGATGTTTGAAATCAAAGTACAGCATCGAAAAAGAGCTGGATTTTCGATCACAATTCAACTAGGAGGGAGGCAACATCCGGCGACAATCCGACTCCAGTGGAGTTCCCTCCTGTCACGATGAACACCTTCCCAGAACGGTCGGCTCCGTGTCTCGATATCAACGAAATAAGAAAAATGGAGGGCGCCTGTATGCTGAAAATTGACGCTAAGGCGTGAAGCCGGACCCACACCTTTCCATCCTTTATTCCAACAAGTGATTGTTAGAAGGAGCGGCCGTATTTGCCGCAATTGAAGCCGAGTTTAGTTCGCTTGTGATTCGGTGTTAGCTAAGTACCGTTCGCCGTTCGGCGCCTTGGCTTCACTTTCAACCATGGACGTTCTTGTCGCACCTTGATTTCTGGTCTCCCGCTCTATTCAATCAAGGCCTGCGCTTTTCTGTGATAAGATATTCTACCCGGAGTCAGACGTATTCGTGCTGGCATGGCCACATGATGGCCCGCATCTTCATCCAAACTTGGCCCAATCGGTCATTACCAGGTCCACTGTCCCTCTAAGTGCGAAAATCAATACCAAGAGATTGGCGCTTATAGTACTAAGTAGTAGTGGTATAACGCGCATCTTATCCTATAGCGGCTTAGCAGCCAGAGGCTCTGATTAATGATGCACAGAAATTCGAAGATCAGAAGAAAAACAATACACGAACACCATATGAGTCAGACAACTTCGAGTTTTATCGACTCCATTCCACAAATAAAGAAACGGGCATGACTATTAGCGTTTTCAATGGCACTGCTTCGAGAATAGGCCCCCCCATGTTATCGAAATATATATCAATTGTTCCGTGTCTTCGCAGCTCTTCCGACGTATGAGAAGTTCGATAGTTGAAAGCGTGGCCGGCCCCTAGGCGCAAGGCGAGTGCAACCTTCTCGTCATTGTCGCACGAGGCAATGACCTCGAGCTATTGAACCTTTGTCATTTGAATTAAGTACGAGGCTTCTTGCGATTATGAGTAATTTTTGCGGACAAATTGAGGGAACGAACTTACTGGCCCCCCGCACCACACAGAAACAGATAGAGTTTCTCCTGTCAGAGTCAGGGAAACTCTCACTGATGAAACATATTACGAGGACATGGGAAGTAAAGCATTTCAGCCCTCAGTAACTTGAAGCTTTCTGTCCAGACATACCTAGAGCGCCAACCAAGTAATGCCATTGGAACTTGAGACGTTTGTTGAGGACTTTCAAGCCAAATCCTGACATTTTCAAAAACATATCAGTCGTCTTCGGAAAGACGAGAAACTTCTTGAAGGGTGTCAATGTATGAGAACGTTAATTTGTGATCCACGAATGGAAAAGCATACACATGAATCCGCAAATGTGGCACCCAGCTGCATTCCCGTTCCCTTCAGACCTTAAAACGCGGCCGACACCAAAGCCTGTGACACTGATAACATGCCTGGTTAAGAGAGGGCGCGGGAGGCGCTTATCATTCAGAAAAATAGCTGGCGTATCTCCAAGTTCTTGGACGGATCTCATTCGATTACGTGTGTACAGATCCAGGCTAAGAGCGAATATTTCCATGAGGATCTCACCCTCGAGGTTTACCGTTTCAATGTCGATGTACTCATCTTCAAGTCCTCTGTCTCGGGATGGCTTTTTGGAATAGAGTTGAATATCAGTCTAGGATCGAGAATCCGAGATGATATTTGGCGAATAGGTTGGTAGATGTTAATTTGGAGGAACTTCCCGTATTTACCTCTTGGCAAACTTGGAGCCTTGTAAGCGTCAACGACCAGACCCAAATGCTACGAATTCTCCGCTGAAACTCCAAGTAAATTTAGAACTCGTATGAATTTCAAAGTCGTGTAAGGTGGCGTTCATCTTCAACCCGCTGGGCCGCAAAAGCAACTGCCGCCGAGTATCAAGGATCAAAATCTGACTCTGATGATAACCTTAGGACCTTCGCAGACCGCGGGTACCTGTCGCCCATCGATTATCATGAGAAGACTAACAACAGTTTTCCTAAAAAAGCCCAGTGCTGGTACCAACAACATTGCGAAATGCAACAATAGCGGCATGCGGTAGTGCGATGAGCTGAGAGCTGCAACCCGGGGTGTGATTTCATTGACTGCGCAAAGGACGGATGCTTTACTTAAGAAGTTAGCTTCCATTCAAAGTGGTCCAACGGGTCCAAGCATGCTTACGGTGAAGAAATGTTTCAATAAATCTCACTAACAAGGATCTGAAGAAATACGGTCAACCTATCGGCGTTGCATTTTCCTAATGATTCAAAACACATACGAGCAGCGAAATTCACTGTCAGAGAGTTTAGAGTTTAGAAAACCGGTATGTGGTCCCAATAAGGGAACACCGGGTTTAATGCTGCTACAGGGGCAAAGGGGAACGAATCAATTGAATGTATTGAATTTATTGAGGCTCTCAGTCAGAGACAAAATCCATCTCTGGCATCACGTGGAGGGTGGGAAGGCAAAACTGATCTCGGTCACGTAAATAAAGACCGGCTCCCCCAGCAAAGGCCGCCGTTTCGCTTCTTGGAACATTGGAAGGTTATGTACCCTCATTCCGAGAGTGAGTGATGATTTATTTCTGGGTCTGGGTCAAACACATTCCCTAAATGAGTACTTACGAATACACCTTATTAGATACTGGGACTGGAGTCGTCAAGTTGGCGCTTAAACAGCGGTGAAAACATCCCTCACTCGTCTACGAGAATTCATTCATCGTCAGTGATGACCTCATCGTGGATCTTAGTTTAATTTCAGGAGCGCTAATTCATTCATCGTGCGCTGGCAGGTCCCTTGGCTAGAGCGACGAACGGTTGTGGCGGTCAACCCGTGATTGTTTCCTTCTTCTATCGAGAAATCGGCTTTTTTGGGCTTGGTTCGTTTTTTGACTAATGCGCACAATTCCCTGTGGGACAAAGAAGAAATATAGCATATGAACCCATGACTGAATCAACATCGAGTCGTCTTTACATCTCTCTCGAGTCTGTATGTCACTGTACCTCTTGACTATCATTCCAGTTTTTCTCCTGTTTCTATGCTGCCATAGAGTCGTAATTCCGCCTTCCCACTTGCGGCATCTCCCACGCGTTGCGATACTCCCTCTCCTTTGGAGCTATCTAACTGGAGAGTCTGAAGATCGTCGGATAAAGAGACTCATCGTCCCATTCTCCAGGGACGCCCATGAGCATGTTGTTCTAGTGTGGGTCCTTGGCCGCTGGATGGTGCATATCTTGGATTTCAAAGTACGGTCAACTTCCATGTCCTTGTCTTATACTTTGGCTAACGCCCAGCGAGAAGCTTGCCCGAGAAATATGTGATAACACTGCCTTGTTTCCGAAGGAAACTCCTGACGACGCTTCTCTCTTATGGCGCTTCGTGGGTTCTGACAGTCTCCTCATGTCCAATGGCGAGCAGTGGCAGAAACAGACCGCCTTGATCAACGATGCGTTCAGCGCCAAAATGCCCATCGACGCATTTGCATCTCTTGCTCGTAATCTTTCTGCCATGGTCGGAAGGCGTCGCACCGCGCTCTGGGACAGATGCGCTCAGCACTTTGCCCTCGACGCTATTGGTTCAACGGTCCTTGGGCACAATTTCGATGCCATAGAGACAGACAATCCATTTGTCCGAGAGTACAATGAAGTCATGGCGGCCATTGCGAATCCGATATACCTTATCTTCCCTTGGATGGAGCGTACCTTTGTTAGAAAGAAGCTCATCCATCGGATCGACACTTTGACCGAGAGGTTCATGCAGCTCTTAACTGACAAGAAGGAGAATCCGGGTGACGATATGATGACCTTCATGCTGAAGGACCCTGCCATGTCTCATCGAGAACTGCGGGATAATATGATCACGCTGTTCATTGGAGGACATGTAAGATTTACTCTTGTTCCATGATGTTGAACTGACTTTCGTCCTTTTTTAGGATTCCTCCGCTGGTGCGATATCGACGTTATTCTATTATCTTGCTTGCCATCCTGATATACAGCGGCAAGCGCGGGATGAAGTCACAGAAGTACTCGGCAACGCCACTGATCCAACTATTGAACAACTCTCCGGGATATCACTGCCGTATCTCACGGCCTGCATTCGCGAAGCCTTACGTATCAATAGTCCCGCTTCCTATATCGTTCCTCGTCAGTCGAATCGACCCGTCTGGCTTGGAAAATACTCCATTCCCGCATATACTTCGCTGATAGTGAATATCTACGCTATTCACCACGACGAAGAACATTGGGGCTCTCCCGATACTTTTATCCCAGAAAGATTTTTGGAATATGGATGGCAGAAGTCTGGATGGCTTCCGTTCGCTGTCGGGCCGCGCCAGTGTCCAGCGAGGAATTTTGCCATGTACGAGCAAAGAACGTTGGCAGCCATATTTCTGCGGGATTATGAGTGGTCTTTACCTGAGCACTCTATCCATAAGGGTTCGTTGAAGAACGCGTTCTCTCCCTTTGCTCTGACTTTACCCCACGACTTGGAACTTACGTTTAGGCGAATTCCAGAGGGAGAAAGAAAACTTTCGGGCCTTCCCAAAGCGGAGTAAAGACGGCAAGGGAAGAGAATCTTGGATCAGATGAATTGAGTTGGTTTTTCATTTCTTGGTTAATGATCATTCCATTCGGAAATCTGGCTACGTACTTAAATACTGATTCGAAGTCAAGCACAGCTTCTCCGCCACTAAAGTGAAGACAGAGTAGAAAACAGAAGCTACTTATGATTGCGCACAAAAAAAAAACGAACTTCGGCTAACCGGTTCGAGGTTGACCGGAGTTACGGTCATGTGCCGGTTTGTCCCTGGGGTCTTATGTAAACTAAGGCACGACAAACGAAACGATCGGAACAGCGAACACGGCTCTCTTCGCCACCACGGCCATCACGCGTCTCTCGCACCAGTTGCGACAATATCGTCCCGTAGACGTGTCTGCATCTTTTCTTTGGAGATTATAAGACCTATACGATGTTGACGAAGGGCCTGGCGGCCAGTTTGAACGACGACTCAAAGTGAGCAAACTTATTTCTTCCTCTCTCCAGTGTTCTTACGCCCAATTCTAGATATCTTAGATATCTAGGGCGGCGAACGGATTATTACTTTCCGGGCGGCTTGCTCATGGACAGTGGGGTACCACTGAAGGGCTGGCAACTTGCTGTACCGACCCCCGCCTAAAGACATCTTTTACATTACCAGAGTTCGGTTCTCGTCGGTGGTAGCAGCTATAATATAGTCTGCCTGTCTTGCTTTATTTCGCTAAGCGGGTTCTCGTCGTTGAACCGTATGTCTGCGCAGCAGGGAGGCGAAGACAGGCTCTATGCGCCCGTGAAATGCACCTGTAGCTCAGCGAAGGACGGACGTCGCTGCCAAAGTTGGATCCTTCATATACGAATCAAACAATACGGGAAGCCTGATACAGGATTGCAACGGTATGAAATCAATAAGCTACAACATAATAAAATACTTACTACTATTATTGAAGGCCTTCGTGGCCGTCTCATAAAGAGGACCTAGCCAGGCTACTGGACTGAATAGCGTGGATAGCCATTACTGTCGTCAGACCCCGATTCCCAATACTGAGACCCGAAGACCCGTATTTGTATATCAAACCGGAGTCCCATCCTCCGTCCTCACGCTGGAGGTCTCGAAGAGTCTGGAGGTCGATCTCATTTTTCACCTTTGTAAAGTCGCATACAATCAGACGCATCGCCAAGGCGAGTCCGTCTCCTTCCATCCCGATTCGCTCCATAACCCTGTCTTTCAGGAGCGGATAGAAACGATTATGGATCACCGGGCTATCGCAGCCGCTGATAAATCGATAGAGGAAGAAGAGGAAACACTCTGCCGTCTCGTAGTATCGCGATCCTTGGAGGTACGCACGATGGAGGAGAACCTGGTGCACCCATTCCAAGGTCGGGTTTATCTCATTTCCTCGACCATAAGAATAGAAGAGGCTGAGAACATTAACACAGACGACGGGGTCGATTCGTGGCCGGGTGCAGTCGAAGTACGTCTATACAGACGGATCAGGTTTCGGCCATCGGTTTCGCTGTGGAGAAAGATTCACCTGTACGATTCCGTCTTCATTCACATACAACAACATCTCATCCATTGTAGACGCAGCCACTTCCTCTTTCGCTCGAATTACTGTGAGGCCAAGTGAGGTCGTGTCCAAGTCACAAGGAAAATTGGCCGTCGTAAGTTGACCATCCCCTTTGGTAATTATTAGCTAGGCTGACCGCGGCGATCTACTAGTTCAACTCACCAGGGAAGAAGTTCCACTTTCCCTCTTTTGGTACATCCAAACCAACCAAAGAACTATCACTCTGTCAGTACCTGATCTCCAAGACACCCAGGATCATAGGCTTACTGGTCATTGGTCATATCTAGAATGAGCAGCTGAGCGAAGTTTTCCTGAATGGCTAGTCCAGCGCATTCGGAGGTAAGATGCCCTGCATTCTGTTTCAAGTATTCTTGACCTCTGAGTACCGGATTTCCCAACAGATTGAGCAATGACTGCTTCAGCTCCGTGAAGTTGTGATACATGAGGCCGTACAGTCCTTGGGAGCGTGCAGAGAGCACGTTCTCCAGTTTGTCGTCTATGAAAATGGTTCGAGAGGGATCGAGGTTCGCCTGGGACAGTGTATGGCGGTAAAAACCCAGCTCGGGTTTACGCCTGCCTGCTGCGAAGGACGTGAAGATGTCGTCGAAGATAGACCAGTCCATGTCCGACGAAATGCTCCGGAGCGCTTCATAGTCTGGCTGTGATATGTTGGACATGGCAAAAATGCGTAACGCTTCCCCGTTTGCATCTTTGAGTTCCCGGAAGAAGTTCGCCAGATTCTTGTCCCATTTTAGGGAGGCGCAGGAGTCCTCGATTGCTTTGCGGACGTCGGCTGGATTGAGAGAGAGCTCGTGTCCAAGACGGTCGTAGCATGTCTGCTGGGAGACGCGACCTTTCTCGTACTCAAACCATGTCGCAGAGGAGAAGATTTGGCGCAGAGTTTTCGGTGGGATGGCGTGGCTGGACGGGGGAGACCATGTGAAGAGGACGTCTCCCAAGTCGCAGATTATGCTGTCGTATCGTGTCATCGATAACTTGTGGTTTACAGCTCCAAAGCGAAGCACATTCTTTTATCTGGTTGTCTGCAAGGGGAATTCATTTCCGAGCCTCCCGATGTTAGTGCATCTTAGGTCCATTTTCACTACTGTGTGAACGCTGATTGTGTATTACAGCGTGAAAACAACTGAATGCATATCAGGACCACAGGAACCAAACCCTTCGCATTGCGCATAAAGGAAAGAAGAAAGAGTTGTCAGGTCGACCATACCCCGAGGCCGGACTTTGATGTCCTGAACCAGTATGGTATGGCACCTGGTAAAAAATTTCTCGGCCAAGTTTGTTTCCCTGCGGCATTGTAGGACGCTGGAACGAACCTTGTCGAGCGCTTCTAGCGACAGCACCCGTATCTCTATCCCCGAAGACTCAGCGCCGGTTTTGCACCAGTGAAATCACATTCGTCAATGAATAACAGATCAATGGGCAGTATGAATTGCACAGGAACAATTGAGCAGAGCGCAGTGGCAGGATTGATCCAAAGTCGTCATAACGCTCGACGGCAGAGGTTGTGTAGGGTTGTGTACCGGCATCAAACAACACACTCTACCGTATCATCATCACCGCGCATTCTCCGCCGTAGCCACGACCATAGCTACGCAGATGCTTGTGTCACATGGGTTCGGACTGGGAGGGTGGATACAACGTTTGGAAATGACGATGGGCGTGGCGGCTGGCGGCACGGCTTGCATACGCTGGTCCCTCTTTGCTCACATCATGGTACGTATGTCCTCCCATTTCTTCCTCTTTCAATCATCTTTACACCACCTCATAGAGATGCTCGAGACAATGAAAGGGACTCTGTTCGTTTCGGTTTGCCGGAAAGAGCACCTTGACTCCAAACCGTTGACGGCTGACTGATCGGACCTTACAGCGTCCTTTCTCACAGCGAACTGGTGAAACTCGTAGTCTGCAGACTACTGCGGCTGTACTGCTTGCCCCAGCGGTCCGGCATAAACCCCACGTTCCACCCATTACAACCTTTCCGATCTGCCTCCCTTCGGCCACTTCGGCAGATAAGGACATAATCTCTGTGAGAGGGTGGCGACAATGAGACCAAGATGTTCGCTAGGAGAAGCGCCCTGGACGAATAGGCTTAACCCGGCTGTTCGACTTCGTTCGTGGCCCAGGGTTCTCTCTGAGGATCAGCGATGTCCTCTTCCGACGTACGCCCCTGCGACTGTCTGCCATTCGAAGATATCCTACTATTCAACACTAGCAAAGAGGAGAATGGCTCAACACATTGCCTAATGTTGGTGTAACCTGTTCTCTTGGAGCCCGAGCCGATGCCTTGCGTTCGGATGATACCTCCGACCTTCATATTTTCCCCTTCCTCTCTGCACTTCACACGGGTTCCCTCTTTAGGTCCAGTCAGACGAAGATTTCAGGTGCCTTTGGCGCTGAAATGTCACATATACCTTCTGGAACATCGTATAAGTGTTGAAAAAGAAATGGCGCTTTTGCCGAAAAGTTTTGCGAGGATGATAAGTGTCTTGCGCGGGAGAGTCGGGCAGAAAACAGACGCTTGGCCTTCTGTTTCCTCGGCACTTCGTGACTTGTCGGCCCTCTTCGGTACTGAGGGATACGGGGGCTCAACGTGCATGGCAGACTACTTTTGGACGCGGACATCACGACGATCATTTCGTTTCGCGGCTATCTATCATTCATTAGATCCGGTTATAAATGGTATACCGAACGGCATCGATAAGGTACCTTTCTACCTCAACGACTCTCCGTTTTTCCGTAGTCCATCTACGTATCCCTAATCTCTAACGCGGAGACTGCCTTCGACAGTTCCTCAAAAGAGCTGTCAGATAACGATCCTGCGATGTTCATGGCGTGCACATTCTTTCCTAGTGGTATCATAGGAGAATCGGATGGCTCCGTAGTTTCCGTACCAGGAGGGACACTTTTATGGAATTGCATCACCGATATTTGCCCACTTGTGGTAAGCGACATGCGTCCGCTGACAGACCACGGCCTCGGACGACACGTATGATGATGAGCTGCGGGGTCATTGCCTACAAGGAGAAGTGCAAGTTAGTTTTGCTTTGCGAAGAGGTAGAAGGTGGGCAGTGCTTGACCTCAACCATGATCATCAACGGGACAAAGAGATTGGATGCTGTGCTCCCCAGACCATATAGGATGATGAAAACAAACGAGATCAGCGCATACGGCAGGGCACATTCAATTAGCATTGCCGCGATTCCGGTATACGCTCTCCCGTACTCGGGTCCCAACGTAACCTGTATCCTCCTATGCATCAGCAGGACACGGGCGACGATCATGAGTGTGACGAGAAGGGTGAAGGCGATTGAAAGGGCCTAGTATGGGATGGAAATTTTGACAATACTAGATTTCCAGATAGCCGCCCCCGGTAACTAGCTGAAGCACGAGAAATGCGCCCATGGCTGCGAGAGGAATATCGCGTCAGTTGAAATACGGGAGTTTACAAAGAGCGCACTGGTTGAGGAGAGAAGAAGCAAGGCTGGAAAAACGACGGCTATCCATAGGCCCCGGTACAGGATGTAGCACCTCTAAAGCTGCTACAAGATGAGTCGAAACCTATTCAACAATCCACGACGAGGCGTACCATGCAGCTGTCGGCGAGAAATGTGATAGTAATCGCCGCCACGTTAGCCACGACGATGGTTGCTGTATTACTCTGCTCGAGCTGGTATTCTAAGGGTCCGCCAGGGTAGCCGCGTTCATCGATCCACGCCATCTCGTTCGAATGGATATTACACGCCGTATAGATTGTCGACAACAGGACCAGGAGAACAACGTAAGTGATGGATTGCCAGACATATTTCTTTTTCTCCGAATGTAGGACGTAGTACACGGCGAGGAACGCAGTTGCCAGTTGCGTACCTTGATGCAAGATACACGTACAAAGTAAGTGAGGTGTGGCTTGTTCAAGAAGTAAAACTTACCGTATGCTATAGCGCCGATATGAACCGTGGCGTTTACAGCTTGTTCAAACCACAACGACGAAGCAGACTCGTCGGTCTTGTACGGGTCTCTAGCCATGTATTGGACTAGCGCCAAGGGTGGAACAGGGCCAGCGACACTCTTCGAGCTGTTTTGTGCTCCTGCCACAGCACCTGTGACTTGCCTATTGGGGCTAAGCAAGCGCCGGTGCCGGAAATTGACGTCTAAATGATGAAGTAGCGAACGGATTTTAACTATGAGGTCTTCTTTTACATATTATCGTTGCTTTTTTTCACGCGAGATACCTGTAACCGGTGGGCATTAATTCTTGTGGTGCGGATATCAAGCTAACTGGGCATGCGATAGCGTACAGCTTGTATCGGCGCAGGAGCCAAGCCGGGCTGTTGTCCAAGAACTCGGGTTCGTTTGGACCCTCCTGGCAGGAAATGCTGACCCAGGGCTATTGCGTCTCCATGAGTGGTAGTATCTATCAGTTCGGAGGAGCGTTTCGGCCGACTTCTGGGGATGCAACGAGGAGTATCTAGGAGGTTCGATGAAGCAATGATTCTAGATATTCCCGGCGGCTGTGAACCTCTGCAGCCTCAAACTACCGACGGAAAAAGACGTTCGGGATCTATCTGAGCTCCCATCGCATCGTCTCATCACGATATCGACTGCAGAGCCTTCAATATGCTTTTTGTATAAAAGACCGCCTTGGTCTGGGAAGTTAGCAACAATTCAGTCATTATCCTACCAAGAATCCCGATGTCTACTAGATTCGCCTCAGCTCTTATCGCATGCATTCTCATGCTCTCTGTTTTCTCGTCCAACGTGGCGGCCGCCCCGTTGACGTCGGATGGTATGTCGTCAGGTCATCTTCTTAGCAAGCGCACCAAAAACCGTCTTGTACGTAGGTAATTCGGCCATTGACGCCAGCCGTTCCATTCTGGAGACACACACTGGACCCGGGGAGGGGTCTCCTTACAAAGTTCTTGGATACGGCATCTAGTAAATCGTAAGTGAAACTTCTTCGACGCGGTCTCGGTTTCCTGATAATTGTTCCTTCCAAGGCTCTGCTTGCCAGCGGTCTCGCTTGTAACGTATTAATCCGGAGTTTTGTTCTGTCGTGTTGATGTGCACCAATTTGAACAGCTTTATAATTCCGGATGTTGAAGCGCTGATCAGACTTAATTTAATCACTGAAGATGGTGCCCTTGACGTTGCGTGTATCAATGAGAACCTGGAACGCGGCTTTCATCACTGACCCGAACGTATAAAAGATGTGAGAGCCAAAGTATACTTCTATAATACTTGCCCTCACGTAACTCTAACTCGACGGTGAGATATGTTTACGGAACAAAATGGTACGGAAGCTGAGCCCGAGGGCGCTTATGTTAACACTAAGTTTATAGAGACTCCGCTATCCTCAAAGCTTCGGCTGGCAATGTCCTTCTTAGCGGCATCTACAGTTTTCACTGCTATTTTTGCCGTTGTCACCTGGAATCAATTTCATGTCTCGCAAGCGATTCGTCCTAAAACCGAGTTACTCGAAGAGAATGCTCAGACCCAGAACTATTGTAAGTACTCAGGTTGAATGATGCCCGCTCATCGCTTACTATCCACTGCAGCGTACCTCGGGCATGATTACCCGCAGGAATGGAACGTCCCCGATCTTACCGACTCAAAGGCATACGTCTACGTCGGAAACTCGGAGCATTACACCCTGGACACCGAGCTCGGCATATCAGAATGGGACAGGCTCCTACCGCCGGGCGGTGGGATGGTACATCTTGGACCTAATCAAAGACCCTTCAGCGTCTCGATGTTTCATCAGCTTCGCTGCTTGAACATCATACGCGCAGGATTGATGGACTCACAGAAGGTCGCAGACGCGCCGTTACTTCAGCATTGCATGAACTATCTGCGCCAGATGGTTCTGTGTAGAGCGGACGGGCAGCTTCAGTCCGTGAGGAGATCTACAGGCGGAAGTGTGACAGCATGGAGCCAGCCCCGTGTTTGCAGGAATTGGAGAACGGTGTATGACGCTGCTGAGGCGAATTTCAGGGATTATAAGCAGGATACTGAAGACCGCGTGCTTTGATGAAGGAGACAGCCAGGACAGTGTTATTCTACTGCGAGTAGTCTAGATCAATATAAGCACAAACTGCACTCTGCATTGCCGGAGATGTTAACATGGTAGTAAAAAGCAGCCGAACCAATAGACCGGCAGTCAGAGTCATGTGAACGTGTTTTAACTATGACGGTCACCGAACCTCCTCTTAGGTAACTTTTTCGAGAACCATGATCGACCAGCTTTCCGACTGCCCAGTGAACACGAACTGCAAGCTCCTTAGTATGAGATTGAATCAGTTCACCAACAAACTTTGAAACACAGTCAAATAAGTACTGATCAGATGGCCTTAAAATTTGAAGCATCAGTAGCTACGGCTAAATTTCTACCTGGTTTTAGACAATCGTCTTGTCAACGAGTTTGGTAATTTCTGTCGATCAGTCTCGCTTTCTTCTTGATCGACGCATTGATAAATGACTTCTCTCCTTGACATTGCCTTGACACTTGTCCTTAGCGCTCACAAGAAAAAGATTAAACCTCAGCAGCTCTACAAGGCTCTGTAGCCTGGCCTGTAGTGAATCACAGCGAATCACGGAGGCTGCAGGGGCTGTACAACTGTAATTTAACGACTCTCCGACTCGTGACGTCACTCGTCGGGGAACAGTGATCCTTGATCCATGTAGCCTACCCGCCTACCTACCTATGCCACGTCTACAATGCATAGCATAGGTAGTGGGCGCTTGAGCCCTGCCACCAGAGGATGTTCTTGCGTTTTTGAAACGATAGGAAACCGCGCTACATGACTACTCATGACGGACCCATCGACGTGGATCTTGGGCCAGCCGTGAGACTTGAAGGCCTATCCCTGGATTTATCTATCGTACGATGCAGCGCATTCCGTTGGTAGATACGACTGTATATTATGTGACCGCTGAGTAGAATTCATCATAGCAGCTACTTGACCTTTCGTGAATGTTGTATATGAAGCTTCGAAGCAGAAACGTTTGCCTCTCGATCTGTTACCTCCTCATTGCAATATTGCACACATCGAGCCTCATCATACATATTATATATTGGCAAACCGACACGCAATTTCGAGGTTCCAAAGCGACAGACCACAATCCCAGTGAGTTCTCACGTCACGACGCCAACTTTCCTCCCAACTAACACAAATATTTAAATCAGGCTTTCTGGGTCATGACTTCCCTTCAAGCCTTCCTCTTCCTCCTTCGCGTTCTCCCTCTGACCGCGTCCTACTCCCAGTCCAAGAAACCGTTCATTATTCCCTGTCCGGGGACGCGTCCGACAACGAATGGTCTAATCTCACCTCTGCAGGATTTGGATACGCTCATCTTGGGCCCGACAGCCGATTGTTCATGGTTGGGATGTTCCACGAGCTGCACTGCCTTCGCGTGCTCAACTTTGCGTTTGACCGCTCTCCCATGGCTAGGGTAGATCATGTACACCATTGTCTGAACTACCTCCGACAAATGGCCCTTTGTTCCGCCGATGTTACTCTCGAGCCTGGTGATTTTACCGAACGAAACTTCGAGGGATGTAGAACAGGACCGGTGCATGTCTGTCGTGATTGGAGCGCGTTGTACGATGCCATGGAAGAGAATTGGGTTCAATGGGAGGATGTGGTTGGTGACGACACCAGTGCACGCGTCGCTGCTTCTCTGTAGCACAGGAAGTATAGTGCCCGAGATACACAGCATTCGAGACTGAAAAAGGACACCGTATTAATTGGATTTATCCTAGTACTTAGTACATACCTAGTACTATCATATTAGCACCATATTATAAAATATATATCATTTATTCCATACCGACTTGTGACGACGTCCCACAGCGAGGGATTTTCAGTGACTTCAATAATGGGTTGGCCAATGACGTGGGATTCCATTGACCGCGACCTCAGGAGAAATGAGGCACGGCCACAGAAGTAGTCCGTCTCGTCGTGTGAAACCGAGAAGCCTGAAGGGTACTATCCGCAACAAGCATTAATAAAAATCTACGTGGCACCGGTAAAAGCAATAACGGGAATGCACAGGCCGATACAGACTAGGAGAAGTAAAATCGCAGCAACCACTGGCGAACGACGCAAACGAAGATTCAGCGGGTCACCGGTCCGTGATGGCAGGAGTCTAGCCTTTGGCCTTTACTTTGCGCAAGACTTTCGTTGCCGCAGGTTGCCGCGTACTTTCAACAACGACGAAGAGTAGTCTTCCTACCCGTTCCCAAGCCCCAATGAAACGCAAGACAGGAATGTGGATCTTGCGAGGAACTGTGACCTTGCAAAGGCAATACAGCATTCTCCCCCGGGTGTTTGTTGCTCGTCTTGTCGCTACTTACTAGTAGTTACCGCAACTTTTTTTGCGGTGTAGTTTATTGCCACTTCTACCAAACTCGGATGCCACTGACAGTCTTTGCAAGGACTTGTTACTGCCGGCTTCCACGTTCGACACTGCTTGGCTTGTGAAACATTTTGTCAAGCTGAGATCGTCGCCGTTTCGGATGTGCGTACTTTGGTATCATTGTAAGCACCGTGTAATATCATGTTGGCTGTGGAGAGGCGCTGATCCTTGTGCAGACGCACCAATGTCGCTCATAGATACTCAACATCCTCCCTCTTTGAACAGTTTTGTTCGTCAAGTTGTTTCTTAGCAGCGAGAAATAAACAAATAGTCCCAATTAACTACTACCGAGATGATCTCTGAGGCTACAGAGATGCTGTGTAGGGACAGACAAATCTTTCTAGCCTAGATCGCGCCACAACTTTCTAGGTTTCAAATGACTGGAACTCGGGAGCCTAACCCACGGATTCTACATGCTAGAGGCAGGTGACATACCCTGCAAGCTCAGCTCATTATGAGTAAGTCGGGCTGCCTCGGAGGGGCTCCGGCATCCTGTATAGCGACGTTGGAAGGAGAGGCTTCGATCGGAACGTTACTCGTGAGTTCATCTAGTGATACTGCCGCGACACGTTGTTATCTCAATCGCCTAGTTTGCTGCTCGCGCCCAGTTCACTGGCAGCCATCACGTATCAGGATGGTCAAGATATGACACCTCTTGCTTGTTCCATCCTTGTCTGTCGGGGGCCGCCCTCAAATATCGGTGTAAAGGATCCGAGAGTGCAGTACCATTTACCACCCCTCTCTCAGTCATCCGACATGCCGTCACCTCTTTGGAAAGAGCCAATGGTGGGTTATACGCTAGCAATGACACAGGATGTCAACGACACAATAGGAGAGAAGGCTACCAACTGTAAGTCACAATATTATTGGGAAAGAGCGCAAGGAAATGATACCTTTTTTCGCAGGTTGGAGCGACCATCTGGTCATGTGGTCGTCGGTTGGAACACTATGCTCGACTCTGATCACACTCTTGATGGTAGCATTGAACCTCGTAAATTACACGTACAGTCCGGCCATCATTCAGGCTGAGCGCCCTAGCCAGTATATCCATCTCGACTCTGTTTTCCGAAACAACCATGATAGAAACGCCTCGCATCACACTCCCATCATGAATTTTCCCGATATTGTTGCACAGATAGAAGCGCATAGCCCTGGTCGCCTAGTGCAAGAGGATACAAGCCATCAGTGGCGTACCGAGCTCGGTACCGTATTTCCAGATGATCGACATCTTATTGTGTCTTCGGAGGTGAGTGTTAGCTACTCCCTTTGTTAACGATACGGATCAGTTGACGGGGTTTTCTAGGCGTCAACGGTACTTCAGTTCTTCCACTTGGACTATGGGATGGAGTATTGCTCTTTGGCGTTATCGATCCCTCAGCCCAGCGACGGATTTGACCCGGAGGCAAAGCTAAAAAATGACACGATCGTCGACGTTTGGCTGCTACAGTCGAACTGGTCAGACCGCCTCATACGTGCATCTTCTGGGGAAACCGCGCCGAAGAGAAAAACCCTGGTAGCCAGTGTTCCTATACGCTTCGGAGACCGCTTTACGACGGATAGATTCATTGTCCGTCAGGCGAACTTTCCCTGTTTGAGCTATCGTGTTCTCCATCGAGCACAGGCCCTTGTCATGTCGAGTTTTGGCAAAATGGGGAAATCTCGCCGTCTGCAGGTAAGATCCCAAGTTTTGACATGGGATGGGAACTAATAAAGACATCCAGGTGCGTATATCGTGCAAGAGTGCAGTCTGGAAGGATGAGAAGCGTAAGATAATATATCGTTTACACTAAGGTACATTATGCTGATCATATATGACATAAGTAATTGATTTTTCTATGCATCATGAGCATCATAGGGCGGAAGTGGACGATCATTTGAACGCGGAAGCAATCGCTTGCGTATAGCGCCCTCAAGAATCAAAGCTGTATGTGTCCCATCTGAGTGTAACTGGTGATGATAGCAACTGGCCTAACTCGGAGGTATGCCCCCGTTCTGATCAGTAAGCGTTATTCATCCAGATCGCATCACGGATCTTGAACAAATCCCGGTAAGCAAGTACGTTTCGATGGGGTATCAAGGGCTCACCGATTCGTCATGCGACCCTGAATTGTGAGATATCCTTGTATCTCGTGTGCGGGCATCCCATTCATAATGACGAACGCCGGACTCAACCATATAAGAAACCGAGAATGCCTTCATTACCACCCAACACAACATGTCTTCGTCCGCCTACAAATCATTCGCTCTCATCGGTGCCAATGGCGTGGTCGGCAGGGCGATCTTGGACGTCCTCATTGCTGAAAACGTCTCATTCATCGTCCTCACTCGGAAATCCTCCGACTCATCTTCCAATCTCCCTAATGTAAAGATTGCCAAAGTCGACTATGACGACATTGCAGAAGTGTCTGCTGTGCTCAAGGAGAACGGCGTCGAAGTCCTGATTTCGCCTATTAATACTGCGGTAGTAGGGAAGACGCAGTATGCTCTAGCGGATAGTGCGAAGGCTGCGGGTGTCAAGCTGTTCGTGCCATCGGAGTTTGGGTTTGTGACTACAGGGGCACCTGTAGAGGTGTTAAAAGAAAAGGAAAATGTCGCTAGTAAGTGCATCGTGCTTCTGTCAATTGAATGCGGAATCTAAAGACAAAACCAGAATATTTGAAGAAGATAGGATTGCCATCTGCAAGGTTCTTTGTGAGTATCCACTGGTATTTGGTCTTAGTATTTGCTCACCGCCGAGTGTAGACGGGAATGTTCATTTCCTATATCCCTCCACTTGTCGGATACAACGTCGATCAGAAATTTAACATCGTTGGAAAGGGTCAATCGAAGGTGTCCTTTACTGCACTTGAAGACATCAGCGGTGAGTAGACTGTCTACTGTACGTATTATGGCAGTCACTGATCCGATAAAAGGTTTTGTCGTTTACGTCCTGACGCACTTGCCGGCTGAGCAACTGAACGACAAAATATTCCGTCTACAATCCGAGGGACTGACGCTGGTGGAGGTTGCTGCGAAAGCAGGCCTTCCACCTAATCATGTCGCCAAGCTACCTGGAGATCTGGCTGAGTCATTCTTCAGCCAACTGCAAGCACTGATGGAGGGTGGTGGAGGCTCTACTGGCTGGGATCACGAGGCAAATAAAGAAGGCGCGGATATAGCTGGAAGTGCCAATGCGTTGTGGCCTGGGCATGAATGGAAGACCATTACCGCTGCAAGTTTTAGCAAGCCGTAGCTGCTATGTACTAGTGATGATTAATGTTGGTTTAGAAAGACCGTAAGAAGTAATAATTAGTATTTCTGCTGCTTGACATGGAAAGGTTTTTCTGAAGGAGATTACTGCGTCCGCTGTTAATGAGGAACGGCTTCCTGGAAACGAAAGAGCTCAGACTGTCGGGACGAAAGCCACGACGAGCTTTGACGGCTTGAAGCTGGATGATGAACTCCGGTAACCAAAGAAAGTACCGGATGCGTGACTGCGGGAAGTTCCGGTCTGCTTCCGGTTTAGTCCCGGGCCGTCGATCAGCACAAGCGCTCACTTGCACTTCTTGGCGGTGGGCAATGCGCTCGAAGGTTAGGTACTTGAATCCTTACGCGAAGCGACGAAAACTGGCACCAATTCTCACCTTATCATATTCAAGTTGGCATATACTGGCAGTTCTCTACCTTGGTCCGAACGCGCCGCGCGCGTGTCCAGCATTAACCAAAAAAAAGGAACGTTAACAATCGCCTTGCGTTCTTCCATCCCCAGATTAGGTTTGATTCTCCAAACATATCAAATTATCTCTGTCATCTCCAAGGTACGGATTCTGTCTAGAGCCAGCGTCCTTGGCGACCATATGTTCCTGCCAATCAATCGACTTTGCCTCCTTCTTGGATACCTATCACTTGCTGCACGCGATTCTCCACTAGTTGCGGGTTTTATGCGAAAACGGACCCAGCCGTGTAGCCACGGCTGAACGTCAACGTATATATGACAGTCTGATACTATCTTTTCTCTTCTTCTCGAAGAGGACTTGCATCTCAATGTATATCTTGACCGCCATCCCCCTCGTCTTTCTACTCCTTTGCTGGTACCGAGTTGCTATTCCTCCCCGTCATCTGCGACATCTCCCTCGCGTTTCGATACTTCCTCTTCTTTGGAGCTATCTGACCGGAGAGACCGAAGATTGTCGGATAAAGAGGCTAGTTTTGCCTTTCTCCAGGGATGCCGGTGAACAGATTGTTCTCGTTTGGGCTCTTGGTCGATGGATGGTACACATCTTGGATTTCAAGGTATGGTCGCTTCCACAGTGGTCTATCTTGTCGTTGACGGCCCCGATACAAAGCTCGCTCAAGAACTTAGTGACAATGTCGTTCTATTTCCGAAGGAGACTCCTGACGACGCGTCCCTGTTGTGGCGCTTCGTTGGTTCTGCTAGTCTCCTCATGTCCAATGGCGAGCAGTGGCGGAAGCAGTCTGTCCTGATTGATGAAGCGTTTAACGCCAGAATCCCCATCGAAGCGTTCACCTCCCTCGCTCATAATCTCTCCGCAATTGTGGGGAAGAAGTGTAACGTAATTTGGGACAAATACGCTCAATGTTTTGCCCTCGATGCTGTTGGTTCTACAGTCCTAGGCCACAATTTCGACGCCATAGAAACAGACAATCTGTTCGTTCAAGATTACAACGGTGTCATGGTGGAGATTGCCGATCCCGTGTATCTCATCTTCCCTTGGATGGAGCGCGCCTTCCCCAGAAGGAAGCTCATGCGTCGAATCGATACCTTGGTTGACAGCTTCATGCAGCTTCTAACGGACAAGAAGGGGAATCCAGGAGATGACATGATGACTTTCATGCTCAAGGACCCCGCCATGTCGCATCGAGAGCTACGAGATAATATGATCACGCTGTTCATTGGTGGACATGTAAGGTCTAGCCTCATACGATAAAGTATTGGTGTTGACTTCTATAATTTTTTTTTCTAGGATACGGCCGCAGGCGCAATATCTACACTATTTTATTTCCTCGCACGGCGGCCTGACATACAACAACGTGCGCGGGCGGAAGTTATGGACGTTCTGGGTGACGATCTTGATCCAACTGTCGACCAACTCTCTGGAGTATCCCTACCATATCTCACCGCGTGTATCCGCGAAGCCTTGCGCATTAACACACCTATATCCTATGTCGTACCACGTCAGGCGAACCAACCGGTTCAGCTCGGGAAATACGCCGTCCCCGCGCATACGTCCCTGATTGTGAATATCTACGCTATCCACCATGATGGTAGACGATGGGCGTCTCCCGACTCTTTCATCCCAGAAAGATTTCTGGAACACGGATGGCAGAAGTCTGGATGGCTTCCGTTCGCTCTTGGTCCGCGTCAGTGCCCTGCGAGAAACTTCGCGATGTACGAGCAGAGGGCCCTGGCAGCTGTGTTTCTCCGGGAATTTGAGTGGGCTTTACCGGAGCAGTCGATCCACAGGGACTCGTTGAAAAACACGTTTTCACCTTTCGCTCTAACGTTGCCTCATGATTTGGAGCTCACATTTACGCGAATTAAAAGAGTAGCGAAGATGCCAGTAGGTGCTTCAAAAAGGGGGTAATTCAGGGATCATATGGGTGCTATAGCCAATAATCAAACTCAGTCATACATAGGTTTTAATCTGCATCATGTAATGTCTACTATTTACAGCCGTAACCGAGTATACTCTATTATCAGGTCTAGAAATCGTTACGTTGGGTATGCGTCACATAATAAAAAAGTGCAGGGACCGTCGGAGTCGTCACCAACTGATATTAAGCATGTCGTCGGAGACTAATGCCTAAGTGATGTTCAAAACATTCCGCCAGAGCATCGGATTGGATCCACGCGTAATAAGCCTGGGTATTGAAGGGTCTGGCCGTGTTCTGCTTCCTCAGAACAGTGACGCCAAACCTGCGGTTCAGTTTGAATTTGCTGTCGTCAGATAGAGCCTCGTCGAAGTATATCCACGCAGTCGCCATCCCTCCCGAGGGAAGATAGGTGATGGATAGTTGATCGACTATAACATCGATGTGGATATAAGTGATGTTGTTCTGTCGTGGAATTCGTTTGAGGGAGGACGTCCACCACCGGAGGCAGTCGTTCGTGCGTCGGAAGTCGTTTGCGCCATCGAGGGGGATGCTAATGACAAGATTCGTTATTTCGCATGGGTTGGAGATAGGCGGTGCGTGTACTGTAGCAGAACCATAATTATTATACAATATTTGGAGACCGTGAATGAGACTTACCAAGATCAAAACCCTCGCAGTTTATGTTTAAGTCGAGAGGAATCGAGATCTCGATTAATCTGGCGATCTGTTGGCCGACGTTCCTACCGCCCCTTCCTGAGATTGAGAGCTTTTCAAGTTTGGAGAACGACACCGGTGACCAGAGCTGAGTAAAAATGTCCAGAATGTTGGAACCCTCGCCAACGGTGATGTCTAGATATTGGATTTCGGGACCTTGCTGGTTAACCATGATTGTATGTGCATCCATAGAAAGAGGATGTACTTGAAAGTCACCAGTTATTAAACAGCTGTGGACTTCGAGTCCATGTAGCGGGAAGGAACGAATGAGGGAGCAGAACTCATTCGCCTGGAGCGAGGTTCCCGTCATTGTGAGATAAGTGATGTTGGAGAACGCGATGATGGAGGAGTGCCACAAGTGGCGAGATGCAAAGTGGGACCAGTTCACGTTGTGGAGGAAGAGCGTGGAAATGTCTTCGTGTTCGGAGAGGGCAGTTAGGAGGGCGGGGAGGAATGGGTCGCTGGGGCCGTTGAGTGGGCCCAGGCGTCCGATGCTGATGCTGATGAATTCGGGCGTGAGGATATCGGCGGCGGAGCGCGCGTTGAGGAGGCGGGTGTAGAGGTCATGACAGGTGTATGGGAGGCCGTAGTTTGTGCTGAGAGTGCTATATGGCCAATATGACAGAGAGCCGTTAGGCACTTGAAACATGCTGGAAGGCGATGAGAATCATGTCGTTGATATGTTAAAATATGGGAACATACTTTGGCTGTAGGTTTACCATGTTATTGTTGGAGAGTTAGAGTGCGAAATGAAGGGAAGAATCGCTGGAGGAATGTCCCAAAAACGGACAACATTTTATGTGACGGTCGGTGGCAAAGCCACCTTGGAAGACAAAAGAAAAGAATGATAACCATTGACAAAGGCCCAGAGATGCCAATTTTTGTTGAAGAATAAAGATAAGGATGTGCCTTTGACAAGACGGTACAAGTATCCTATAGAGTAATCAGTTGTTAAAGACAAAACGACGACTACGGTAGCACTTACCTTAGGGTGTTGTCGCGTTCTGAAGTGCTTCGAGCAACTTGAACCTCGCGAGAAGTTGGTATCGAAGATTCCGAAAGCAAAAGTAAGTGGTTAGTTAGTTTACGAGGCATTCCGGCTCTGACTGAAAAATCGATGCTATTTTCCAACGGTGTTGTGGAATGATGATGTCGCCCAAGCAAACTTCGGCAATAGAGCAAGACCCTGACCAGACCAGGATTTGATTTCCTAAATCCAGACTGAACCTCACCTAAATCTAGAGAATGAAAAACCGATTTTACATAGTAACGACTTCGGTTCAATCGTCACCAAGGAGATCCACCGTTTGGGATGAGAGGTCAACGTTCAACGATGAATGACTTAGTTGAACGGAAAGACGACAGTGCCATGGTCGCAAGTGGGTTGCAAAATTGTGTAAAATCTGAAAAGATCCTCATATTGGCAGGTCAGGGCAACTGCGTGAGAATAACATGCGGCATGATAGTCACAGCCACCGGTAATCGGTCCGTCACCGGAGCCGACCCTAAAGCCTAGAGTTAAGGTTACAGCCCTTCCTATCACCTTACTTTTCCAACTTTCTTCGCGGCGCGCGCACTTTCTCATCCTTAGAATTCTATTCCATCAACTTTATATCCGATGTCCTCAATCAGTCTTACAGCTGTTTGCATACAGCTTGGCAGTCAGGGGCGTGTTCGTGGATGATGAAAGGAAGCTCGGACTTCGTCATAAACCGCGGTTTTGGGACTTCAAGCGCACGAAATGGCCTCCGAGGTCGCCGGAATGGCCATAAACCATCCACAAACGTGTCAACCATGGTTTATGACGAAGTCCAAATCACACTCTTCTCTCCCGCAAAACGTATGCTACTGTCAAGCTGTATGCAAACAGCTGTAAGAGCTGCACTACAGATCGTCAAGTGTTTGCACGGATGAACTTCGACCAGGGTCATCGCAACGAGTAACATCCAGTGTCGACCTGGACGTCCCTTCAACGTTCAACTCTGACCTGCAAGTCGTTTTACAGATATGAAAGCTTTTTGTCACTGAGAACAATCATGGCCTAAACCAGCTGATGTTGAGGACTTCGAGTTCTTGTTCAGACGGGAGCACGACAAGTGCGTCCTCTTACCTTTAATCCGCTGTAGTATTGAAACTTGGATGCTAGGTTGAGCGCTAGCATTGACGTTGAGTCGTGACTTCGTCGCCGACTTCATCACATTTTTCACTGCTCGGTCCAGCCTGCTTAGAGAAATACCATGGAAATCCTAATTTGACTTTCAACGTTCGACTGGGGCAGAAACCAAGTGCAATTACGGTTGGACTTCGTTTGCAAACTGGGGACTTACAATTCGGCCATAGTCGAAGCTACGAAGCAAATCTCAACATCGTGCGTGGAATAGAGCATCGGAGACTTCTCGAGGCAGGGTGTGAGTATATCAGTATCAGCAACCTCAAGTGCACCATCTATCTAGAGACACAGTGTAGCTACCGACGTTCCGTTTCCTAGTGGCACCAACGTTCAGAAGGTCATTATCGACATCTAAGCACCGACAGGGTGCCTTCTAAGTTTCGGCGGAGAGTTCGCAGGCTTTTTATCGGTAACGGATCGTCTTGGGCGCCGTCGGACAGTACGGAGCATCGGGGCGCGTTAGCTGGCGCTACGGCGATGGGCGCACATTCCCACCCAGTTACTTAGTGCTTAGTGCATGACCACCTCGGTTTTCTTCAATGTGAAATCAGAGTATATAAAGAATATAAACATTTGTGCTCTATACTGAAAAACATAAGTAATACGAAATAGCTAATGCGCTGATGTTACGTAGGTGCGTTTGGTAGGGCGGGACAGTTCCGAAAGGCACTGTACAACACCTGCAAGCCCGGGACCCACGTCAAGGGAACACCCGGACAGAGAGGCATGAGCCCGTCTCTGTCCTATCCCCTGGGGTACACTACCTTGTAGTGTCGCTATGTTGGCACCTCACACGGAGGCAATCACTCGCTCACGAAGACATGTACTACGCACGATGTCCTTTGCGTCGACCTCTCGAAGAAAGCATCTAACGATAGAATGGATTGTGAGATACAGATAAAGAAACAGAGAAAGCCGACGCACTCGCCTTATGGGAAATGTGAGCGTTTACAGCAGTTTAATGTTCGCACCCCATTGGAAGCAGTCACTCGCTCAGGATGCCAGAACCTAGGAGCCAACGGGCGCCACGACTTTGTCGCAGGACCGTTCGTAATAGGTCGAAGCAAAGGATGTGTGTTGAAAATCCAAAGGTCCAGGTGTCGGAATAGAGGTGACGAAACGTCCTGATTGTCAGAGACAAAGAAGCAAGGTCGGTACGGCGAGCAGTCCTCGGAAGAACTGCTCTATGTACGGACAACTTCTAACCGGAATGAATTAACAAACCGGGCGCTGGAATAGGTGCGTTTGGTGGAAAGCCCGGGGCCCACGACAAGGGAGCACCTGGACGGAGGCAGCGCGCATCTGCCTCCGTCCTATCCCCCGGGGGAAATTGGAATACGCACCTCCAAGGGAGAGAATTTTTCCTCCCCGTGAGACATGTATGAGAAACGAATGTGGGGTCGAGATATATGGAAGGACCAATTAATAATCTCCCACCGCTGGAAACGATGTCAGATGGCACGAGAAAGCAACGACGAATACATACTCCACCTTTTGCTCCGCACGCATCGGCGCGTGTTAACATCGTTGCGACGCCTACATCTTGAAGCTTTGATATTTCTTAGGGTTTGGGGTACCTGCTTCGTCCGTTTGTTCTTAAAACGCCGAGCAGGTATTTCTAGAACAATGCATAAACATGAGCAACGGCGGCAAATGATGGGGCGAACACGTACATGAATTTTTTCGCGCAATTGTCACTGCAAAGGAAGAGTTATATATAATGTCGAGGTAGTGAATGCAAACAACTCACCGCTTTCTTCCTGGGGTGGGTGTATTTGAAGATCACCTGCCATCCCATGGTCAAATACCCCACCCCCTTCTTGAAGTATGCGAACGAGTCTCAGGATCTCGTGCATTTCTGAGAAGAAATTGTCAGTGAGGGAACATACGTCAGGAATAAGGACGACATACCATATTTCTTTTTGGCAGAAATAAAACCGAAGTCTAGAAATGTACACCGTTAGGCGGAAGTAACCATGAGGGGAAATAAGAACTCACGCGGAGATTTCAGTCAATGACATTGGCACTGAAAGAGAGGAGCAGCCGATGCCTCAAAAGAGATCCGATTACAAACTCCTCACCGGTTCGGAAGCTTGCTAGAACGGTGACTCTCGGTACTGCGTCGCGGAAAAGGTGGATGCCGATCCAAGGCGACCGTAAGCCCTATTATCGATTGCACGGCAGATGCCCGGCCTGTCCAAGGAGGGGTCACCACATTCCGTCGCGTCACGAAGGCATTGGTCATAGAGCCAAGGATAGTTGTCCGAGACGACCGCACGCACCTACCACGACGCCTTGACCTTGGTCACCGTCCTAGTCGGTCAACGACCTCATTGGGAAGATGGATGGGCAACCCAACACTGCGTGCCGATCCGAAGCCTGGCCAACTCTGTTGAGAATGGCATTGGTCACAAATCGCTCCGATCACTCAACACTGGGTACGCTCGACAACGAAGGAGCACCATGATCCGTCGAGTGACCAGAGCAATATGACCGACAGTGACCCGGATAGTCGCTGAGCGACCGCACGCATCCCCCAGGGCCTAGAGACGTTGACCTAGAATGGCGTTAGCAGTTGAATTGAAGGAGCAGCAGTGATGAACGTACACATCTGTTGTTGTTCAATGGTAACAAGAATGACTCGGTATGAATGTGGCGCAATGAGCCACCCGAGTTTTTGAGTCCGATGTTCTCCTCCAAGCTAAGACACGATGAGAAGGAACCTCAAGGAGTAGCCACCTAGGTCACACTGAGTAAATCGGCAGGCGGAAAGCTGGCAGCGACGGTCATGACCTACCACTGGAAGAGTGGCGAGGCAGACAACCCCGCTTGGAGACCGGCATCCCGCATCCTCTGAGAAGACGTGAGGATGTCGTCGTCTCAAGAGTAGAGTTGAGCATGGAGTGTCATCGTTGGAAGGAAGGAAAGGAAAGGAAGGAAAGGAAAGGAAAGATGGGGACCTAGAGAGAGCGAGCGAAGCCTTTATACCCTGAGGACCAGTTGTGGCTTGTTTGCCTCATGGATTTCGGGCCGTATCCGCAGGGATCAATCATCCAGCGCCTATCACTGTTTTCCATCTTCAGACAAGGAAACACACCTTCATCATTCTAGATCCTTTACAGCACTGGTGGCCTGATGGCAAAGATAGGGCTAGTTGGATATTGAAACGGGCTCCGCATGCATGAGTGTGTCGTGGGTGACACAGACAGGTCCAGAGGAACAAAGGCAGATCCCAGAATGGGAATGACGCGAGTGAAGGGCCGTCGTGGTAGACAAGAAGGAACTCCGAATTGGGAGTGCGGAGATTGATCGATCGCATCAGCTCTACACGTGACCGCATGTTCACCGGAATAGACGAGCCCCTATTTCGTTCCTTCCCATTGTCCAAAATGAACAGGTAAAGCGTACCGCTTTGTTGCTTGTATTTTCCAACGGATGGCCAGGCATACCCAGACGTAATTGCGCCTAATATTTCTTCCCAAACATGCTTTCGTTCTATATAGAGGGTTGAGCATAGTTAACAGACACAGCAATGTGTACTATTAAGGCTCCGAGAGTCAGGACCTCACTCTAGCCACTCGGGCCCCAGCAATTTTGCCGGTCATCATCACCAATTGCAACATCTGCTATCGATGGTACGCTATTTTCCGAAATCAGGAACCTATCTTGCCTGCATGTTGTATCTACCCGAATCTGGTACCGTTGGTTCTGGTTCTGGTTCTGACTGTTTATCTGTCGGAGTTAACCTGGGCGCTGTGGAGCTCAGTCAGATGTACGTGCTGTGAAGATACTTGCATCAAACTTTATCTCCACGCTTCAATCTTGGAACGGGAAATGATCGCGCGGTTGCGGAAACTTTTATCGACTCCTTGTTGAGCCACTCATTAGTGTCCTACACTCCCTCCGTATTGGAACGTTGCGCACGACATTCTCTTCAATTCTTCCAATCCTTCACTCTTCGCGCATCATGTATCAGAGTTTATTGTGGTTCTTCAAATACTTAATTTCAGCATGTTAGTTGTAGCCACAATTTTATCACCGACTCCTTTGGATACTATGTCGCACGACGTCGAAAATATGGAAAAGCCCTATCCTCAGAGACCATAATTTACCTCAAGATCTCTCTCTCTCTCCTTGTATAAAACCGCACAATTCTCGACCGTGACGAAGAGCAACAATTAACAGTGTATTGAGATGAAGAAGATGCGAATTAATTGTGAGACCAAAGTATTACTGAAGATGAAAGGGTATACTAGCAAGCATTACGACCAATTGAAACGCATAGCAAAGCTAACTGAGCCCATTGTGCAAAATAGTCTAGGCACGCGGAATGGTGACCGACGTGGCACCAGATGGCACCCACTCCTTCGCACCAGTCCACGAGCTATCATCCAAATCCGTCGCTTGGAATCCAACTGGTGTGGTCGCGGCCAACGTTTTCCACGAATCATCCGTATAATATGTCTCCGACGTACCATCATTGTACGCCACCAAGACACCCGCGATGAGCCCAGCAACGGTGGGCTGGGTGTTCACACTATCCACAGCGATAAGGTTTTCATCCGCATCCAGAATGGGAATGGAATATGCCTGCATGGCTTGCCAGTTGCTACCATTGCCAATGTTGTTGCCGTTGACATACAATGTATACTCATCATCGCTGCAAAAGGGGTTTAGAAAAAACAAGTATAACGTAGAAAATGAAGACGTACGCGGTGATGACGACTTTTCCACAGACAGCAGCTTTTCCATAAGGCGACGAGATGGTCTTACGGAAGGGTCTGTGACCAAGAGGGTCCACCCCAGCCGCCGAAGTCTCGTTTGTCCTGATCCAGCTCACTCCCGTCATGTTCATGGCAGAAGGTAAGTGCAGGCATCCCCCAGGGCGTGTTTGCTGTGGGTCCTTCTGACGACGCGGAAATCCAAGCCGAATCGTCGAAACTCGGACTCGTCCAGCCTCCGGGAGGCGTAGCTTTGATAGTTTTCCAGGTTGTGTCTGTGACGATAGTCTGGGTAGTACCATCACTATAGTCAACAAGGATCGTGGCAATAAGACCAGCAGCTCCGCCTGTATTGTTCACGGCAATGGCAAAGACGTTATAGCCTTCAGGTTCCAGCCCAGCGGTGTAAACGGCCGAGTTTCTGTAACCATTGCCCGCCCCGATCATGGTTTCCGTTGACAACGATGGAGTACAGATCATCGCTATGAGAACCTCAGCCTTTGTTCAAACACAAGAGGGCAGATTAAACGTACGAAGAGATAATAATAGTAGCGCATACCGGGCATTTTGTGCTGGAGGAGGGGATCGCCTTACGGAATGGACGTACACCTACAGGTGCACCATCGTTGGCTGCCCCATTCTGCTCGCCCGTCCAGATCCAAGTCGAGCCAGAAAATTCGAGCGTGGGCGCGACTGCACGCGCGTCTACCGAGCGCCGCAGCAATGCGTCGAGAGAGACACCTGCGTTGATATCTGCAGACACATCGGCGGCAATTTTCGCAGAAGCATCTCCGAGAACATCAATGTCGACTGCAGTAGGTGCCGCCTGTGGGTCAACAGATCGCAGAAGCGTGTTGGCAGACACGTCGACAGCAGCATCTACAGATGCGTCGGCGACAACGCCTACAGAAGCACCTAGAGTTTCGTCAGACAAGCAAACAGAGCGGCCAGAAATGCTGTATCCGACCTGCTATGGGCGGTAAGATACTTCCAACCGCAACGGATAGATATGCGGGCAAGAGTAGCACAACTAGGGACTATGAGTGAGCCCGCTTGCTCTGAGATATGAGTGAATACGTGCCCACCTTTAGGGAACATCGTAGAATTGGGTTCGATGGTTTGTTTGAGTGGAAGCTGAAACCTTTTATACTGAGTCCAGAAAATAATTGGCAAACTGTACATATCACATTGGCAGTCGACACGAAAACATTAACGGTCCGGAACTTGACAAAAGTCTTCGATTGACCTTGTCATATTCCCCGGGCCTCGCAAGTATCAAAAAGGCGAGACGTGCTTCACGATTCCTTCGCAAACTCTTGTTGCAAGCTAAATAAAAGTGTGATCATCTAGAATTCTAATGGGCTGGCTAGAAGCATGTAAAAACTTACAGCTTTCTTGATGACCACCTCTATACCAATGAAGGTACAAAGCGCACAAATCTGAAATCGTCTGTCTCCGAGAAACCTCCGAAGATGTGTCTTAGTCTACCATTCTGAACCCACATTTTTAGGCGTGCGAAAAGAGTGGCAGAGATGGCATGCGTAAGTCCTCCTCCAAGAAGTTCTACGCGACAGATCAGTGGTAGAGAAGGACGAAGCGATGACCAGCGTGATGTTTTTCATGTAAGCACGGAAGGACAGCGCGCACTAGTCTATCAAAATATGATGTCAATGAAGTGAACTGCAAAGCGGGACATGTGAATTGCACACTAATACCATTGACTCTGTCTCAGTCTGCTCCAGCCATATTAAGGAAATATGGCGAGACTTGTGCCATACTCCCGGTCACATCAAATAAAGTAAGCAACGTCCTTGGATTTGCTCAACGCCTAAAAGATAGCTCAGGCATCAGCGAGTATAGAAGCTGTGAAAGAAATGATACGTACGAAATGGTTCTTGCCGCGATGCAAAACTTCAATTAGCAGGCGCTCAGGTTAGTTCCCTGTGGAATCCGGAGCAAATATTATCCAGAAGCTTATGGGATCTTGGGGCCATATGCTAGGTGTCAAACGAACGTACGCACCGTGGTGGGGAGCAAAGAAAATCCAAAGGAGATGATTTAGATCCAGGCGGCCAGAAGGCAAGGGACTGCCGGATCACCGGTCCGACATCTCGAGTGACGTATCCCTTCATGGACCATTTTCAGATCATTTTTTCCGAACTGCCACAGCAGCTCCCCGCAGCTTCAGATGTCCGACACAGATAAACTCTCTTACTTCTCCTCCCCATAAAGTTACTGAATAGTTGGCCTTCTGACACTTCATAGATATCCTTGCCAAAACTTCAAGAGTCACCCCAAGCTCAAGCCTGCGTATGGGCGATAAATTCATTCACTATATAGACTCCGGGCACATTTCATTAACGAGAGACGCGTACATTTCCTCATTTTTTCCCTTCCTTTTGGACCGCTACTGACTGCTATGTATTAGAATATCGGGTTCCCCCCTTTTTCCCCGTGCTACTGCCTAACAGATAACTTGAGAGGAAAATTCACTTCTGAACACTGTCTGTGAACTTGAATTGGTGGTAGACGTGGCGCTGCTGGAATCTGGTGACCGTTCGTCATCATCCGGAAAGGCACCAAGTATTCCACAGTCCTCCACATCTCACAAGGTGTACACGTTGGAATGCGTGCTCGATATTTTCTAGTCCCTTGGCTAACTCTAAACATGGTAGCGTCCAGAGGATGTCTTGCCATACCTTGACTTGTTCTTGAACTCGGACTCGCGCGTGTATCATAGTCGTCCTTTCCGGCCACACACACCGATGCAGACGTGGAAATGGAAGGCAATAAGCATAGCGACAACATGCCCTAACATCCGCCTCGGACTGGGTATCGTTGGTGTATGATCTTTCACTGATAGTCAGAGGTGAGGTTTACTATTCTACCAGGCAAAGGCGACTGAGTCTAGGTATTTCCAGATATCTGTACGTGCGTCATTATGCAGACACTACAACCGTCATGCGTCAAGTCGCACAACTATGGTTATTGGAACGTACTCCCGTCCTATCGAAAGATCACTGGCGTGCAAACTCTTGATGCGGATTCATGACCATTGCGCTAGCGAGACTCAAATAAGCGTCGTTCCCATCAGGAAAACCACGGACGCTTCATTCCAATATCCAGGCCGTTGCTGAGGGCTGAAGTCAAGGCACATCTATGTCGGCGAAGGACGTCGGCTTCGTCGTCCACATCATGCAGCGCCACAAAAGCCATGGTTACTTTGTTCCATCCCTGGAACGTCATTGTTTTTGTCCTCACTATCATCTATAGCAACCTTTCGTCCTCACATATATAAGAAGGATCGGATACGAATTTTTGGCTCACACTATCTCCCACTGAATACTGCCAGGACCACTCTATAAGCCACTAACTACTCGGGTGAATCGCAATTTCTTCACTCTTACTACTGCATCGTGCTTACCGTTTCCAGAAACATGTCGCCGCAAAATAATTGCAGCCACTTTGGACCTTTTCTAGGCCACAAACCTTCGCTCAGGCAGCTGTCTCGCAACAGGACCCTGAATAGTACCCCTATCGATGCTATCTGTATCGACGGAACGGGAAGCGCGCCATACGACCGATACTTCTCTGCTCTACTTCGTCTTCTGGCTAATGAGCGCGTCAATGGACGCAATCTCGTCAAGAGCATGAGTATTGTTGCCCTTGATTGGTCGTGTCTTGTAGACCGTTTAAATTGTCATGCTGCCCTCAGGTCGTTCCCAGATATCAACAACCTCCGTATATCAAATATACAATGCAGTATCGACGAGTTGTGGTCGCTCATCCTTTCATTCCCTCATCTCACTTCCCTGGAACTGGAAGGCGTCACCTTCGACCACCAAGAGATGCCGACTCGGCCGGATGGTCGTGAGGAGCAGTACTCAAACATTACTCAGCTGGCTATCACTCTCGACGCAGGTGCCGTCTCGGTTCTGGACCTTTGCCTGCTCCCATCCTTTCTCCGTGCCCGTCAACTGCGGTATCTTGAAATTAAAGGGTCGAGCAAAATTTCAGGGACGATGGACATTATGCATCGCATCTGCGCCCTTTCGCAGATGACATCGAGTCTGACAATTGGCCATATCAGCTTTGGTATGCCACTGCGAACCTTTTGTCGGCCATCCGCTGACTTGCCTTCTCTCAGGCAACCGAGTCCCTGTCTTCGACATCGCCGGCCTAAGCGAGCTTAACCTGACAATTGCCTTAGCCTTCAACTATAACTACATCCTTGCCGTCAAGTGGTGGACCGAAGTGTTCAGGACCCTCCCTCCTGCGAACGCATTACGAAGGCTGAAGATCACGCTCACAGGTTCTTGGGAAGGCGCTCAATTCGGCATCGGTAGAGGGGGAATGACAAGCGACTGAAACACCTTGGACGATGCTTTGTGCAGTCCAAGCCTCAACCTGCACAAATTTACTCTTGAGGCTGATTTTTTTGATCCAGAGGATAATGGTCCTAAGGCTCTGGCTTGGATGCGAGGTCATGGTCTTCCCAATGTTTGTGAATATTACGCTCCATCGACAACGATTTGATGTCACTAGCTTTTAAGCGAGCCCCAATTCATCGTTGCGTTCGCACTGCGGGTTGTGTTATAGTGTAATGACTTGTAATCAACTTTTGCTTTTACAAAAAAGCTGTTATTCTTAAGAGACATCGGAGGTGCTGCCGGTAAACATTCATTCGTACATTGTGGAAGGTTGATGCGTGGTAGGTGCGAATATCATGGGTATACTGTTGTCGTACTAACAACAATCATGTTTCAATATTAAGGGAGCTTCGCTTCGTGGTTTGTTACCCACTGAGCATCCATGGCATTGTAACCTTTTTGTCCAGGTCATCCAAGAGTTTGAAGACAGATCGGTACAGAGCCCGAGTCTTAGGAAGACAATGCACGCACAGCCAGTACATGATTGGCCCATAATTATACCCCTCGGAAGGAAGCTCCCAGAGTGGCCTAACCCTGAAGACGAGCCGATGCAAGTTTATATCGCGACGGCACAAAACCTGGTCGAATGCAGCCCAAATATCCCGGTTCCAATCGGGAGTCGAACCACTGGACAAGGAATCCATGTCGATTTCGAGTTCAATCAACACCGCGATGAGTCGATTAAGGGTCGGGATAACGTTGATATTGGACGTCCACCATGCGACAGCAGCATTTGTCTCTGCAGACTCGTTGGACAAGCGGATGGTAATACCAACGGATTTCACATTGCCGAGGTTCAACGGACAAGACGATGCTGGAAACGTCGCGTTAGTGTGGGTGACTTGTCCAAAGTATTCTGAGAAGCTTACCTATCTTAAAATGTCCACAGCTGAAGTCGTCGAGTGGGAACTCTAAAAGGCTCAAGAAAGCGCGAATCCTACGAACCATCGCATCATCACACACAACACCTGCCTTTCCCCCTCGGATCTCGAGCCTGTCTAGTGCACGCAAAGAGGCAGGGGAATCGCAGCCAGCGAACAGGTCCAGAATGGTGAATTCGCCCTCATTGAAAGTCACAGAGAAGCGCGACAGCTCCGGTCCTTGCAGGTTACTTTGAAGTTCCCCGACAGATAAATCAGACATTCCTCGAGGAACGTGAATCACCTCGACATCGTACTCCTCGACTTGATTATCCTCGAAGACGAGTCGTGTGAGCGTGGGCATGGAGGACACGAGGCTTTTGATGTCGTATTTGGTGCACTTGATCGATGTCAAGCCTAAGATGCTGATATGGGGAAATGATGAGAGTGTGGAGCGGAATGATGCCCGATTTGCAACGTTAAACCAGTCTAGGCCTGTGAGCTCCATGGAATTTATTGGAACTTGGTCGTCTTTGAGTAGCTCTAGGAGCGGCAGGAAGTGCTGGTCATATCCCAGGATCAACGAGCTATCATCGTTGATATCCAGCTCTTGGACGAAATCATCGGTGGTGGGGCAAGCCGCATTTGCAGGAATATCAAGAGCGTGGCAGATCGATGGAAAGTGCAAGATGTAATCATAGAGGTATTGACAAGAATATTTTTGCTCCTTGCCTAATTGCAGGAAATCTTGTAATGTCAGTCGCGCCATGAACGCGAGGAACTGGAATAATATAAGCAAAGTGCCGGTATCACTTCAATAATGCACCTACCAGAGATCAGCGTACTTGAGAGATAAGTGGCAAGGATATCCGAGTGGCGGCTTCACATCGATAAGTTATAACAAATCGTTTGATCTTCAAAGAGAGCACCTGACATTGTACCAGAACACGATGTTCATTCCGTAAGTAGCCGACGCACAGCTAGCTAAAATAGCTCAACGATAAGAATCATAGAAAAATGCATCAAAGTTCTGAGGTACAGATCGTGCGGCGCCCGGCAACTCGCTATCCCAGAGGCCCACTGTGAAAATCACGCCGACTTCAAACGCAGAGTTATAGCTCACTTGTGGAGTTTTACGGTCGAAAACCGTCGAAACAACCTGGGGACTGGTCGACGGGTCCTTGCGGCCTTAACAAATTTGTCGGCTGCAGTTTACGGTTAACTACGGTCTGTCCCGTGCTTTTTATTTTGCAGGTGTATGTCTACACGGTGCGCTGTCGGCGTTCATGAAACAACCGGTTGACAGTTAGAACTTCATATCTCTTGATGCCTTCCAACAATTTGTCAGAACGGGGCCGAAATGACCAGTCCGGTACATTGTCCGAGTGCGACCTGTCCGAGTAGGGGAATTATGTGTAGATGGATAAGGCCATAATTCTACGTCTTCTACGCCTTCAGCGCGTATGCGGTCGAGACGAGAATGTCGATTTCTTGGGGAAAGGAACCTTGGTTTTAAGTTCCGAAAGGGGAACCTTACAGCCACCATCCTTCCGCCTACTTTCCAAGTATTTTATACTTCAGAATAGCCCCCAGATTTTTCTTCAGAAGATTATATACTTATGCTGTGAATTGTTCAAACGACCTACAGTTGTTCGAGTTAATTTTCGATTTGATTTTGATGCCTAAGAGTGCCGATTTTACTGGGTTGCCGAGATGCTGGTTATCTGACTTGGAGTTGGTGCCGCCGGCATCACGCCTATTCCTACTTCTTAGTCTGGGCTAAAACTCTCTGATACGTCGCTCTGGACTACGAAATCAGTGAATACTGCAAAATATGATGGGCGAGGTAATCTAGCACCAGTAAGAATTGATATTTTGGCAAATTTTTGGGTGGACCCGGATAGCCGGTGGACAGTGCACCGGACTTCTCAACAATTTGTTTGGGTTTGGGTTCGGGGTTCGACGGTGATGATTGGCTAGGATCGGCTTCGCTCGGCAAAGCTCACGTGCTGAACGCGTTTGGCCGGCAACACCTGCACCAAGGTTCGACAGCACCTAAGTCACATTGAAGGACTGTCGACATCGAACCGGTCTACGATGCCCGTGAAGAAATATTTCCGGTTCGATATGCCTCAAAAGTTATCCGAATGACCTACTGTCGGGTGTGATCTGATGACGTCAGGTATCACGGGCCAATTCTAAAATTGAACAAATTACCCTGCTTACTGAACGTGTCTCTCTTGCCTTTTACCATCATGAACATCTGCCAGCCGAAGACCAACCGTGACTACATCCCTATCTCAGACCATGGCCTGTAGGAATTTTTGTTTCTCTTTGGCCCAGATCTTTGACGAAAATGATATGTTGAACTCAGAATCGGGAACTTGCATACTGCCGCGTTAATTAGCATCGACGGCTCAGGTATGCCCTGAATGGAGCCTCCGAATGTATTCCTAACGACGCTATGCAGTTGAGAGTTATTGCGTGCCAAACTTTGATTCTCCGTCCGTCTTTGCGCGGATTCTAGATAAGGATAAAGGAGGTCATTTCTCGATCACGCCGAAAGTTCCGTTCACCACCAAGCAGAATTATCTTCCGAGTTCGAATGTAGGAATTAGCATGAGGTTTTCATCCCGTTTTTGCTGACTACCTCGACTAGGTTCTTCAAACCAAGTTTATGAATGAGCAAGGTGTTGTTAGCATCACAGGTTTGACCATCGCATCTGACACCGATTCAATATTCATCATTGACACACTTTCCAGATTTCCTTCCTCGTCAAAAGACCTCTGAAAGTGTTTCAACGATTACAACGCAACCTTTACTTCATTGGCTTATTAGACGCGTCGAGGTGAGGATACTCTCAGTATCCTCCGGAATGGATTTCTAATGGCAGGTCTAGGTAGTCAGAGGAACGATTCCTCTGAGCATGCAATGTGCACCGGCATTTGATTATGCTCGTGCGGAACATACCACGACTATTCATGATGATCCCTCTAGCGCCGACCCTCAGAGGAAGGCAACATTTGTGTCGAAGGATTGTGCTTTAGACCTGAGGTATGTCGTCGATAGTACCATGGTATGTGACCACAGCTGCTCCTCCAATTTTATGTTTACCGGTACCTAGGATAATGTTGCCTGCCCATCGGTCGAACTTCACCCTCTTGATTTGTCGGACAAGGGGCATAAAGGTCTTGGAGTATACGCAGACTTATCGCTAGACGAGGGTCAATGCGTATGGTTTATCCTCCGTATCCCACCGGCCACAATCGCTACGGGACATGAGGGTTCTGGAAAAAACTGTCTGCCTACTACAGCAGCTAGCGATCCTTCCTTGACCAAAGTAAGACATAATTATATGCTTGGATTTCCTCTCAACATACAGTCTTTTGCAGGAGCTCATGCATGGCTTGCTCCATGTGAGTCATATATAAGGTTAAACTTGCGCTAACAAACCACTCAAGAACACGATTAAATACTGGATTGATTGGATTCGGCACTCATCTTACAGTGGTTCATGGAAAGAAGCGGTACATAGAAGCGCTTTAGCATTGAAGCTTCTCATTTTTGAACCAACGGGTATTCTATTTTAGCATCATTTTCGTTGCTTGATTAACTTGCTCATTCCATAGGCGCCGTTGTAGCTAGCCCTACTTTCAGTCTGCCAGAGTACATTGGAGGCACCAGGAACTGGTAAGAGGTCACACTAGTATAGATACACGCTCTTACCTGACCGAGCTGTAGGGATTATCGGTATGTCCTCCCCTGTTTTGTGGCTATCACATGCTCATAAGATAGTGCGTCGTGGATCCGGGACTCATCATTTACCCTGTATGCACTCATACGGCTGGGATTCACTCATGAAGCAAACGGTACGACCATCCTGTGTGCGGCATTTACGAACCGAATCTGACGACACAATCAGCTTACATGGAATTCATTTTTGAACGTCTCCGGCACAAGAATCCCGATGGTAGCTTGCAGATAATGTACACGATCCACGGTCAGTCGGACTATCGGGGATATCTCAAAGTAGTCACTGACGTCACACAAAGGTGGCAAAGATCTCGAAGAAATCGAGCTTAACCATCTTGATGGACACAAAGGTTCCAAGCCTGTACGAATTGGCAATGGTGCTGCAGATCATCTGCAATTGGTAAGATGGTTGCATTCACTTATTGTCAAGTACTCTAACCAAATTTATAGGACATCTACGGCGAACTGTGAGTTTCCTTACATCGGAATCAAGTGCCGCTTAATTACCAGCGTATCAGCATGGATTGTATCTATCTTGGTCAGAAGGTATTTGGGTTTTCTAATCGATGCCGTCCTTTTCCCCTTATCTGTCTTCACCCAGTTTGGTCGACCTTTGGTACGTGGCCGAATTGAAGTTCCTACAGTTTGACCAGAGCTTCTCATACAGGGTTACGACGACTGGTGAATAACATTCTGCATTTTTGCGAAATTCATTTACCTAATTGGCGCTGATCTTAGGGTCCTTGTACGCGAACTGTGGGCCCACTATTCCTTTTATAACAGACCAGACCCTGATTCCCTTGTTGCAGTGTCGATTGTAAGGCCGACAATTGAGTAGTTCGCTTGCTTCCTGACCCTTTAGCAGATGCCGTCGCAAACTTGAAGAACCCCGATCTGTCCGAGCCTTTTTTATGTTATACCATAAGTCTTAGTACTCATATTCCCGCTCTCTAGGTCCATCTGGTTCGCGCCATCTTTCAACGTCAGTTCTTCTAATATCCCCCGATCATTTAGGGAAGTAAGAAACAAGAAGCGTCATTTCACAGTATGTGTCCTTATAACGCCATGCCTATCTCTGAAACTCAGTTTGTATGATACCAGTATTCGAAGGTGTGTTGAGTTCCTCGTTGTCAGTGAACCAGTAAAAGGCTTACATCGTTAATTTGAGATAATGCTGTGGTGAGTTTCAGCGATGCGCCGACTAAGTTCCGAATGAATTTTTTCATTTACTTGCTATTCATCTAGGGTGGCCATCGATCGAGGTACGCCTCGCCCCTCTTTCATTTTACCATGCCTTCGGGAAGAGTGAAACCACGCGTCCGACGTGCCCAAGCGGTACCGTGCCGTGGAATGATGATGATGTGTCTGCGGATGCGTTCTAGTTTTCTGTTTACGTACACAAGGAGAACTGGCTAAATTATCATTGTCAGGCTTGCGGCTGGCCGATAAGCGCTCGCTTCCATGTCCTCAGCGCTACAAGTGGCTAGAGGCTCGGGACTTTTTGTACGAAGAAATCATGCAAAAGGCTTGGAACCCGGAAAAGCAGCACTTTGGACAAAGCTATGAGGAGACTCATGTCTTGGACTCTGCGCTGCTCATTATGCCTCTCGTCTTCTTCCTGCAAGGGGTGAGTCCACCTTTAAAGATCATCAGGTACAACAGGCGCTAAAGTAGTGTCCAATGTAGTCGGACCCTCGATTTGTCAGTACATTGAAACAGATATTGAAAACGCGAGAGAGGGGTGGTTTGACATCAAATGTAGGTCCTTGAGGTTGCGGACAGAACGCGTGGGTCTGATCCTCCTCCCGCTATTAGAATCTTATCTTTCGTTATGACGTACATAAATCCGATGACGGTGTCGGTGGGGAGGAAGGAACGTTTTGTTTGTGTACGCTCTGGTATGCTTTCCAGACAGTTTTTGGGAGATGGGACTGACGTGTATACAGGGGCGTTGAAGCTTTAACCCGTGCTGGGCAGTACGATCGGACTATGCTTCCTAAGGCTGTTACAATGTTCGAGGTATGCTTCGGCTATTACCTTAATATTCCCTGAAACGTGAATCTTGGCTAGGATTTCCTCCAATATCTTAACCATGTTGGTCTTTGCACCGAGGAAGTATCTGAGGCAGGGGAAGGGTGAGTCTTAGCGCTGCATTGTCATGGAAATAATGAACTAATGCTCTTAGACTGGGGAATGCTGTACAAGGATTTACGTGAGCGGGGTTTCCTGACATGTATCGTACTAGTACTAACTCTTTTTTGACTGATAGCCACTGTTACTCTGATATCCGCAGCGTATAATCTCTCTAGGACGCTGGCGAAGTCTAAGCCGCTGTGAACGGAAGTGCGTTGCAGTATAATTATTCTAAAAGCGAGAATTAACAAAGAATTATACTCTACAGCGAACTCGAGAGTAGATTGTAAGTAAAATAAGTCTAAGGGAGTACAATTAAGTACGGAGGTTGTATCATATACGAAAGCATGAAAGAGAGAGCATATTAGTCGATGGTGCGTTCAGACTGCAACAATACCGTTGCTACTATACAAATCTCAAGCAAACCAACTTGAATGGCTTGGGCAGTCAACTCGAGAGTCACGGTCCCGTCTCCTCGCAAGATTTTTGCAATTGGTGAAGGGGGAGTAGAGCCATAAGTTGCTGTGAAAAGCTATGTCCAAGAATCAGTTCCATTGAGAAAGACAGATGATAGTCACTCACACAGATGGTATTTTCATATGGCACCCATGAATACCATTTGCCTCGGGCAAACATAGCGCGCTGACTGAGGCATTTATCAGTAATGTGATGGCCAACAATAGCGGCGGCTTACGTCTTGTCTGCGCTTAACGGTAACCAGGATGCGACGTTCTGCCGTTCCAGAAGCTCCCGTATCTCTATGACAGGGTGACTCTGCCATTCTATGATCGCGAAATTGTGTCCTTGGTGATTTTGAAAGAGGGTTTTGCCTTTGGAAGGCTTATCATTAGAGACACGAAAGTACGGTTTGTCGTTAGGTCCTGTGATAGTACTGCTGAGAATGGTAGATCTATAGGAGAAGATGAATTTGTAGGTGGATTGCTGAGTGGAAGTTGAGGAGAACGGAAGAGCCCCATAGATAGAGGCCTGAGGCGGGTTGGTGGGGGACCAAGCGGTATTATTGATGGAGTCTGCTTTATCGGGATTAAACCATCCTCCTTGAGCGTAGGGGTTGTTGGTGTGCATGGCGTGAGTCGAAAGAAAGGCGAGGAGAGTAGGATAGATGGGCTGTTTGTCTAATTCATTGTCACGGTTTGCTTTGAATTTATATGTTACTCTCACAAGTCCAGCTCGTCACTGATGGCTGTACGGGCGCGCTCGCCGCTGCCAAGTTACTTACAGAGGCCCGAAAGGCATTGAAACAAGGATTCGAAGTGTTGTTAACAACTGAGTGCATAGCTACAATGCAAGAGCCTCCGCTAGAGTCTCCAAAAATATGCGACCGGCGTGACGTTTCAACATGGGCGATCCCGGTATCATTCGCTGTATCATCAATGATTTGCGCCTGAGGAACATATCATTTTTAAGGAGAGTCCATGTGGCAGCCACGCGCGCGCAGGAAAGCGAGCTTCGATGGTATCATTATCCATATAGCAGTACGGTGCAAGGAAAGTTCCGATTCCGAAAGCTTTCCTTCGAATCCAGTATTCAGAGACTTGCGTGAGGCCCAGAGCAGACTGATTTGAGTGAGGCGCGCAATCACTCCCAGACACAGCCTAGAAGAGATTTTTAGGGTAGAAACCGCAGAAACCGCAGAAACTGAGGTAGATCTCCTAGTACACTAGCGGCACGCTTAGGTCATAGGTGACCAGAATCCGAGCCCCGAGGAATTGTCGCATCAGTTGTAACTAAGAAGGAAAGAAACCGAAAGATCAACGTATCATCAAGACCGACTAGGAACGTCCCCTTCAAACGTCCGCATCAGATCCGCATGTGTCCGTCGCTCAACAATGAAACTCAGGTCGAACTTATCATGAAGAGTGACTTGAAATTTTCGTCAGAGACACGACGACCGACGACTTGCCAACACGGAACTCATACATATAGATGTAATTGAAGTTTCGCTGATGACAAATGAAACGGATTACCCTTCAGAAAGGATTTTTTTTAGAAAGTGTCCCAAGCTTGTGAAATAATCCCTGCAGGGGAGTGTCGAGCGAAGAGGCAAGAGCAAAGCGCGGTAATTATCGTGGACGCCGGAAGACGCCGGATACATCGTCCTGGTTGCACGTGTTGATGCGATCAGAACAATTTTCGGAAGCTTTTCTGCTTTCTTTTTCTCTATACGCCTCCAAACGCGCTGCCACGTCTCGTATTGTCGCTAGAACAGATGGAAGACGAATATGATCCCACGTTGGAGCTTGTGAAAGCGATTGTGTGTTGTACCACTCCTTTTCTCGAAGAATAAAATGTTTAATCTAAATCCAGAACAACATGCATATTATGGACCCGGACACAGTCGGTGATTCAAGTAATGTCAATGTGAGTCTGTCAGGCGCGCAGCGGGCCAACCTTTTACAGACGCTCTATTCATCCAGGGTCCAAATGTATTGTCTTGTTTCGCGCCTCACTTTAGCGCGCCTTTGTCGGGTTGGGTGGCGCCGCCAACACCGTCCGACGGGTATAATGGGCACATTTTGAAGGACTTCAATGAGGAGACCTCCACTGCTGAAAATATCCACCAATACTGCTCTCGTTGGCCACCCAATCGGACGCCCGTGACGTACTGTAATTGGATCTCAATTAATCGCGACACCGTCCCTAAAGCCGGTCAGGAGAACCAGGTTGATGCGCTCAAGTCCTCGTTCCAAGCCTTGTTGGCACGAGGAAACGAATTTATCACGGTTGACTCCCTTGATCAGATTGCGTGCGAGAGCAACGTCGTATCCGGGAAGTGGCTCATCTTTTCCGATTCGAGAGGGTTAGCCGAGTTTTGGGAGGACATTGTCCGGTTGGTCTGTTCAATCCGCCGAAAGGGATGCGCCAAGGTATCCCCGAACAAGGGTCACGACCGCTATGTCATCTGTATCTACGCCGACGATTACACGAATTTGGAGAATGTAAACGCTTTACGTGACGGGCTGCGGAGGATTGGCGTTACGTGGAAGATTGGTTTCAAGATGGATGCCTACACCCACCTTGGTATTTACGGAAAGAATGCTTGGGGAATTCGGCCTAATCGCTACTGGCAATGATCATCACATGTTTCTGCTTTACCGCTTTCTTATTGCTTTTTTCAACTGGACTCTCTGATTCTTGTACCATTCCACGTTTCCTGTTAGCACTATCTTTGAACTGACGTATTCCAAAATGTATACGTATGAGTTGTCTTTGAAACTCGTTAAATACCAGTATCTAATTCAATTCCTGAGAAATCAACTCGACGTCCAGGATACCCCTCGCCTTCAAAGAAGACATACTTCTGCGAACGTTCTCGCAGGTCAACCACCCCATTCCCATATCACTTGTCATCGAGAGACAGCGCAGCCTGACATCCAATTTTACCAACGAACGGAACCGCTGCGAGCTCAAGAGTTCATCGAGGCCAATCCAATTTAGCCGAGCCTCGTGATACCGATTTAGTGTCAAATCAAGGCAAATCTCGGCTACGCATCGTGAGCCTATGGTTGCCAGAACCGGTCTGATCCACTTCTCAGGCGTACTGGTAAGAAACCCCGAGCGGATGTGAATGTGGGTCAAATGCTGGTGCCCGCTCAGGTTGACGTAAACAGGTCGGGAGTTGTCTATACATATATTCTCAGTAAGCGGCAATTGAAGTAGGCAGATTGTCTGACAGCCGTACCGTGATGTTCCAACTCAAAACGCTTCAGCGACTGCGTAGTCCCAGCCAAGACCTCATTCAAAACAGCCGCATCCGATGCCGACAAATGCGATGACTTTAAAGTGAGCAATTTTGACAGCGATACATAGGATTCTGCGGCCATTAACCATTTAGGCAATGAGCGCAGCATAGACGGTGATGAACCGTCGATTTCTAGCGTCTGGAGATATGATATATTACCAGTACGTTTGGGAAATCGGGTTTCTTTGTCCTCAAAGACACTACATCGTGCTATTTTAAGGTGATCCAGACCTGCGCATTGCCCAAGGAGAATGTCAATATCAGCGATTGACAACGAGCATGCTGAAATTGCTACGGATGACACCTGCGGATGGGCATGCAGGACTTCCCTGATGCGCAAGACCGCCTCTGGTGCTTGGGGAAGAGTCAAGCCATATAGCTCAACCCTTGTGATGTTCGTCAACAAAGCCGAAAAGGATGATAGCAACTCTGACATGGATAGCGTTCCATGAGCGTCTCCAGAGATTTTCAGCGTACGAATGTAGGAAATCAGGTGCGGAGAGGAGGACATGAGATCGTGTGAGGATTTCAGTGATTCTGATCGGTACATGCAGTCGAAAGAGACCTTGTCATGCAGGTACCTCCGGCATGCGATAAGTAGCCTACGCGTGACTAGACTGCAATGCTTGAGCGCCTGATGATCATTTCGCAGATGGTAGACAACAAGGTCAACCAGTTCCTGCGGAAGGCAATTCACAGAAAGCATCACGGTGTTATTGAGGCCCGGCGCCTGTGAAGAGGAAGATTTAGAATACAACATCACCTGTGGAAGGATCGGAGGTAATCGTACAGACCATTATTAGCACGAGATGGATAGTGCAGTACCCCGCTTTTAAAGTTGGGCAGAATGGAATGGATCGGCAAATACGTGGACAGTGTTAACTGAGGAAGGATCGATAACATATGATGGTAAGTCCCAAGGTTCGGCAACGGCCCGTTACGTTACCGTCTGCGCACCTGCACTTTCTCATCAACCTGGGTGAGGGAGGTCTGTCGCGGAGTCAGTAGCCATCACAGGATGGCAAGAGTTAGCATTATAATATTCCATTATTGCGGTACTCCCAAAAATCGTGTCACATGTGAAGGCCGTGGCCCATTGATTCAAGAATTCTAAAAAACTGAAGGTGAAAGGAAGCCGAACGGGGAACGCGTTGGAGGATGATCATTGCCTGCACACACTCGCGCGGCATTCAATTAAGCAAAGGAAATCTCGTTCTATGGCATCCTTGTAAACATTTTCTGGTCGATACCGTGTGGCCAAATGCCTTGATATCCCTCAAACCCTGGGTCCCGGGGCCTGGGAAAGGATAATTCAGTCAGGATTGCTGAGACTCCGAGAGTCACACAGATCGATTCAATTCGATTGCACGATGCGCATCGCAAACTGACAGCTGCAGTCACATGGCCCATCGGTCATGCCAGGTCGCGGTTTTTTTACCTTGCAAAGCCATAAGAGCCGACAGGGACGCGTCGAGCCCAAACCGTGTAACTCCACCCAAGTCCGAAGATATATATGAAGATCGAATATCTCGCCATAATCGCGCTTTTAGAACTTTATTTTTTTTGAACTCTGCATTTAATTAACCGCCGCAAGTACACTGGCTACTAAGACGCGGTGGAGGTACAGGTCCTCAGGCACTCTCCTTCCCTCTTGTTCCAGTCCCTCCTCTCTTGCATCTGGTTTCTCCGGGTGATTCGACGTGTGATGTGTAGTATAGTAACGAACTTTGCTGGTATTTTTGCACCCGTGTAGGGTTAATTGCGCGCTTTTAGAACTGACAACTAAGGTGATGGTAAATAAGAACTTCGTGGTGGATCTGATCGAGCAGCTATGGCTGCCGTGGCCCGTGGCTGTGTATGTATCAGGGGCAGGGCAGGACGTGGTCTAACGCCGCAGTCAGATAGGATCTAAGTACATGTATCACTGGTAGATTTACTATTAGATTGCAGAATAATTTAAGCGGACAGTCACCCAGAATTCAGGCGGCCTTGCAGTCGCGGTGAAGATAAATCGACATCGATATAAAAGCCCAAATGAAATGTTCCCCTGATACACAACGAAGAAAAAATATACAGGTAGTAGTCCGGCAGTTAGAAATACAGCAGAGTCCGAATAGTCTCCCCCCTCCTGTTAGTTGATGTTAGAAAGGAGCCTGTCAATGAGGAGCAAGGAACTAACCGGAAAAAAGATTTTACAGCGAACATCGCAGAACACGACGATCAAGTCGTAAACCGTCGGCCGACGACCGGCCTGCGCCACGCTGCTTCCCACTCCCTAAGAGCCTGGACAAAGCCCGAGTTTGGTTTCACACAGGCTCTTTCGTGTCTCACAAGGGCGAACGCATTGTCGTACGACATGCCGCGATTTCGGATAAGATAGGCTATCACAATCGAAGCGCTCCGAGATATACCCTGCAAGACATCAGTGAAGGGTTCAAATGAAAAGAAGACGAAGAACTGATTGGGGTAATTGATGAGCTCAAGATAAAGGAACCCACCTGCTGACAATGAACCAATACACTCTTCCCAGAACGCAGACACTGATCTATGTGGTTGCACACCGCATCCAGGTGGCTCTTCAGATCCGCCGACGTCGTGTCGAGGATAGGGATACGGTAGCAGTGAAAACCGTCTTTTTCTGAGAGAGGTAACCAAGGAGCGTCGAGGACCTGGACGAGATGTGTGATTTGTTTCTCTAGCAAAGCGTCTTTTTCATAAATGGCGGCGAGAGAGCCCAAGAAGAGAGCTCCGGATGATTTTGTAGGGTTAGATGACATCGGCGAGGGAGGGAGGATCTGGTGCATGGGCGTGCACATCGCCTGCTGGACAGCGAGCGGCACCGAATCAAAGCGAATCATGGTAGAGGGTGAAGGGGTAGAGTAAGGGGAGGCACCGGCGCTGAACTACGACAGGCCTATTTATCGATTCCGGTAATGAAGGTCTAGGACATCAATCCAGTCAGCTTTATATCCCTTTCCTGCAGCAAATGAGCGCACCGAGATCGACATTGAATATAACCCATTCCAAGGAGATTCTAAGCCTCCAAATCACCGGAATACAAGGATTGAATATATTACACGCTGTGAAAGAACTGTTGAGTGTGGCACATGAATGTAAAAGGAGAATCGACTGACGTACTGGGCTGGATTCCATCATGCATCACTTTTTCCCTCCTTTTCCGACCCCGCAATGGTTCCTGTAATTGGAATTCAGGGTCCGAAGGCCTAGTCCCGGACCCTTATCCATCAGCTTCGAATTCCAACACGACTTTGCTTTCTGCCTTAAAAATCGTCATTAGCCTATTCAATACCGGATCATCTTCCTAAACGCTCTCGTCAATTGAAGATAATTCGATGCGTATACAACTTCAGGATGTTTTTATTACATTCACTGTTCGGCTCAATAAAAGTTTGATATGTCTTCCAAGTGTTTGAAAGGATGACTGTCTATTTAAGGTACCGGTCCCGCTCTGACCGTTCCTGCGATATGTACTGTACAGGTAAGTATGCGATCCTCCTCTCCGATCATGCGGTTACGGATGAATACGGCGGAACCGAGTCGGAGCGTACAGGATCGTCGTAAATAAAGGAGGTTTTCAACCGCAGCGATTCCGCAAATATTCAACCCCAAAGCTAAACTTGTGCCAGCCTGTTTCTATTGAATCACTGTTTGAATTCCTTCTCGTCTCACTCTGATGACCTCAATGTTAACGTTTTCTGATGTCAAAAAAGAAGCTTGACAGGAGTCTATTCATGCAGCAACCTTTGTTCTGCATCCGATGTATGTCTTGTTACAAGGTGGAGCTCTAGGTGTCTGTCAGACTTTCTGATTGGCGAAATTATTGTACGCGTACCCATTTTGATGAATATGTTATTCTTGTCATGCTATTGGTGGCCTTTGACGTGAATTGAGATCGCCGCGGTTAGCCCCCCTTGATCATGACTGCCCTATTGCGTTAGTTCGCAATGTCCTACCCTCATTCGTTTTCTTCGCTTTCGACACGCATTTGTTGACGGAACGGTCAGCGTCGACACGGACTGGGTCGTACATTTCGTTTCCACCCGGGGTCTCGAAAAGTCTCGAGCCACCAGCATTCGGTTCATCATCTGAGGTACAGTAAAATCCACATGCAATTGCGAACATCGTCCTTATGCGGTAAGCGCTAAGCGCCCTAAGTGCTCCACTTCCCTTGTTCTTCATTCGGCATTTATCTTCGGTGCCGGAATACGGAATAGGCGAAATGTCGTGTTTTCCACGCCAACAGGACGGCGAATGAACCCCATTCCATAGAATCCGAGCCAGCGGTCGTTTGTTTTCTAGAATCACTCCTATAGCAAGACAGCTTGTATGACGTCCATCTAGTAGAAAATTTTTTCTCGCCCTTGAATAAGTTTGAGTAAATTGAAGGCCCCCCCCCCCGTTTTCCGTGTTTCAGGTGCGGTACCGTTTAGCGGTAACCTGACATATCACTGCTGCACGTATTATGAGTCATGGTTCCGCTGGTTGCGCGTCGCGTGTACTAGACGGAGAGCGCTTAATTGAAATTTAAATTCAAAAAAAAAATGAAAATCACGTGGCTTGCACATGATCTACCGGTGACTTCGGGGCCCGGGTTCGTGTTTACTAAATTATTTACCTTCCAAGCCTCGACTCCAACCACCACTTTCGAACGCGTCGACGGCAATACTACAAAGATGCTTCATCCTGGCACGCACTCATCAAATTCAGATATTCTCGACGCGTCATTTTGTTTTCTTGCCAGCCGGAACAGCTCGCCACAGGCAATGTCGCGCGCTAGGCGCCTAGTACATTATGGGTACCGGTGCATCTATCTACAGATTTGGTGATGGATCATCAATTGCAGATTCTTTGACTAACCCATGTCGCCATTCCCTCTGAGCCCGTATCGTGCATTTCTCGCATGGATCCATGCGACCTGTGCGGTGCATACGCCGTGGCAGATGGATGCCGCGCAGTTGCTTGGCAGTCCATGGCGGAAGGTGCCAATCGCCAGAACACTGGGTACAAGAACCTTATCGTGTGGTTGCAATTGGGATTCTCCGAACTTTCGGCCGGGTGAGTCGCTTTATTGCTCTCCCAAAGATCCTTATATTCATTGTCGACAGGTCTCCTGACATCCTAATCTTGTTCTGGTATTATTTAAATGTAGTGTCTGCGATATTCTCGGCTGGGGCATCACTCCGGGAAGATTTACACCTTGTTCCATGAATGGCTAGCCAAAACCACAAGGGATAGATAGGTAGGGCTTGCCGTTATTCACGGTGTCGAGTTCTGACCCATATTATCTTTGGCCCCCCAAAGTCCCCACGGTTAAAATTTTTGCGCAGTGCAAGCAACCGTTGATGCATATGTATTGGTGTCGGTCGGGGCGATCTTTCCGATGGGTACATGCCTCTGATGCTACTGAATTGAACAGACCAAGAATATTAGCGTGAGGCCGTTGGTTAGTCACCCCCCTGTAATTCCTAGAATACTCCGACAGTTTCGTCTTCGTCGACACACTGTCTCTGCACATCAAACAGGCGCCCTAAATCAACGTAAGAAAAGACAAGAACTGCACGAGCCCGGTCTGAGGTGAGCTATTTCGTCTGCTTTCCTGATATTACATCAACTGCCGAGACTTGAATTCTCATTAGTTGCTTGGTTCTAGCCCAATCTTTGTCGCAGCGCATGCGTTCCGCAGTGCTGACGCTGAAAGGCATGTCCCATGTCAAGTTCTCCAAAGGGAGCCAGATAAGGTCGACAATGAGTCCCAGCTACTTCAAGAAGCCACAAAGTCTGAAGACTTCGACTTGAAGACTGTCAACGGACGGAGTCCGGACCGTACTTACCCCGTCACGTGACAACGATCTGTGATGATGATCGGAGGCAAGCATTACCCCTTGAACTTGGAGCAAGCCCTGTCAGGGACTTTACCATCGCCCATCTTTCCTTGGAACAGAGAATGCTAGCGATCAGCTGAAATGCCGTCTTTGGCCGCGATAAGATAAGATCGGCCATGTACCCGCACAATGACGTCACATTTGTCGTGTCATTCCTTCAGCACCCGAAACACAACCGTGATCTCCATTTTTCGTTAACCCGGTCTCCTTTTCTCCTCAGAAGAAAACATGAATGACCTCGGTCTCAATGGATCGATACAAGAAACGGCGATGAACGTCACAGAGACGCTCCGGGAAGAGGACTCCCAGGAGCAGAACATCCAGTACATCAGGGATACCCTCAGGTTGGACGAAGAGGAATCGAAGAAGGCATCGGTGCTGTCAGCGTGAGTATCGATTAGCTGTCCACTGTGGGTCGCGCTGACGTGGCAGATGTAGGCGATGGTGGGCTGCCGCGATTGGTATTCCCATGATTGCGGGGACGTTTGGACCTGTAGCCAATTTGATGAGCATATGTGCCCTCGCTCAACCTTGGCGTGTTATGATCCCACCAGGTGGAACAGAAACTAATGGAGAGCGTATCCCTGATCCGTCTTGGTGCGCTTTTCATGCTTGCACAGGCCTGAAGGTCTCATTTATGGACACAGGTTACTCGTACTCAACTCTGTCTCACTTGCATCTGCGCTCGTTGCGAACCTGTTCCTATCTTTTAATTTTGCCCGGAAGGTGCGGTATGCGATCGCGCAGCCGCTGACGATCATTCTATGGTAGCCGCTCGCTCCTCTGAAAATTTCCAGAAATTGACGTGTTGTCTGGCAGGTACCTCTCTGCAGCGTTGCTCCTAGTTCCACTGAGTCTCACGAAGATTCTCATCATCAAACCCACCTATGACCACGCATTTGCGCAATCATACTACTATGCTCTCATCGCTACCGTTTTGTATGTCATCATATCTACCCTACTCCTTGTCAACGTCCTCGGGGCATACAAATTTCGCGTCTATCCTCCTTCATTCTCCGCCCTAACAATGCCACAGCGCACCCTTATGCTGCAGACCATCGCTTTCTCATTCTATCTCGCCCTGGGTGCAGGTGTTTTCGCTGCTATCGAGGACTGGGAGTTTGTCAACGGGCTCTACTGGGCAGACTACACCCTGCTCACTATCGGGATAGGCACCGACTTTCCGCTAACGACCCAGTTGGCTCGAGGGCTCATGATGCCGTATGCGGTAGGCGGCATTATGATGATCGGTTTGATCGTGGGCAGTGTTCGAAATTTGGTGTTGGAGAGAGGACGGGCTAGGATAGAGCGGAGGGCTCTCAAGACTCAGAGGCGGAAGTGGTGCAAGTCCTCAAATAAGGAAGAAGAGAAGGAAGAGTTTGAGGCGATGAGAAGAATCGAGCGACGGGCGGATATGTCGCGGAAGTATCTCTCCCTAGCAGCATCAGCGGCTGCCTTCTTTTTCCTGTGGCTCATGGGAGCCTTAGTCTTTTGGTTTACGGAGGTTAGACTGTTCGTATTCCTGCTTTGTCGATCTTGGCTGACGTTGCGGTTCTTCTAGTCGCCACAGCAATGGTCCTACTTCGATTCCATGTACTTCTCCTATACCTCCCTCTTGACAGTCGGCTACGGGGACCTCTTCCCGGAATCAAACTCTGGGAAACCCTTTTTCGTCATATGGACCTTGATTGCTGTTCCCACAATGACGATCCTGATTTCGAACCTTGGCGAAACTGTTGTAGGGTGGCTCGAGATGGGAACGATATGGCTGGCTCACTATACTATCCTCCCCGATCGCAAGACCATGAAGGAGCTTAATGAGAGCAGTGACTCCGTGGACTCTAAAGAGCTGAAATTCGACGTGCAGATGCTCGGGAATATCATTGCACAAGAGGAAGAGAAACGTGGCATGCACCGTGGGGCTACGCTTGCAAAGGCCATAAAGAGAATTGTCAAGGACACAGGAAGGAAGACGCCGAAGAAGTACCGCTGGGAAGAGTGGCAATACTACTTGGCTCTACTCGGGATGTCGCAATCGGAGGAAGAGAGCTTCTGGCTCGCCGACGACGGGCCGTTGTTCAGTGATATGTCCGAGTCGACTTGGTTGTTGTGGAAACTGTGCGAGAAGATGGAGTCGGTGATGGAGCAAGAGTTCAGGGATCTAGAGAATGGGATCGTGCGGGCGGACGAGTTGGACTGATATGGATGGACTACACCCTCCGGACGTTTTTGCGCGAGATCTGATATCGTCGAACGCTGACAAGGACTACTGCTTGCCAATTTGTAGATTGTGGACTCGAAGAGATTTGGCCACGGAATCAGAGCGGCCGGCCGAAGTTCGGATGGAGATCTACGGGCGACAGGGATATCAGGTCATCTTAATGGTGAATATCTTTCTGCTCCTTTGGCGTGTAGCTACGCCTAAATCTCTGGCAGTGAACGTAGGATCTATCATCACAAAATACGTGGTCGAATTTGTGCCTCTGAGCCTATCTGTTTGGAGGACAAGTATTGTGTGGGATTGTCTCATTCTTTTGCTTCTTCTATATCTCTAGGGTTTTTATGTGTAAGATTTCATTTCATTTTTCGTTTGATTTTTCGATAACGACTTTGTCGACTAACATCAGACCCCAGCACTCATGTGTATTCGTATCTTACATTAATCATACTTTGTTGCACGGCATTGCCATCTGGTACGCAGTCGTTCAAATGGACTCTTTCTCAGCCTCTCATCGACGTCTGGCGCAGATCAGCTCCAACGCCGACGGACCTTCGTTCCAGGAGTGATACTGTGCCTTGGAACTCTGTTGCCAGGTTTGGTCAAGTTTGCAAATTTGATCGCTGATCTTCCCATTACTTCGAAGTCATGGGTATACCGCTCCCACCTCTCTGCGTTCCTGTTAATATGCCGCTACTGACCCTTGTATGCGCTATCGTATTGACAGATAAGAACTCTCTTGAGTGATTCACAGCGACGGTCAACAATGTCAGTCATTCAACTGAAATCGAAAGTATCCAAATCAGCGTCTCGATTAGAGCAACATGGTGATATATCTATTGCAAGATGGAACGCTTTGGACGACGCGCTTTGCCGACCTGAAGTGTGTCTCCGGGGCTTGCTTGTCGATGTGGAACCGGCTGGTCCATTGTGGACGACTCGTACGAACTCCGTCTCGCAATGGTTGGAGGAAATTTGCGTGCCTAAGGCCCGGAAGAAATATCCATCTGCTAGACTGCACTTCCCTATGCCTCCGAAGGGTGCTGTTGTCGGCCAAGGTTCTGCCGAAGAGCCTGAGGATGCCAAGAGTGCGGACGAGAAGATGGAAGAAGTCGAGGACCGTTGTCAGGAATCTTCAAACTAGGTTCTGGTTTGAGAACTTCAAGTGGTCAAAGACGGGACAACGGTGGGCATTATCTACATGAATTTTTTGTAAGTCTCTTGTATAGTAGGCGTTTGTTCGAAACTCGCTGATGCTCGTTCACGGTACCAGCGCGTTTTTGTGTTGAATTGGTTTCTTTCGAGAATAGAAAGGCTCATCAAATAATGTGAAAGAGGTTTCGCAAGAATAATGATTGGCTTTGATGAGAAAATGTTTCGAGATTGGGACAGTCGACCAAAGTAATTCGGCTCTATGATGTGCCGCTTGAGTAAAACAGGACAATAGCTTTGAATCACAACGTACTTTTGACTGCAAGACAAATTCTGGATTAGTTAGCGTAGGGTAATTTCATGCTACCATCGAAAACAGGGAGAGTAAATAGACGAGCTACATACAAGGTAGCGACCCCAAATACTCTGTATCTCTATCCGTTGTTCGTGACTGAGATACATTTGATAAGAGTGTAGCAGTTCACCACTTGTGAGATTGCGCTTCGTAGTTCCAGAGCGCATTAGGATCATTCCGATAGCAAGCACACGGTTCTAAGCAAAACAAAAAAGATGGGAGAGATGGACGATTATCATCACGATGACATGAGGACCGGTCTGGTAGAAAGTCCTTTTAGAGGATTCCGAGTCCTGTGTATACAGGTCTCGGTCTTATGCGGTCCTGAGGGTTTGGGTGGCGGTGCATTTTCATTATCTCCGAGGTTTCTCCGTGTACACGTCATCTTTGCTCGGCATATCCCGGCAGAACTCGGCATTTTCAGAATTTTTGAGCATTGGTGCCTTTCGGTTTGTTGCTCCTTTGTCCGGTGACCTCCGCTTTCCCCGCTTATTTGTTCGTCTTTCCTGTTTCCTATAATCTGTGGTCGCATCGCTATTGTATTGACTACTTCCTTTTTTAACTAAATTGTAGCTAAAATGTCGCTACCATTCAGCAACCGACTTTGCGCTTCAATGACCTAATTGCTGGAGTTTTTTGTTTAGCCATTCCCTCTCCTCCGCTTTCTCCTTCATACTCCTGTTGTGTATCGTTTGCTCTCTCTCCTGTACGTTTTCGTTGGTAGTGACTCGGAACCTGCTCTTGCCGACGACGTCGCGTCGTCCCTCCCATACTCTACGTCCTCGCGATGCTCCCAGAGACATAGATCTATGCCTTAGGACATATTATGGACGTTATCGCCCAAGAACGATGCGTCGATACGTAGATTTTCGCCCGTAGTTAACCATGAACCCGAAGAGCATCAGCACCCACTTAGTGAGACCAAATGTCACCCTGATGCGTCTTGCGATGATACTCCAGTCACGCCTCATCAAAAGACGCAGTATTCATACGTTTGGCCAGCGTCTGTTGATCCTTCTAGGCCTGGTTACCTGCCGTATAGTGAGTTAACTGCTGAGATAGTCAAATCACTCTCCTCATCTCCCTGACAGTGTATTATGGGATTACCTCTTCATATAGCCATCCTGCGATGGCGAACCAGCCCCTTTTCCATTCGCCTACTCCATTGATACCCCCACCCTTCATGTTCGACAGTATGCTCTCCTCCCCTTCTCCCAACTACTACCCTAGTTCAATGCCGTGCTTAGGCTCGAAGAGTTTCAACTCTATCCAAGATTTTCAGTCTCAGCTAGAACAACGATTTTCTTCGGGTCTTTTCGATGATGTTTGTCCCTCCATGCGAAGAGGCAATGCTTCACGAGCACAATTCTCGTGGCCGCGTACCCTAGGACATAATGATAGCAAGTCGGCTTCAAATTGTTGTGAATGCATCGCACAAAGCGGGATTTTCAACCATTGGAGCTTTTCTCTTTGCTCTATTCACCGAATACGAAGGAAAATACGCAGGGCATGCGTCGCTCGCTCATCGTATCTCTGCTTTCATTCGCAATAGCATGCACCTCCCTCAACACACGACTGAGCCAGCTCCGATTAATGTGACCCCGACCACAGCTCTAACCTGTGATAGTGTCTCATCAGGTGTTCCTAAGACTATGCCCACCGATCCATGGCTGGTAAGTACATGTTTGATCTATTTTTCGCTCTGTTGCTCATGCAGTCAAGTAGGGTGTTACCATCGCACTCCTGGCGCTGTTGCACCTTCGCTACACTTATGCCATCATCTTTCCCACTATCGTCGGCATCTTTCTTTTCATGTGTAATGCCAATCGAGACATTATTTCCATGTTGAGTCGCATGGGCATGTCCATTGCGTACAGTACAATCCTCTCAAGCCTCCATGTCTTGGCATCGGACGCTGACACCCAATTACGCGCCTTTGGCGCCTCCCTCGACACCACTGCCCCTGCCTTCCAGATTTTTGACAACGTAAACAAGATGAGGCGCACTTGGCAACAATCGTTAGGACATCGAGACGAGTTGAAAAGCGGAACAGCGGCGACTCTTGTAAAATTAGAAGACGTTACACCGGGAGCACTCGAGGTCGAACCACTGCTTCAGAACATAGCCAAGAAGGAACGAAAGAATCTCACTGTTGACATTCTCCAATGCGATGTTGACTGGAGCAATCTACGAGGTATCGGCAGTGCCACGGTGCTTCGAGCTTGGCTCAAGCACATCCCAAGACTAGCTCGTTTCCGGACGACCGTAGAGGACTTATTTGCGACGACGTATGCTAAACACCCACTACGTCTTCGTAAAAGTGAGGTACACAGCATGCGGTCAACTGATATTGATGAGCCTACGACTCGTGGGGCGAAAAAAAGTGCTGTATAATCTCGTCATCGCCCAGTTGGGTATAGCAGTGGCGTGGATGGCAAGATGGCTGGTTTGCGTATGCGGTGATCAGGTCACCATTGACCGGCTCCGTAAAATCAAGCATTATATGTCCAAGGTACATCCGGGTTTTGAACGCCACAATTGAGCCATTCCAATTATTCAGCTGTGGCGTTTGAAATGGAACTGGCAGAAGGCTATATTCCGTCTGCATTGGTTCCCCTTGGAGGGCAGACAGCTCTATGGACTTCATCGAGATACGGTTTCTTCATACGGATCGCTGAGTCTGGTTTACGAGACTAATCTTGATCCAATACTGGAGAGCCCTTAAGCCTGACCGGTATTTGGTCCGAATCCACCACAAAATTTACCAGCACATAAACTTCAGCGTTGAAAGCTGTTTCGCTTTCCTACGAAATCCACGATCCTTCCCTTCCTGAAAACGACACTCTTTCTACAGAATTGCGTTTGCGTGACTTTTTTCTTCCACCATTCATCAACCAGCAAGCACATCCCCCATATTATCTTCTGAAATCATTAAGATCTTCCGTTGTCATGTATTCATCCTCGAATACTGGCGGACATTCATCTTTAGCTGCCTCTTTGTCTTCATCGCATTTCGTCGCTGCAATCACTGTGGCTTTTGGTTCAATCAACCTGCCCATTCCACTTCTGATTCCTGTCTCACGGTGTTGGAAGGAAAGTGTATTCTATATGCTCGCAACGTCAAGGGACAGACCGCTAGAAGCTTGGCGAACACGTCGGATGTCTAGATGGTCTTGTAACAATATTTCTCTTTCGCATATCCACAGCTTCAAACCCATGGCGTATTTAGGTTGAAGCTCAAGTCAGACGTATCACAAACACCTCGAGAATGGATAAACAGTGGCCTCGAATCGAAATGGATTACAGGGAGCTAGCAAACAGAGTTGACTACCCGGTTTCCAATGATGTTCTCTCGTTTGGTGAACAGATCGTATGGCCCTCGGAAATGAAGGATCAGGGCTAAAGTGTCTGTTCCGGGGTGAGGAGTAGGTCTAAGGTAAATGCCGTGTGATCCACCGTCTATGTAAATAAGTTCATCTCGTGGTAATATTTGTGGTACTGGTATATGGACTGTAAAAGTACAACGGTATTCCGGAAAAAGGACTTTGAACTTTCTGAGTATGTACAGCGACAGTGGACATCATCCCTCGAGTGTTCCCCCCTCACACAGGACTCGGATATGCCGCGCTCCGTGACGGCCCTCCACTTCATTATAGATGGGGAATAAACTTCGTCCAGTTAACCTCCTCAAGCACGCCTGGTTCGAGGAATCTGAGGGAAAGAAAAGCCTCAACTAATAACGTCATCCTTGCGAGGAGATATAAAAGGATCAAGAGAGGCGTAGCCGCTTGGATGGCACGCACAATCTTCCGCTTAGGTAGTATCTTGATGAACCCAAGCTGCATCGCCAGGACGACGGGAACTATAGCTACAACAAGTGCTGATATCCGCCAAAGGACACACTCGGGAACAGAAGCGAAGGCGAATGACCACGCGAGGCAGTGAATTCCACCGAAGAGCGCTCCAATGGCGGCACCAAAGTACCCAATGTACCATGTTTGCTCGTAATCCAATGTACCAGCCCAAAGGGTCGGTACACCACCGTAGGCGCTACTCCATCCACGTCCAAACAATATCTTTCCCATGGTCCGGCGATACCACTGGAGTGCGGATTGGAAAGCTTCCGTGGTAAAGCGCCCGTATGTGGCATAAGAAAACCATTGCTTTGCCTCGGTGTAGGTGTAATCAAAGAATGGAAAATGGTGGACATCCGAATAGCGACGCCTGAGGCTAGCGATTTGTGGAGAACGAGAGCTAGATAAAAACGAGCTGTGTGGCGAGTTGCTGTTATTTGGTGTGCTGTTGAGTGACAAAGCTCTGGGGGGCCCCATATCTGCTATGTAGAAAGAGAAAACCGAGCTATGACTTGCGAAGGTCATGGTATCCACGCTTTCGTAGAACTCTCTCTCTTCCAGAATTGAGCAGGCGTTAATTGGGCAACGTACGTCGAGCGGTTTGTGCCACCACAAGACGTAGTTGAAGATGTTTAGAACCGCAAAAGCGAGAGTCGCGGTTTCTAATTGGATGATGGGAAGGGATTCGTTGAACCGAGCGAGATACTGGACGACAAACCACGTTGTCTGAACAACAGCAACGACCTTCGACAGAGCATCTCCTTTGCTACGATCTTGCAGCTCTTCCTCAGTTATGCAAGATATTGACGACAAGTCTAATCCGGGGCGCACCGAAAATGATTTCTGGAAGAGTGCTAGACCGTCTAGATGCAATAAATCTGCGATTTTTATGGGAGTTCCTCCAGCACCAATGAATCCGCCCATGCTTATGAAAAACCCATATGTCATTGTCAAGTTGAAGTCTGGGAGCGAACTTCGAAGTAAGTCTTCGCGGACTGGAATGGAATATATCGTGTCACATGTACGTTTAGATATTGTTGATGCTACTATCCATTGGCGAAAGGCCCAGATGATTATAACTTCGGGAACTACGATAGCTATGACCATGAGCTTCAATCGGTGTAGTCCGATGAAAGCCCATCTGCGACATTTGAGATCGGGACCCGGAACGTTGGGATGCACAGCGAGCCAAGTGCAAGCGAAAACCGTCACGATGCAGCTGAATACTACATCCCAGGCACTTCGGTGTTCTGGTAATCCATTCGAGTGACTTTCGTTTGGAGCACTTCTGGCCTGAACATACACCTGCGATAGCACAAGGATGAGACTGAATGAATATGAGATCATAGATTAGGTTTTCCTGGATTCATGGTCAAAACCAACCACGGAAAAGAGAGCGTCTCTGAATACTCACAAGAAGATCAACTAACAACAAAGGTGGGGAGACAGGGTACAATTACCTAGTATACCTGTCGAAGCTGTTGGTGAAAACTGAATGATAAGTATCACATTACGTGTGTTGACACACGGTCAGAATGCGGATTGGACCCAGGACATGTGCCGGTTCCTTGTTTTCGAATGATTCTAGTATTTACCCATCTATCAGTTTCACTGATCAGCCTTGTCAGGAGTTAACGGTGATGCATGATGGTCGAGAAGGGAGAAAGTTGAAGAAAAAGCGAGAACATAAATAATACATAGTATAATGGTAGTATGTAGACTCGTAACCGTCTCTCTCGCCACTTGACGTCGCAAGCGAGAAAGTGAGATGAGAGAGACTGGTTACCTTGCTTGTCAAGGTCTCTCTAGGTCTAAAATCTTCGCTTACCAAGGAAACGTCGTCACGTGTTGCACGTGATGATTCTGAAACATAGAATCTAATAGCACTTTCATTTCTCCCGATTCACCCCATGTCGTTTCTAAATGGAGAGAATATAGCTCATATGCTGGATCCAATCGACCTTACTGAGATAGTAAACATTCTGCGCAAATGCGATGTGCGTCACCTGTGGAGAGGATAAGTACCACACACCTGACACCGTTATTCAGATTAATTTGCCAATTGCGATTGCAGCACAACAAAAAGCTGTATACTACTTCATTGAACAATGCAATAGTTCACTACAAACTGCCATCCAAGACATCTGCCACAAACGACACAACAACACCGCTTCTTTCTCAAATATCACTGACACATTGAATGGAATGGAGTTAGATGGAATACTAAGTATCCTTCGTCAATGCAATGTATGTTCATCTTTTCCTGTGGGACAGTACTTTGAACATATTCTGAAGGTCAATCTGCCAACTGCTATTTCCACACAAAGAAACGCTGTGTATTATTACATTCAACAATGTAATACATCGCTGCAAGAAACTATCAAGAGCCTCTGTGTTGATCAGCGCGACAGCATCAATGCAGACAATTTTTCTGACTGGCCCACGGAAATTTTGATATTTGCATTGAAGACACACACGAACCGTAAGATTTTTATACTCACAGTTTCAATTACGCTAATTTCATGACAGATAACTTCATCCCAGGTCATTCTAGACAAGAATACATTTGACACCTCAGAAATGCTGACAATACAATCTTCCATGATCTCATCCGTGAACGCCGACTCGACTCACCGAATGCTATGCTTGCCAATGGATGTACTGCCTATGAGACCATGAGTAAATGGACCAATGAAGAAGTGATTGAGGGCCTGCAGCATGTCAGGGATGTCTGTGACCACCTGCCTTGTGGATTCCACCCAAACAGAACAATGATCCATGTCTTGTGTGGATTATTACATCTCCCTGCGCTAGAATCCCTCACTGATTACCTCGAAAATAGTTCAAACTCTTTGGAATTCCCTGATGGTATCAAACTCGATAACTTATATGGAATGGTGCCCTTGATAATATTGGACACAATGTGCGCACAACTTGCATATGGTAAAAGATAATTCTTGTTTGATGTTTTAGGTTAACAGTAATTGCAGGACGTGTAACCTCTCGACGCCCTGCAAGTCGGCAATTGTATTATGAGACCTTGCAACACTCTGAAGGCATGCGAAAACTCGCCATCGAACGCAATATCAGTACTGAAGATCCCAAATTCTACAATGGAGTATCCATTGCACATCTATTGGTTCACACCAATCTCCAAGAAAGCAGTGCAAAACTTCGAACAATACTGCACGTACCAGCGGAGGCTTGTAAATGGAGGCATAGTTTCCTTTGCTTCTGTGCATTGCTTGATCCACCGAGTGCTGATTCCTACATAAAAAGCATCCAAGACAGCGTTACCACCCACCTCCATTACACAAAACGTCTTCGATCCGAGGTAGAATCAAACACTGACAGGTTTCTGGAACCTGTGTCTTCTGCGATCATTGATGAGAGAATTGCACATTTCTCTGCAGCCACCGGAAACGACGCCCTGCAGACATGAATCTGTGTTATTTGTGCTCGTGAGATGCAAGACAATGCATGCACGAGAATGGATGTAAGCGACATTCCGAATTCTGCATTGTTGGAACCACCACAATCCCATCCTTCACATATCCTGTCGCAGAATATGCTTTTATATTCTGAGCACCGTTCACCACTTGTCGGTAACGTGTCAGTCTGTGCTGACTGCCTGAAATCTATGCAGCGCAATGTTATGCCAAAACTATCGCTAGCGAACAATATGTGGCTCGGCCATGTGCCCCCGCAATTGGCTATCCTGAACTTGCCAGAACGAATACTCGTGGCACGCTATTTCCCCGCCGGTTACATTGTCAAACTTTACCCCAAGATCAAATCTGCTCAACGGTGGGACAGCGATCTGTTTGCAAGTGGTATCAAAGGCAATGTTTCCACATATCCTCTCCCCCATGCCCACATTTCTTCTTTCGTTGATGGTCGCCAAACAATGCCCCCGGCGGCAGGAATTCTGTCTGCATTAATCGGCGTCACCTTCATCCAGCCTAATAAAAAGGTCCAATATCCCTTTCCAAAAATGCTGCATGTATGCCGTCGCATAGTTTTTGATGCGTTGCAGTGGTTGCAGTCAAACAACCCATTATGGTCAAGCATTCATATTGAAACGGACCGTATTGCATCCCTGCCTGAAGATGGCGTGCCCGATGAGATCATTCGTACGGCGAGGATTACGGAAGACATGGACGCGCTTTCTGCAGAGCAAACTGGATATGTTCCTGAGCCTGCTGACGATGATGACACTGGTACGGCCTTGTTTTCATTGTTTTCATTGAATAGTGACCACATTTCAATCAGTCTTCGATGACCTGTATCCTAATGTCGACACAAATGAAGAAAATGACGCAGGTCCCCCAGGTATGTTCATTCGCAAGTACATGTATGACTGCTAACCATGTGCACAGAGGGAGAAATGTACAGTGAAGACATTGCACTCCAATCACACGGGGTGGTCGACACGAATGGCAACGAAGTCATCGACGAGGATTTAAGAGAACACGCCCTCACAAATGGAATCGATGCGCCTCCACCATCGTCACATGGAGAAGACCACTACAAAGTCAAACATGGCAGCCGTTTCATCAATGAATATGGACGCAAAACAGACGATGGTCTGCGCACAGATGGCGGACCCAGCAATCCGAATCATCTGTTAGGTGCTTTTCCCGTGCTCTTTCCATACGGTCTTGGAGGCTTCGAGACATCAAGAAGAATCAATGTTCCCTACGAAGTCCATGCACGATGGGCGCTTCAATACGGTGATCGCAGATTCAGGAAAGATCTTCACTTTATTTTCCAAGTTTTCGGTGTCATTCAAAAACGAAATATCTGCCGTTCCACTGTCTTACAAATGTCGAGCAATTCTTTTGAACGTCACCAAAGCATCCTGTCCTCTGTCAAACCTAAAGATCTTATGAAAGCCGGACTCCAAGAAAAACGAAAAGTGCCGTTTACCAATCCTGCCGTCCAAGCATTACGCACGGAACTAACAGCGGTACGCTCCAAGGTTCCCGGGACTGATGAGTCCCGGCAAACCTTGCGTTCGAAGATATGGAGCACAACTGTTGCCTTCAATCCTCCCAACCTCTGGCTCACCATCAACCCTAATGATACACAGGACCCAATCGCACAGGTTATCGCTGGAGAAAGTATTGACCTCGATGACTTTGTCAAACATTCGGGACCTTCTCCAACTGTTCGATCGAAGACCATCGCAGCAGACCCTTATGCATCTGCAAAGTTTTTCCACTTGATTGTGCAAGCGACATTGTCCGCCCTTGGTGGTATCGAAATCAAATCCAGTCCTGGGAAACATTCTGTCATTCGGAAAGAAGGCATTTTTGGAACTGTACAGGCATACATAGGTACAGTCGAAGCTCAAGGTCGCGGCTCCTTGCACATGCACATGCTTCTATGGCTACGTGGTTCAATGACATCCCGCCAAATGGATGACGAACTGAGAAAACCAGAGTTTCGAGACCGGGTTTCCCGGTTTATATCCCAAAATATTGTTGCAGATATCAATGGGATGTCGGCAGAGGAAATTGTTCATCTCCCAGAGGTCAAGGATCCTTCTTACTCCAGACCGACGCGAGAGGCTTACACAGATGCATGTTCTGGACCGAATATTGCTAGTCTTGCCCGCACTTTGCAAGTTCATGCATGCCATGATCTCCGATGTCTCATTAAAGTGCAAAACCGGAAAGTTTGCAAGCGACGGGCACCTTTTCCTCGCAGCGAAAACGCGTGGATTGACGAAACGGGAGAATGGGGACCAAGATATTTATACGGCTATGTGAACAATTTCAATCCTCCAATCTTGGTCACCGTCCGCAGCAATCATGACATCAAGCTGATCACCAATGCATTTGGCACGAGCAATATGACGTGGTATATCATGACATATGCGACGAAAAAGCAAACGAAGTCTTCGAATGCCTCCGCCCTACTCGCTAAAACAGTTGCATTCCACAAACGTTCCGTCAAGGGCGTTGACGATTTTCGGACGGTGAACAAACACCTGTTGCAACGCTGTTCCAATACTCTTGGCCGTCTACAAGAGTTCAGTGCACAAGAAGTTGTGAGCTATATCATGGGGTGGGGGGACCGGTATCTGTCCCATCACTACGTACCAATCTACATGAAGGGAATCCGAGCTACACTTTTGACCGTCTTTCCCCACTTGCGGTAAATATCTGAGACAGATTATTATGGTTCAAGACTCTAATGCCTGACTTGTAGTGTTTCCACGATGAACAACACACTTGATCAAACGTCGAACTCAGAGCGTCGTGTTAACGAGGTATTCGCAGTGTTTGGGAATACTTCTAACGGAGCTGACTGGTTTCACAGGATGCGACTGTCAGACTGGAATTTCGTGATGACGAACTAAAGCCCCGAGACCAAATCCAAGAGTACATCGATCGAGGGGATGAGCTGCAGTGTATGAGTCTGTTTGATTTTGTCGTGAACACATACGATGTCAACAAGAAATTGAAGAAGACAGATAATAGCATCAACGCTGAAGGAGATACGGAAGACGTCGAACATCTGTCTAGCATTGACCAACACTTTGACTACTGGCCAGCCTGTGGTCGGCGCTCGAAAACGCGGGCACTACGGCAGGGAAAACATGAGACATTACCCGATTTTATCGGTGGTTGGTTCCCGAACCGCGATGTTCCCGCAGAAAGGAAGCTGTATGCTGCATGTATTTTGATGCTCTTCAAACCATGGCGGGATCTCCACGACCTCGCACCTGGAAATAGCACCTTCGAGACAGTGTTGAATGACTTTGTGTTAGTCAACCCCTTCCTAATGGATGTTATGGAAAATGTGGACTATTTCCACAAATGTCTGGAGAACGCCAAAAAGAAACCCCCCGGTTGGATACCTGTTAATGAGGCTGATCTCGCACTCCAACGATCGATTCCTAGCACGGAAGGTGTCGACCACGACGACATAGAATGGGATACACCTCATATTACTGAGATGGATATTGAACGAGCCCGCCTTCTGCGTGTTGATCAAAATGAACGGTATTTTGCAGATGGGACGATGGATGACGCGCGCACAGTTGGTTGCTTTGGATCTATTGGAGCCGATGCAGAGTTTCAGCCACCATCTCGTATCACACGCAGGGAAGAGATGATGCAATTTGACAATTGGCACCAGCAACTGACTGACCTTGCCAAATCGGAGCCTTCAAACTCCAATGTGCCCCCTCTCAACCTCGGCAACTACAATGCTGGTCCACATGGACAAGAACATAGCAACGCTCCCACTGATGGTCGACCTTTGCGATCTGTATTGAACACCAATCAGAGAATGGCGCATAACATGATCGAGAACCACCTGCTTGCTCAGATACAAAACAGAAGACCAGAGCAACTTCTCATGCTTGTATTAGGCGCTGGAGGAACTGGCAAGACGGTGCTCATTAATGCAATATCGGAAACATACACGTATCATGCCGAAAAACCGAATTTAGGTTTAACGGCTTCCTCTGGTGTTGCCTCGACGTTATTTGGGGGAAGTACCACTCATTCTTGGGCAGGGATTTCGACCAATTCAAGCTCTGACAAACCGTCGCGAGCAGTGGCAGCCAAAAGGCAGGCACACATGGCCAACAATCGATTGCTTGTTATCAATGAGATTTCCATGTTTGAAAAGTCTTTGCTTACCAAGTTATCTGACAGCGCGATGGTGACACGCAGCCAGCTGGGATTGCAAAACGCCGATCGTCCTTTCGGCAGTCTGAATGTTGCCTTGTTTGGGGATTTCCATCAATTTCCCCCAGTGGCGAGAACGCATGCAGCACTCTATGACAGTGAGAGTTCAACAGACTTAGGCGCACGAGGACACGACCTTTATCAGCAATTCGAGAATGTCGTCTTGCTCAATGAGCAACTGAGGGTCACGGATCCAGAGTGGATGGGCCTCCTTGATCGATTGCGTTCAGGTGTTTGCACTGCGGATGACGTGGAGCTGTTGAAGACAGTTACCTTGGATTCACCATCCTGTCTGCCCACCAGTCTCGACGAAATGCCTTGGAGAGATGCAATATTCATTACTTCCCGCAATGCCGCAAGGAATGAGTGGAATGCGGAAGCACTGAGACGTCATTGCATTAGAACTGGTGCTGTGTTGTATAGGAGTCCTGCCGAAGACTACAAAGGCAAGACACACAAAGAATTATCGATGCAAGAGAGATTGCACATCGCTGGCATGACTGAAAAGAAAACAGGCCGCATCCCCGACATGCTAGAGATAGCGATTGGGATGAAATGTATGGTGACGATCAATATTGCCACGGAATCGGATCTTGCAAACGGCACAAGGGGCACCATCTTGGACGTCATCCTTGACCCGCGTGAACCACCACCGAATCCAGATGAGGACAACATCGTGGACTTGCTGTATCCCCTCGCGCTCATTCTCTTTCGACCACTGAACCAGGAAAATGTGCCGTCCTTTGAAGGCATACCGAGTGGGTTACTACCCATCGTGCCCTCCGAAGTCACTTTCCCAGTCAAGCACAAGAAAGAGAAACAGTATACGGTTTACCGACGGCAGCTAGCTCTTACGGCGGCGTACAGCTTCACCCACCATAAGGGTCAGGGTCAAACTCTGGATTATGTGATCGTGGACCTTGCCGATCCACCGAAATGCAGTTTGGATGCTTTCCATGCATATGTTGCACTGTCTCGTAGCCGTGGAAGACAGTCCATCAGATTGTTGCGAGATTTCAATCCCAATTGCTTGATGACACCGCCATCACCAGAAGTCACTGCCGAAGACGACCGACTCGCACATTTGCATGTGAACACAGAAGAACGGTATCAAAGAGGGGAATTCAATTGGTGAAGGGGGAGTGCCATGAAAGGCGAACTATCCAAAGCAAAGCTGATGCGTTGAAAATAGTCTGTAATAGTATCGTAAACGTAAACGTACTTCACTGCACATCAGGACACATAATGAGCCCACCCATTGTACTCAAAAGCTGTGTTATCATTTTCGCTTGCCCATGAATCTCCGCGAGCAGCAAGTGTGAGTGCACACATCCTGTCCCTATCACAATGTCGTTTGAGCGTCGGTGTATGGACAGAACCCCCCTCGCGATGTCGTTCCTCGCGGTGTCGTTTCAGCTGTGGCGTATGAGTGACATCATAGCAGGTTTCAGGAGTAAATTACATCCAGACTGCCCGTCCTAGGATGAGGATAGTATTGGGGTGCTGCGCCAGGCGATGGTATGTACTCGAGCGTCTCGACGCGCCCCCGTTTCTTGATGTAACCGGTGAGGTCCCCGCCCGAGTAATATTCCATGATTAGGTAGATGTAATGTTCTGAGTGCTGTACGGTGGTTAAATATGCCTCAGAGAACGATACTAGCAACCTACCACGATGTCGGTGAGCCTCGTTATACGCAGGTGACAGAGCGATTTGAAGATCTGTATTTCGCTCTGGAGGTTGTCGAAGAGCTTGGCAGAGGGATTGTCTCTCTTGACGGCCTTTATTGCGACTTGAACATGAGTTTCCTGTATTACATTTGTACCCGAGGTCAGGGTCGCCGACTGCGAAAGAGTACGATACGCACCTCGTGATATCCCTTGTACACCGTCGCGAACCTCCCTTTGCCAATCTCAGATAGAATGACATACTGTTACGATTTTTCCATTTTCCTTATCTTATCTCCCGAGCGCCTATCTAATCATATCTTATCTTCGGCGCTCATCGCTTATCTACCGGATACCGGACCGCGGCTGCGTCATAGCCTATGTCATGACCACGACTTTATCGTACGACTTACGGACCTTTACTACGGCTCGCGACACTCGCTCGCCTAACACGACTTCTCTTACGTTTGACGAACGGTTCCCTTGCGGTAACCACAGACATGGACCTATTCTTAGTATACGACGTTTAGTATATAAGTAGCATAGTTCTCGACTGTATATCCTTAGTCTCGAACTAAAGTTTATCTACACTTTGCCAATACCGCGATTAGCACCAATTGACTAAGCACTAATACGAGTGATTGACCGAACGCGAGTCAGCTCTATTACGCCTTACGTTAATAAGGTCACGTGTCAGGCAGAGCCTAACAATTAGTTCGAGACTTCCTCTCCTCTTCCTCCGTGTCAACCACGACCAAGAGGACCCCACCCCATGAACAAAGATCAACACACCGTCGCAGTTTCAACAGCAGTAGGAGGAGCACTCTTACTCTCTCTTTTCGTAGGGCTACTAGCCCTAGCCTACGAAGACAACCTCCGTCGATTCCTGGGCGCAAGAAGACATCGCGCCCCCCAGCAATACCCCTTCCTACCAGAAGGATATGTCCCACCCTACGTCGCCCGATGGGCACCAAACCCCGACGCCCCGCAACCGATTCGCCGCACCACGGGATTCGAGCCCGGACGAGAGCACGCTCGTCGACGCTCGGTCCAACCTCCCGCCTCCCCCCCTCCCTCCTCGCCCGAGTTCCCTCCGAATAGGGAGGCACCAAGGCAACCGATCCCCCAAAGTCCTACGCCTGGCCCCAGCAGCGGCCAGGATGCTCGCCCAACCTCCGCCGAAGAGCACGGCGCCTTCCTCCGGGAATTCGTACGAATTCCAGAACCCGCTCCCCCCTACGAGCAGCTCTACGAGCCGCTTCCCCGACCAGGTGAGCACCTCCTTCCCCGACGCCCCGAGCGGATACTTGTGGCAGCAGCACCACGTCCCTGGGTATCAGATGCCCGTCCTCGTCTCCAACCTGGAGATCCCTTTCCTGTCCGGGCATACGTCCCGCCCCACCTCCGACACCCCCGCCCTTTCGTCCCATCGGGAAGATTCCCGTCGTCAGACGACTCGTCCAGCGACGCCGGTTCCCTGGACGGTCTCGCCGAGCTCTTCGAGCAGCGAGACAGAGACGATCAGGTCGCCCTCGCCCGGGAGCGAGAGCAGCCACTATCAGACTCCTCGACTCTTGTCGAGGTCGCTGTCACCGAGCTCCCCGCCATGCGGAACCGAAACGATCCCCTCAATGAGTTCGGGGGGGACTATGACTGGCCCAGCCTGGCCGATATTGACCGAGAACTACTCGGTCCCGAACGATCCGCGGCGTGGGAGATACGACGACGAGATGTCGAACTCCGCGCCAACCCCCAGCTCATACCCCGACCCACGATGGACCGGTACCTCGTCCGCCAGCGAAACCATCGTGTGGCCCAAGAGCCGCTCTCCCCAGAGGCCTTCGAGGCCCGTATTCTCGCCAACCGAGAACGAACGATACACGCGCCCGAAGCCGGCCACCGTGTCCATGGCCTATGGCCACGAACCGTCGAGGAGCAACTTGCCCTCGCACTCGCTCTCCTCCCTCTCGCTAGGCAGCTGGGAGACCGACCCGACCTGGACAGTCCCCAACAAGTTTGACGACGAGCAAGGTGGGTTATTCGGCGGTTACAGCACCGACCCCTGAGGTAGGCATGCTTTCAACGCCTCGCCTCCCCGTCTCCCCGACTCGCCCCCCCGCAACGCCTTCGGCTGGCCAATGGCTCCCAGAGCACCTGGCAACCCGAGATACCCCGCCACTTATCGTGGCCCAAGGACCGCGTTCCTCCTCGCAGGAGGAGACGCAAACACCGATGTCCCAATCGACGTCGAAGAAGGAGGCTCTAACCAGCCACGACCCACTTCCGCGCAAAGGAAGCAGGCGGAAGCACGAGTAAGGTCGGAGGAAAAGAGGGCGAAGGCTAGGAAGCTTCGCCAGGAGTACGAGGCAGCCCAAGACGAGGCCATAGGCTTCGACAAGGTCTGGGGCTTCCACGCTCCCCCTCCCGACGACGACGACGACGACGATGACGACGACGACCCCGACGATCCCCACGGGAAGAAACCCGCCCAAGGACGACCCCCAGTCCCCAATCCCTACCGACCGCTTCACGAACGAAGTGACCGGTACTCCGTCCCGCGTCCTCCCCCTGGCAAGGGAAGGAAAATTCCACAGCCGCAGCCAACGGGTAGCGCCCCGCCAGACGCCGCCTACCTTGGGATCAAGCCAATAATGATCCAGACCCCCAAGCCGTTCAAGGGGGCCCACGACGATATCGAGCGGTTCATCGGCGACTGCCTCGCCTATTTCGAGGCCTTTGCCTCCTACTTCCTCCACGACTCTCAGTTTGTAACCTTCGCCGCCTCTCTCTTCGACAGCGCCGCCAAGGACTGGTGGGTCTACAAGCGACCCGAGTTCTGGGCCGCCAACACGTACCCTGCGTGATTTCGGTACCCAACCTGGGCCGAATTCGTCGCGCTCATCGAAGAACGCTTCCGAGACCCAGCCTCCGAAGCCATCCACGAACGAAAGATGTTCGAGCTGCGGATGGGCAAGCTCCCCGCCACGCAGTACTTCTACGAGCTAGAGAGAGAAGCCAAGCTGGCAAACCGACGCAACGACGAGACCGAACGCGGAGTACTCGTCAAGGCCGTACGAATCGGACTCCCCGACTCGTACACGAAAATCATCGCGGATTTCGGGCGCGACATTCCCGAGACATACCCAGAGTGGAAGGCGTGCGCCTGTGCAATGTACGACGAGCGACAGAAGAAATGGGTGTTCGACCAGGGCGCCGGGATCAGTCGTGACCAACGACCTCCCCAATCGAAGGGCAACACTACCGCCCCCAGCAGCTACGCAAAAGCAGCAGGGGGCGCGACAAGTTCGTCGACGGGCAAACCGTCGAGCAGTGGAGCCAGCCGCAATGCCAGCGGCCAATGGACGACGCACGGAGGACAGGGGCTGCCGATGGACATCGGCGAGATGAGAACGAAAGGATTGTGCTTCCGTTGCGGTAAGCACGGACACTTGGGTCGGGATTGCCCCGACAAGAAGACTCACCGAGATATCCGGTCACTACAAGCTAGTGAGCCGGTGACGGAGAGCAAGATCGAGGAGGTGAAGGAGGAGGTAAAAGCAGCGGCGGTCTAGGGTCCGATTCCCCTAGTACCGCCAAGGACTTACATACTGGTGCGCGCTCGTGTTCCGCTGGACGGTCTCATTCTTCTTTCGTAGGTACTCCATTCAATCCTATTAGTATTACAACGCATTCGTCGATACCCGCTTACAATTTCACCGCTTTTAACGTCTCCCGCACGACTAGCGCCCCAGTTTTAGAATCACCCAACCGATACGCCTTACTACAGGTAGAAGGCAACGACACTAACGACAACGACAACGACGACTTGGCCTCAATCGCCTCTCCAAGCGAGGACGGGGACGCGGCCACAAAACCCCACGACGCCTCCGACTTTGAGGCTAACCACCGCTCGAGTAGCCCATGCGCCGAAAGGCAACAGGCAAAAGAGTCTGGCGATAAGCTGCCCACCATAGTAGCACCCATCGACAATGCGAGCTTGCCCCGCATGACGGATGGGCCGATAGGACGACCGTCGAACGCGATTGAAGGGAGAATTCCCTTGTTGCGGGACGCCAAGAAGACACGACCCATAACTCCGATGAGTGCGAGGGCTGTTGTTCGCCCCGGGATGGGGATAAAAAGGCAGGCAGCTGTTAAGACTGACGAATCAGGGGCTGAAACTGGTAATCCCGCGTTCGCGGTTCAAGTTCGCCTCTCCGTTCCCGATCGACTCTTCGACACAGGGGACGGTCGTCTGATACACTCTGACCGGGACCGTAGCATCCCGCCCCTGAAGGAACAGGGAAGGGCGAAGGTGCCTTCATTGCCGCAGGAGGAAGCTGCTAGCGCCCAGGCGGTAAAAAGGGGGCCTCAGGTAACTATCATTGAAGTTCCCGACGAAGACGACGACACGGCGTTCCAGATTTGGCTCGCCAAAGAAAGCGCCCTGACTATCGTCAAAGCGCAGACAACACCGACGACCGAACCCCGAGCCCCTCCCACGGATGAGGGTCGGTGGTTCAAGCCTTTCGAGGTAGACTGGACGCTCCGCGCCATTCGCGAAGCACGAAACGACAACGCCGCCCGTGCTGCACTCTTCGTGTGGACGCACAGGGACCGCACCCCCGAACTTACCCCCGAACTCCTCGCCACTCTACGCCTCGGAGGAGAGACAGCCCGGGAGCAGCTATACCAGCTCCGCGAACCGCCTCTCTACATTCGGAGAGCACGATCCAGCGAAAGGGACTTCACGATCGACGTCCAGCTGAACCCCTGCACAGGAACGAAGACTCTCCTAACGAGAGGGTTGTTAGACAGCGGCTGCACTTCCAGCGCCATCAACCGACGATACGTCAAGGAACACCAACTTGACACCCGAAAGGTAGCTACGCCAGTACGCGTCTACAACGCCGACGGAACCCGCAACGCGGCAGGCAACATCACGGAGTACGTGGAGTGCCGCATGAAGATTGGTGACCACAGCGAATGCATTGACTTCGCAGTCACGGACTTGGGGTCCAGGGACCTCTACCTAGGACACGATTGGTTGAAACGTCATAACCCGACGGTCAACTGGAAGACGGGAACAATTCTGTTCGGACGCTGCCAATGCGTCAAGAATCCATTCCCCCTCCCCGACGCTGATCCCGACGACCCATGGGACGAACTCGAAGACGGTGACCGTATCCTCGCCGTCAACATGGAAGAAGAATACGAAATTCGTGCCGTTCATCACGCCAACGATCTCGCCGCCGCCGCCAACGCGGAAAAGCCCCAACTGACTTTCGAAGAAATGGTACCTACCGACTACCGTTCTTTCCGCGACTTGTTCTCCAAGGAGAACTTCGACGAACTTCCCGAACGAAAGCCCTGGGACCATGCTATCGAGCTAATCCCAAACGCCAAGTCGACGCTCGACTGCAAGGTTTATCCCTTGAACTGAAACGAACAGGAACAGCTCGACAAGTTCCTCAACGAGAACCTGGAGTCTGGACGCATTCGCGATTCCAAATCTCCCTTCGCCTCACCGTTCTTCTTCGTCAAGAAGGACGGTTCTTTGCGTCCCGTTCAGGACTATCGCAAGTTGAACGAGATGACGATCAAGAACCGATACCCGCTACCGCTCATCTCGGAGCTCATCGACAAGCTTCAAGGAGCCAAGTACTTCTCGAAGCTCGACGTTCGTTGGGGATACAACAACGTCAGGATCAAGGAGGGTGACGAGGAAAAAGCCGCCTTCCGTACGAACCAGGGCCTGTTCGAGCCCACCGTTATGTTCTTCGGGCTCACCAATTCGCCCGCAACTTTCCAATGGATGATGAACGATATCTTCAAGGATCTCATCTCCGAAGGAAAGGTCACGATCTACCTCGACGATATCTTGATCTTCACCAAGGATCTTGATGAACACCGACGCATCGTACGACGAGTACTTCAGCGTCTGCGCGAGAACAAGCTGTTCCTCAAAGCAGAGAAGTGCGAGTTCGAAGTCCTCGAGACAGAGTATCTCGGAGTCATCATCAGCGAAGGGTCAGTACGTATGGATCCAGTCAAACTCGCCGGCATCGCAGAATGGCCGACGCCGACGAAGAAAAAGGAACTCCAATCATTCCTGGGATTCACCAACTTCTACCAAAAGTTCATCAAGAACTACTCGAAGGTGGTACGCGCTCTGACCCAGCTTACGGGAAAGGCAGAATGGACCTGGGGCGCCGCGCAGAACCAAGCGTTCCAGCAGCTGAAGAAGCAAATGGCTGAGGATGTCATCCTCGCCATCCCGAACAAGGACGGACGCTTCAGGGTAGAAGCAGACGCGAGCAACGGAGCCGTCGGCGCCGTACTCAGCCAAGAACAAGATGGCAAGTGGAGGCCCGTAGCCTTCATGTCCAAAGCGCTCACGCAGACCGAGCGCAACTACGAGATCTACGACAAGGAGTTGCTAGCAATCATGCTCGCGCTCAGCGAATGGCGCCATTACCTCATGGGTGCAGCACAGGACGTGGAGATCTGGACAGATCACCAGAACCTTCAGTACTTCTGCAAGCCGCAGAAGTTGAACCGACGACAAGCACGCTGGGTAACGGAGCTGGCGGAATACCACTTCGTGCTCAAGCACAAACCTGGCACCGCCAACGTAAAGGCAGACCTTCTTAGCCGCCGCGTCGACCACGACCAAGGCGAAGACGACAACGGCGACATCGTAGTATTGTCCCCCGAACACTTCCGGGCCATAATCATGCCCACGACAGCCGACGCTAACTCCCGAGTCATGGAGATAACGCGTCAGAAGGAACTTTGGGACAAGGGCATCGCCACGTCCCTCGAGCACGAACGCGGGATCACGGAGAAGGACGGAATCTTGTATTACCAAGATCGTATCTACGTTCCTCAACATCGGGCTGTTCGAGGCGAGATCATCGCTCGCAGCCACGACCATATCACCGCTGGACACCCAGGAGTTGCTAAGACCAGTGAACTCGTTCTCCGCGAGTACTGGTGGCCGAAGCTGAAGAAGGACGTCGAAGTGTACATTGCCGGTTGCGAGACTTGCCAAAGAACCAAGTCTAGCAATCAAGCCAAGGCAGCGCCTCTCCACCCGAACGCTATTCCAATGGAGCCATGGACGCACATCACCGGACTCCCTGAGTCCAACGGATACGATGCACTACTAGTCGTAGTAGACCGATTCTCCAAGGGCGTCATCTTCGTTCCTTGCAACAGGGACCTCTCAGCCGAGGGATGGGCTCGCATTCTGCGCGACCACGTATACGCACGACATGGTATGCCCAAGGTCGTCATATCCGACAGAGGACCACAGTTCGTGTCCAAGTTCATGACCAAACTATACCGGATGCTCGACATCAAACAGAACGCCAGTACCGCGTTCCACCCGCAGACCGACGGACAGACTGAACGAGTCAACCAGGAGGTGGAGAAGTATCTTAGGATCTTCATCAACCACCAACAAGACGACTGGGCCGACTGGCTCCTGATCGCAGAGTTCGCGCATAACAATCGCGTTCACTCCGCCACCGGTAAAAGTCCGTTCATGGTTATGTACGGCCGAAATCCCCGAATCCTCCCCGACTCCCCGCGCACTCCCAATTCTGAGGTGCCCGCGGCTACCGACTTCTCCAACGCTATGGCCAAGATCCATAAGGAGACCGAAGAAGCGCTAGAAGCTGCCGCAGGGCATATGAAGAAGCAAGCCGACAAGCACAGAAGGAGTGCTATCGACTACCAGCCTGGAGACCGCGTATGGCTCGATTCCACGAACCTCCATCTCCCTTGACCAAAGAAGAAGCTCGACGACAAACGAGTCGGTCCCTTCGAGATCATCGACAAAGCCGGCGCCTCCGCGTACAAGTTACGACTCCCGCCGCACTGGAAGATTCACCCGCGCTTCAACGAGAAGCTCCTGACCCCGTACGTCGCGCCGGCGTTCCCTAACCAGGAACTACCCCCGCCGCCTCCTCCGGATCTCATCGAAAACGAAGAACAGTACGAAATCGAAGAGATCCTCGACTCTAAGTCGTCCAAAGTACGAGGACAACGAGGACAACCATCGAAGACGGTGATCCACTACTTCATCAAGTGGGTCGGCTGGACACGGGAACACAACTCTTGGGTCCACGAGATAGACATGGGCAACGCAAAAGAAGTGATTGCCGACTACGAGAAGAAGGCCAAGCGAAAACAGGGCCAGAACATACGAGAAATCGTAACGAAACCTCGTTCTCCCCTCGCAATGGTGCTCGATCACGAGTACACACCCGACGGAGACGTACGATACCTCGCTCAACGCGAAGACGGGACTCAGAAATGGGTTCTAAATCCCGACGTCACCCTCTGGGAAAAGTACCTAGAGGAGTATTGGAACTCACAATACGACTCGCAACTCGACATTCCTCCCGAATTGTACTACAAGCGTTAGGCAGTCGGGACGTCTGCCTTAATGAGAGGGTAATGTTACGATTTTTCCATTTTCCTTATCTTATCTCCCGAGCGCCTATCTAATCATATCTTATCTTCGGCACTCATCGCTTATCTACCGGATACCGGACCGTGGCTGCGTCATAGCCTACGTCATGACCACGACTTTATCGTACGACTTACGGACCTTTACTACGGCTCGCGACACTCGCTCGCCTAACACGACTTCTCTTACGTTTGATGAACGGTTCCCTTGCGGTAACCACAGACATGGACCTATTCTTAGTATACGACGTTTAGTATATAAGTAGCATAGTTCTCGACTGTATATCCTTAGTCTCGAACTAAAGTTTATCTACACTTTGCCAATACCGTGATTAGCACCAATTGACTAAGCACTAATACGAGTGATTGACCGAACGCGAGTCAGCTCTATTATGCCTTACGTTAATAAGGTCACGTGTCAGGCAGAGCCTAACACATACGGACGGACTTCATCGTCCTCCTCCCTTGTCGTGGAGTTATGAGTGGCAGTTCATTCTAAGGGAAACATCGTTGGCGCTGGGTGCTGTGTGCGTGGGGCTGTCAAGGCTTGCTTATGAAGACAACTGTTTTCCTCAATGTTGTCGACATCGACGGAAAGAGACAAGGTCCATATGCAGGAACTGAATGTCGGGGGTCGTCATTGGAAAATCATGGCTGTCGAACCATTGCTGGAGGTCCTGTGGTTGTCGTCAGCAGGAATTCGCAAGCTGACAGTGAAAGTAGCCCGTACGGATTTGCTCCCACGAAACATCGGATGGATGTAATGTATGGTCTGAACTAAATCGTCATACCACCCTTCGATGTCACCAAATTTCGCCTTTTGGTAATGTGGTAAGTGGTTGGCCAATGTAGTCTTGACTGTGACAAAAACTGCTGTGGGGATATCTTACCAGCTTGGCAACGCGAGACCAGCATAATCGTCGCAGTCGAGTGAAGACGGCATTAGCCAACACTAGGGCCAAGCAAAGAGACCATTGTCCACCTGAAATTGTAAGCAATCACCTCTGAACCAATACAAATCTCTAATAATTTTAACAGGTTGCCGCCTATGCATTGAGTTCACTCTGCCACTCCCGTCATCAATATGCAAAACTGCTTCCTGCTGATAAAGGCTTACTATTCTTTGCGTGCTCTGCAAATCGGTACCTCTTTGCTTTGGAGTCACGGAATGGCAGCTCCACAAGCTATCATGCTACGTATCAGGCTCTGCAGAAGTATGCTAAGCATGACGGTGAGGAAGTCCTCAAATTAGGGACTGATCGTGCTCGTGCCGCCGTGGGCCGATTGGATAACATCCAGAAGTATGTTCATCCCCGGGACTATCGTGTTGGTCGTGAGGCACACATGCTGATTGGGACCGCGGCAACAGCCTTCGAAATTGAAGGATTCACGCCAGGAATGTTGGACCTACAAGAAAAATGTGAGTGGTTGGTACGTTCTCCTTATTTCCACTCTGCAGAGATGTGAGTAACTAGTCAAAGAAGACAGGACCAGGATACATACCCTTTGTGTGTGTGATCTCGTTGCAGGACGCTCACCAGGTACCACATGGCGAGCTGCCGTTCTCGCTCGCTTGGCCACATTCGCTTCTGTTTCGTCCGAGTTCAGATCCTTCCATTTGCCCCGTCGTTGCCTCTTGATTGGTGGTGGATTGAGGGTAACTTGAGCTGCCTGGTTACGACTTTGATTCAGACGGTCGAAGAATACATCATACATGAGCAGTGGGGCTGCGGCAGGGGTGGCGAGGATGCTGGTGGCTGCTGACTGCGTTTCTGACAGTGTTGAGGACGATGATACACTGCAGCATTCATCAGCACGGTATCAGTTGAACAGGAGAAATACTCACCTCTGAACAGTATCGTGGGGATCCAGCGCAATTTGCATACGATTGAAGCTCTTCTCGAGATCTTGAATCCTTGTGTATAGGGTGGTCTCTTTCCCTTTCAGCCGGTCAAGCTCGCTCGTACGCACGCATCTTGTCGTCGAGTCTCTTGCCAGCAGGTGGCTGCGGTCCATATGGATTACAGGTTTTCGGTGTTGAAATGTTTGGATGTGAGCTGCTCGGGGGAAAGGAGAAGAAAAGATAGGTGGGAAGACGTCGCCGTTATCCAAAGATTTTCACCACGGCCAAGGTGTCTTCATTGATTGCGAGTGCAGGAAGACCGAGAGAATTGAACAGAATCTCCTTTATAAATAAATCAGCTTCGGTCCAGTATAACGGCAACAGAAATGCACCATATCGCCCTCTAAGCCCTTTGTAGATTATATGAGAATCATGAGCGGATTGTCTGGGAATGTACGTCGCATCCGAGCCTTCACTGGGCTAGATTCAGCTTGTTTGTGGAACACCTGTAGAGCTATCATATATCCAGAGAAGTATGTAGTCTTGCCGCCGCCAATCTTGACAACGGAGATGATGTGAGTGCCATCTAATGCCTTGCAAATGCCTTCAAGCACATAATCATGGATGTCATGGGGTAACCGAGGGCAAATGAGCTGCCGTACAAGTGCCTGGCCCTCCGGTGACGATAGCCCGTCACTCGCTACATCGTCGTCAGGCATAGAAGGGAGTGGAGGGAAGGGTAGAGCAAGCGTTGATCAGGACAAACGAGCCACGATCGCGCTACGCGAGGGGCACGTGCCGGCTTCTGATCGGCATCCTTTCGGAGCTTGAAAATTGTTGAGATTGGGGTTCCTCTATGGACCCCCGCCCCGGGTATCAGGCTATCCCAATGTCCAGCTGTACCCCTTCTACTCCCGTCCGCTAGGATTGCAACCAACGTGTTTGTACACTGTGTGTACTTTCACGAACTCCCTTACGGTCTATGAACGTTGGAACAGTGATCGAATCGAAGGTCAGGCTGCGGCGACCGCTATATACTTTCTGAGACATTGTCCTAATATAAGATCTCAGTGGTTTGGCCATCGAGAATGGCCCAAAATATCTTGAACACCAGAACGTCTTTATCTCTATGTCGATTCCCATTGTAGACGAGGTCGATGACCCCAACGACGGGAATGAGGCATATCCGTATGATTTCTCATACTGGGGTGGCTTCTTTTCTTTTAACAGGTGTCCTACTCTGTCGCTTTAGATTCACTTTAGGCCGCTTGCCTTCGAATTGTAGAATTCAAGTCCTTACGGTGGTCTCGACGGACAATGTCATACCTTTTTTTCGGAATAACCGTTGCTGGGACTGACTCATTTAACAGAGCCACAGCACGGATTTTCCTCAGGCGTTGAAGGTTGGTAAATGGACACCAACGGATCAACTGATCTTGGTTGATCTACCTTGCAAACACGAAGAAACTGGCTTTACGAAAGTCGATGTCAGTGCGGTCTTACGGCCCCCAATCTGTGTCACCCCATTTTTCCAAGCGGTTGAAGATGACATCAGACGATTTTCTATGTTTTACAATGCCGGTACCTTCCAAAAAATTCACGCAAACCCGGAATGCCCAGTATTAAGTCCATAGGACCAAATCATTGTCGTTGCGCATTCTCAAAACCTGCAGTTCCAGATTGGCCGATATGAGCGAGGCTTGGGTGGAAGGGCTGTCAAGAATTTTGACACAATTTAGTACGTACATGGTTTTGCCCTCCCAAGGAAATTCTCTGATCAGAGCTGTCTGTTCATCCAGGTTAACTGTTTCAGCTGCGAGAGCGGGCAAACTGTGTTACTTTACGGTTCAAACATAACGTGTTTCTGTGTAGACTGTCTTAAATGCATACGAAGTGCACGTTAAATGGGGTTCGCCGTCTAAGGAATCAATTCTGTTGCTCTCACCATGGTACACATCATAGCTTTACCACCGGAATTGATTTCTGAAATATGTGGGTGGCTCTGGATCTTGCCATCCGTATGGACTCCAGCAGCCCGTGCACTGCTCCGCACTCATCGCATCTTTCTCCCTGACAGTAGAAGTCAACTATTCGTGTACATGATGCTTCGCTCAGGTCATGATCTCGAATCATGGATCCCGTTCCTTCAATCATCGCCAGAAGTACTTATGACATACAAGACCATCTTTATCGACTACCCCGTTATCAGTGACCTCCACTTTGTGTCCAGCATATTTTCTCTCCGGGCGGACATGACAGCGGCACCATTGCGCCTTATCCTGCATCGCGTTGTTATTAGGAATTTCCTCCAAGCGATGGACATTGCACCATGCTCCATCTTTGATACAGTTGTCATGTATAGATGCGTGTACAACGAGGATGACCTGCGGATGCTGTTCACATGTTTCCGCAATGTACGTACGTGGACTTTCCCCCCACGACCGAGGTCAACATACACTGGACACTGTGGGCGCCCACTGCCACCAATATTGAACGTCCTCACAATGCCTCCTTTGATATCATTGACGCTCTGTCCAGAGTTTGGTGATCAATTCTCGTGTCAGTCGCAGACTTGGTTGGAGGACTTATCGCATGCTTCGTGCCACTTGGAATACCTCCACATTGCTTTCAAGGCTGTTGACGTTGGGATCGTGGTCGATCTCTTGAGTGCCGCGCGTGGGACATTGAGCACGCTATGTTTAAAGGTCATGGAAGGTGCGATTTCCGTCTCCGTGCACTCTCAAATAAGCTGAGAGTTATTCTTGAAGGGCGTCCTAGTTTGGATGTTTCTCAGTGCGGTAAACTGTCTACGCTGAGCGTTGAAGTTCTAATGACTGATCTTGCCTTCATCAGCCGCCTGCTCGGTCATGGAACATCCAATTTGGATTCACTCGTGTGGGGAATCATTTGCAACAACCGCAATTATGATCTTCGACCTGATGTTGAAATCTGGAGGGAATGGTTCAAACATGCTTCACCTCTGCGGTCAACGATCATTTGATTCTCTCTCCCATTCAATCGTCGTGCAGTCCAATCATGGCTCCGTGCTCTGAATGAAGCAGTGGAAATCTCGGAACACATTTTACATCCACACCTTTTGGCAAATGGCATCATGATTCTTGGTGTGGTGGAACCTCTCAGAGAGCCCTTGGAATTTGGGTCTCTCAGATTTTAAGAACGGGTTCATCACAAAGTGGCATTATTACGCATTGTGAACATAGCCTACTTTTTAATTATGATCATAGGCTGCAATTTTCCCTTGTTGGCCTGATCTTGCTTGATATATGGCCAGTCGACCATAGCGTCTTCCGAGGAATTCACGGATGTAGCTGTCAAAAAAAAGTCACCCATGGTAAGATGGTGTTCATGACAGATCACGAACCGATGGACAACGACATCTACACGCTTGAGCTCTTCTTCACTCTGATCAAAGTTCTTCACTTTCCCAGCGACTACAGAGAGCACAACGAGGTTACCATGCCATTTCAACACCTCCGAAAAATCATCAACAATGAGCACGGATACAAGCTTGTTCAACGGATTCAAAGTTCCAAAATCGTACGATAACACTTGAGTCCCAGAGTGGAATACAATCACTTCTTCTGCAGGATCTTTATAGCTCTGAGCGTGTTTTGGATATTCGAGGTATGCATATTCGTCCTGAAGATATTGATCTAGGTCGAACGCATCTGGTGCGCGGCTCCGATTGCGCGCATTCAAAACACGAAATTGGGCAAAGACAGGTGAAACTGAGTTGCAGCCATAGACAATGCCCATACGCAGCAAATTAAACTTCTGATTTCTCTGTTGTTAGCATATAACAGTTTCTAGGTGAAAGTGTACCTTGGTATTTGCTTTGTTGCGGTCTGATTCCCTTCGAATTGCAAGGCCATTTGTGAGCATTGTTTGAAATGACGTGGTTGGTTCACAATGAGTGCTATGGAATGGATTCATAATGTAACCACCGAGCACGTTCAAGATTTCAACTGCCGGAACTCCTTCCATTTGAAGGCATGATATCTGAGGTGCGGCTGTTTTGTTTTTATTTATTTTGTGTTTCTAGAGTGTATAACAGTGATGGTTCCCTGTGTCTATCAAAAGGATGATCTACACCGTGTCTGTTACTCTACAAGGTGCTTTGTGGCATCGCATAGCATGTGAGTCTCGTTGATATAGTTAAAATGCTGCAGTGTCGAAGTGACCAAACAAGAAGCCAGCAATGTCCACCATTCATGAGTTCCCTGCATTTGTCTGTGTATCATCACTGACATAGCTGGTTTTGAGGATGGGGAACATATGCCAATTTCATCGAATTCTGGCAACGGACAAGCCTCATGACGATGTCATCAGGTATATTTTTCTATTGAGGTTTTCAATTCAAAGCTCAATAGTAGGATAGAATATCAAAACCGCGGGATGGCACATATTCATGTCTTACCGCAAGCATCGTCTCGACAGATCGTTTGGTATATAACGACGTATGCATGCCGTTCTGAGCAGCGCCGCCCTACTGGTTCCGAAACAGACACACGGGAGTGACAGAAATGGTTCCAGGGTGTTCGGGTACTTAAATATCATACTGTGTGTTTTCGAGTGTTTTTGGAATCCCCCTGCCTTTGCCTCATTCACGCCTCATACACATAAAAAAAGTCCACACGTCAATCTACTAAGGTGAGTGTCTGTGTGATGCCCGTCTGGGTTGCGAATGAACTCGAGATTATAGATGGCCGCTCCAACTTACCAACTCGACACCCAGCGTCAGCAATTGTTGGCGTCCTCGAATTACACTGCCAGCTCTACATTCTCTGCGTCTCATGAATGGGTTGCCGATGGCTCAGCCGATATCTTGTCAACGACTGCAGCAGCAAACTCCACAGATCCAGCTGCCACTCCTCAACATGCTAAGATTAGTATTGTTGGTCGGGTCCTTGGAGGCCCCCGTTTCCTCAAGCTCAAAGATGTCGGCAATTACAACGATCGATATATGTCCATGTCTGCATCTAAATGGGTCATTCATCTTGGGAAGCCTACTGGGACGATCTATGAGGAAGACTGGGCGCTGTCGTTGAGCAATGTCCGTGCCTTCGAGGAACGCGTCGCGACTTCGCGCGGCATCAACATGTTGGTCTACACCCCCAATGATGCCCCCAAGGACCTGAGAGTGACTGCCCCTTGTTTTGTTCCGAACGTGAGTCCCTATATTTACCAGACGTCTGGTTAGCACTGAACAAACGGTTGCAGGAGGTCGAGGACGACGATAAGGCGCTTGTAGCCTATAAGTCCAAGATTCAGCCGAGATTCCGAGGAGAATATGACGACTTGTCTCCATGGTGGAAGCTGAACTGAGTTGAGGATTGTGAATGCCAAAGGATTCAGGGTTCCTGCAGGTGATGACGGTTCAAAGTGTTGTGGTCTTTGATCTGATACTTCCGGTTTATAGGTGTACCTCAAGAGAAGTCAATGGAAAAGTCCTTGGTCGTCTTGACTTTCACTATCACCCACAACTACATCAGTAGTTCCAAAGTCGATTCCTTCAGCGCAATTATCGACAAAGTCAGGGTTCTCGTACCCGGAATTTGCTATGACGATCATGTCCAGGCCAACGCCAACACCCCACCCGCTGTTGCCCCGACTAATATCCCCCAAGCCCCCCTGGTACTGACAGTAACCATGGTAACCATAGGCACGGGCCTGAGCGCATCGACTGCAGCAAGCAATGTTGGGAACAACACGAACAATAACACTGCCGGAACGAGCGCGGACATCACTTCGACAGACGCTCTCGATGAAGGAGGCCCGCCTGGCACTGGAGACTGATGTATCAGAGGCGGGGAAAGCACAGAACTAAAATGAGACTGAAGTAACCGCAAATGGCGGTTTGATGAAGGAGAATTCAGGTAAGCTGGTTGTTATTAATAAATTGATGGGCACTTGATGAACTCCACTGTAGCTGGAAGTACCGCCGCACCCAAGGACACTGCGGCTGGGACTGCGGAAACCGATAGTGGTAACAGCAACGCAGTGAAGGAAAATTCTGGTGAGCTGACTGCTGTTAACGTTTATGGTTTCATCTGAAATAGGGCCAGACCTTGGTGAAAACTTGCAACAAGGTGAACAGAGTATCCCAGGGACTGAAAATGCAAAGCAGGTAAACGAAGGTAAAAAACCTGTCAAGAGCACTAAACGTAAAGCCGATACCGCGGGAGAGACGAGCACGAAGAAAAGTCGAGCCTAAGTCCGTTGTATTAGCGGTGCGGTGTTTAACATTGTACATTATGTGAGAAGATCAAATTATAAGCCAACCGTGAAGAGAACCGAGAGAGCAAGGTATCAAAGTCGTCGACCGACGACCACTAGTAAAAATGGATCTGAATTTGGCAGGAAGCGCAGGTGGCTGTGTTCTGGTCAGGTGAATATCACGTGTGTCCTTCGGGCCGGGACGCGTCTGTCTAGTATTGTTGATTACACGTCGAATACCGCTTGTACTGCTACCAAGGAAGCATCGCAAAGCACGTCAAAGCTTCCAAAAGACTACCACTCATTTGATATGTTGATTTTTCTTGTCAAATGATCCAAAATACTGATCCAGATCTCAAACAGACACTTGTAGGCAAAAATATGGATCTGGGTAGTAGAAAAAGCAATAACATGTTATCAGGAGGCATACTAGGAATTAAAAAATGCTTGAGAAGGATTTTCTATGAAGCATTAAATGCAGTAGCGGTAAGAATGTGACAGAAAATAACCGGTTTGGGTCGGTCCGAAGTACACACGTGATATTCACCTGACCAGAACACAGCCACCCGCGCTTCCTGCCAAATTCGGATCCATTTTTACCAGTCTGTCTACTCTCGATTTCTTGCTTGCAACGACTAGCGTGGTTAGACAGACGGTCACCAGTCTAGGTAGTATGAGTAATGGGCAGAGAGGGCGTCGTTGGGGGTAGACACCAAGCTTTAATCAGTCGGCCCGATTTCCGGACTTTCAAACCGGCCACCGGGCCGAAGCGTCGTTTTTTCTTGGAACAATTTTTATGCCGTACTGGCCAGTGGCCGAGTGCCTACCTATGGGATTGCCAATCCTACGCACGCCGAATCATTCTTGGCAGCCGTGCACCACTTCTTAGCTATCCTATACGACTCATTAAACAGAAGAAATGGCGGTCCCTGTTTAAAACAGGTTGGAGGAGAGGTTCAGACTTGGGCTTTACACACGAATGGGTAAAGTGATACCTAGTAGCTTCAGTCAGCGTGGTACGTGGACAGTGCATAAACCGTATCACCATTATTGACGCATCGTTCAGCATTTTTTACTGCAAGATCTCCCGTTCCCGAGCCCCCCCTTAGAGGGGATCGGTAGAATCTGCCGGGACGGTCAGAGATATTTATCGTCCACAGACGTAGACCTTGGCATGCCAGAATACAGATTTTGGCATATTGCTACGGTCGCTACTGATAAATTCATTTCCCCGTTACAATCGATGAATCAGACCCACGAATCTCTAAGCGGCTAAGGCGATGGTTCTTCGTGGGCTCAGCGTCAGACAGAAGCTTGAGGATGCACGGCGAGAATCTTTTTGGACGCAATCGATGGGCACTTTACGGTTGTGATTAGGCAATAATGTACGTTACATGTCTTTCTGGTATCTTTGAACTAAATGTCAACTCGGACGGGTTACATTAGGTCTCCCGGACTGCATTCTCTGTTATTGAGACACCCTCCTCAAGTCGGTCCACGGCTACATCTGGGTCCGATGCCGCTTCTTTGCCTTCACTATGACCCCAAATTTGACTGTCTTCTTCGGGGCAATCTTTTTCGCCTCCGGCTTTTTTGTACTAGCAGTGATAGCCTCCTCGAGTGTAGGCAAGTTGCATGTTGGACGGGGCGGGGATCGCCGGTCATAGATCTAGACATTACCCTCTTGAGGTGGATGCGGCTCGGGAGTAGACATCCGCAGGTTGGATGTGGGTACTTGGTTGGGGGTTATCACGATCATCACGAGGACGGTGCAGTGGCGGAGGTTTTGATTTTTGGTGGAGAGTAGGTGCCTCTGTCCTCATGGTTTATAAATACTGTTGATGATCGTCTTTCAAGGTCCACAAGTACAACACGACCCTTTGCCGCGATCTAGTGACACACAATGCTTCCCTATGCCTCCCCTTTGTCTTGTCAGCCCGGATACAAGACTCTTTTTAAATTCAAATGAGTTCAATCAGTGACCTTCACCAAAGGCCGGGCAGTGAATCTTACTGCTGCAAGGAGATGCTGTATGAGACTTCACTAAGGATTGAAGCTCCTGGTGCATTGAAGGCCAACTACAACTTACAGTTGACTGGCGATGCTCGCAAGAGTCTTGGTCGGTTCACGTCGATATTTGAATGAACTTTGATGGTCGCGAGGGTACTGAAACACCGCCTACCTTTGTTCGCCGCCCCGCCTCGATGAAATGTGGACGCACTATCTCGGGCAGCCAATTATTACCAGTTGACTTCAAATATCGGCTGACCATTCCTTACGTTCCGTTTGGCTGGCTGGCACGTCCCATGTTGAAAGACCCCGGACCGAAATAGCCGGAGTGACATCAATGACATAACAATAGAACATTCAACAGTTGTCAGTCTCACATATTCGGTTCTCTCTCTCTTTCTTCCTAATGTCAGCCACGAAACTCGACGGCCGTGCCATGCTGGCAGCGACGATAGCCAGTGGACCAAAACCCCGCGTTTTCGAGGATAAACTTGAGGAAAGGGCTTGGCGAAAGTTCAGACTGGCGCAGGCTTTGAGGATCTTTGGTAGGAGCTCCTTTGAGAATGCGTAAAGAATAAAATCATGACGAGCTTACCAGGCAACCGTGGCTATGATGAAGGAATTGCAGGACATATCACAGTCAGGGTATGTACGTCTCAAATCATCGCCTTTTCCTCTTGCTCACCGCCCGTTCCAGGATCCAATTGAGACGGAATGCTTCTGGGTCAATCCATGGGTACTGCTGTTAAAGCGAATTCTACCAAGTAACCCGCCTAACAGCTTCTAGGGTCTTCATTTCAAGCTCATCCAACCGGAGGACCTCCTTCTGGTCGACTCACAGGGAAAGATATTACAAGCGGGGAGATATCCCTTGTTGAACACTGCGGCATTTCTCATACATTCTAAGATCCATGCGGCGAGGCCCGATGTTATCTGCGCGGCACATTCGCATTCCGTATACGGCAAGGCCTTTGCAGCGCTAGGAAAGCCGCTGGATATGATTTCGCAAGATAGTTGCGCATTCTATAATGTACGTTGAACCATTTCGTGAACGGCGTGATGTTGACGTGGACATAGGATCACGCGGTGTACACGGATTACAGAGGCATTGCGCTCGATGTCGAAGAGGGCGAAGCGATTGCTAAAGTGTTGGGATCATACAAGGTTGGTGTTCCTTTATCCAATCTCCTCTAGAAAACGATCATTAATGGCATGGTAGGCGGCTATCCTCCAGGTATATCATATGTTCGATATCTTCACCGGCAAGAACTGATGTGCCGGTAGAATCACGGGCTCCTCGTCGCTTGTGATACAATCGAAGCGGCTGTATACTTTTACATTTCCCTTGAGAAGTCGTGTCAAGTTCAGCTCCTTGCTGATGCTGCGGGGGAGACGGTGAAGATTCCGCCTCACCAGGCTGCAGAGACAGGTTCGAAAGTTGGGAATAAGATTGCCGGGTGGTTCAGCGGCAAAATGGAGTTTGATTTACTGGAGAGTGAGGAGAAGAATGTCTTCAGGTATCTCAAACAGTAACGCCGACGGAGGTTGTGTTCTTTGCAATCATCGAGTTCGATATAATAGAGACAGTTCATACATGTTAAAGCGACAACAAAGCTACGAGTAAAGTGGATACACGAGGAATGGATAGTGCGTAATTGTTCAGTGGATACATATTGGACATCTTCCGTTCTTTCCTAGTTAATGACAAAATTTCTCCCATACTTCTTTTTAGTCTTAGGAAGACAAACGGTGGAGATCCACGTCGACATCGCACTCATACTGAAACCCTTCCGAGCCTGGTAAGATTCGACTGTCTCCACGTTAATCTCGTACACTTTGAGCTGAGGTCGAGTGAGAGCTTGGTCAAGCGCTGCCCAACCGGGGACGTCAGTCGGACACTTGTTCCACACCTCACGGGGAATGTTTTCGATATCGAACTCGACTTCGATAGTCACCCTGGAGAGATGGCGTGGACGTTTCAACTGGTTGAGAGTGGAGGCCCACCAGTCGAGCATCATGTTCGTCCCGAAGTTTCCGGTGATGAAGATGCAGAAATGGACATGATGGATGGTGGGTCCGAGGTCAAGAGGCTCGAGAGGGCTGACTGCATACGAAGGAAAGATCCAATTAGTGTGGGAAAAAAAGTTCACGACATATGAACTTGCCTATATTGAAACTGTCGATATCGATTTCCCAAAGGCTGGGACACAGACTGATAAAACGGGAAAGCCGACGAACGAAGTTACTGTCGTTGCATATGACATCTGATCTGTGCCGAAGAGCGAGCTTGGCCAGATTGCGCAAAGCGACTGGCGAGCGACGGCTGGCGAAAAGATCGAGGAAGACCCATCCGGTGGTGGTGTCGACATAGATGGAGATTTGCTCGATCTCTGGCCCTCGCTGCCCGTCACGAATCTCGCTGGCGCTGATAGAAATGGCCTCCACGGGGTCTGCATGCGCGCTGTTGCCCGACTCGTACTCTCGAATAGAGACGTCCTCTACCTCCAGGTTCGCCAAGTTGGGGTAAGACCTGACAACGGAGATGAACTGGTCCTCGCTGCACCCGACCCTGTGTAAATTCAAGACGCAGACGTTAGGGAACGAAGAGATCGCGCTGATCAAGAGCGGGGGGTTTCTGGCCTCTAGAAAGTTTTGGCGCCAGATTTGCATGCCGTTGATGGGGAGGCGAGGATCCTTGAGTTTCGCGAGAATCAGAGGGATGTACTCGTCACGTCCGATATGTTCAGACTGGCCGTTCATGTACAAGACGGGGCCGTAGACGTCTATAGATGCCGGACCGGCGTCTGCTGGAGCCCCGAGCGCCTGGGGTAGATTGGGAACCGATTGCATGTGAGCATACAAGGCCTGAGGGGTGAACCTCAGGTTCTCCCCATATTTGAGGTAGTCTTCCAAGCACAGTGCTTTGACGGTAGGAGCTCTGCGTCGGGGCGGCATCGTCAATCTAGTGAAGAGATGAGGAGGTAATGAAAGCGGAACAGAACGGAGGCCAACCCAAGTATGTCCGAATCAAGACGCGTTGGAACAGGTTGAGAGGCGAAGGAGACGCATATTTATATCCTTGAAACTGCTGAGCCACTCGAGGAGCCACTGAAGCCTAGTTCTGAGTTAGGATTCTTCAAACGAATGCCTATATCCATAACGATCACGGTATTGTTTTTAGTCAGAAGTTCAGGAACATACACGTACCGACGCGTCGAGACGTCGTTATGGCCAAGTTTGGGTACAATGGCGTCTATTATCGTCCTGATTCTTGACATCATGCTATACTTGGCCGTTCACAATAGCATGCGGTAGGTTTTCTGGGAGAGGAAGAAGTCGGAGTGGTAAAACTCAGCACTCCGTCTTGAAGCACGATCAGAGCGGGAGCCTGACGCCTCGAGGCAGCTCCTCAAGTCTCGAGGTGCAAGGTTATTGTATTGGACCGGAGGTAGTCCACCGAGGCAGCCAAGAACAGGTTAGGCTTGCTAGCAATAGGTACCTCGATCCGCACGAAAATTTCGCAATCTTCAGTCAGCTATACTGGGAGATATTTACTATTCAGAACGAATTATTGATAAAATTTCCTACGGATTTGGCGTAAAGGTTAAATCCAAAGCCGAAGAAGGAAATGCTATAGCTTACATCAAGTATGACTCATGCAAAACCACAAGAATGGAATGGTTTCTGGCCTTATTGTTCGTGCGTACGCCAGAAGTGATGCGAGTATGTGTTACTTGGATACTCTGATAGCTGAAACAATGCCTAGGACGATTCATTCTAGTCAAAACAGTTCTTCAACAGTGTTTTGGAGGCCACGTTTCGTTTTATTAGGATCCAGCTTTTGGACGAGATAACAGCATACTAAATGGTTGAAATCAACGTCAAAAAGAACTGACGGTAGGAAGGAATCATATTTGTACGCACATTCTGAGTGTTCGACGGTCGAGGGTAACTTATAAGAAGCATGTTGCGGCTAAGTCCGGGTGGGCCAACCACGTGGCACGCTTGATCTCACCGATCCTCCCAATCGATCGTTTTTACCACAGACTCTATCTATAGGGCAATTCTCGACAGCCCTCTACTTTACATCTGGGGGCATTAGAGGACACTCGCGTGTAAAGTCTGAATATGGAATAGGCTGTGGAAAGCTTGGCACCAAAAATGCCGAGTTTCTTGCCTGGTCCATTTTACGCCATCTTTTGGAAATTTATTTGCGCACGCGTCTTCTTCGGAATCTGTCCTTTTTGTGGTGTTCGCCGTAGGCTTAACAGACGTTTAGGATCCAGCCATGTCCCTGAACACCGAGCATACGAAGGGGCGTTGCAACCCGGACCGAAGAGCCAGGTATCTCAAATCGCTCGACACTTTTGGAGAAACAATGAGTATTGACGATAGTTTGCACAGACGAAGAAAAGAGGATCTACTCGTGTAGAACATTGTGGTCTCGTTTGGGTATAAGGGCCTCTATTGTCTGTTGCAGGTGAGTAAATGCATCGAACCTCGGTTTAGCAGTCCGCTGATTGGCAGGATGTAGACGTTGAGCAACAACCGGCATTGGCTTATTGTGAATACATTGTGGCGGATTTTGGGCCAAAGTGACCGCCGCTCTCAGGATATATACAGCCCTATCCGCTATGGCTACTCTCTGTCGTCGCCCAGTCGAACCCAAAGTACGTTCCCCTTTGTCCGTCCTTCCTTGGTGTTGACCTGTCCCCCTTTATACAGCTATGACACTGGCCATATTCTTTAAAGCGTACCTAACGCTGGGCCAAGGTCAATCGCACTCCTGCAGGGATCTACACGGCCACATTCAGAACTCTCCGGCGGTTCTCCGTGCTTTGGCTCGTTTGGATCAGAGGGCCTTCCCTTTACAAGGTGCCGGCGGGGAAGGGAGCGAGTTGGTCATCAACGATCCCAATTCTTCCATCCTTGGACGCGACCAGTTCTTTCATTTCCTTGTCGAACATCTTAAGGATCCGCATATTCCGATCTCCCGCCTGAAGCTGTCCGGCTTGAGTTGGTTCAACGTCCCTAGCGTGGCATCGTGGCACGCCGCGCTTACATCGTTCCCTAATGTTTCCTCGTTGTTTCTGAACGGTGTGATATGTGAAGAAGTTCACTTTCTTGCCCTTATTCGATCGTTCCCCGCCTTGACTCACCTGCGACTTGATGAGAACAGGATACGGGCGTACGAGGCGACAAGAAGTTTGGGGGTGGAGAACGTGGAATCGCGATTTGCGAGTATTGAGGATATTCGTAACAGCCAGCGGGGACCAGAACTGATTTCTCTCCATGTTGGTATCACCACTGTTTCTGACCGGATCGTGCTCGACCTTTTAGCGACTCGGAACTCTCCCGTCGTCCTGCGTCATTTGAGAGAGCTTATAATCCGGGACTATGCCAATATTATCTGCGACATAAGCTTCGCTCGCCGCCTTAACATGCTCCTCGAATTGACGACCGACCTGTTTGATCTCGACCTGGACAATTTCAAAATCAGTATGTGTATACGTCTCCTGTGTATGATTGTGTTTTGACTATCATACTGTACTAGCCCGGTCTCTCCCCCCTCTGAACATTCCCAACCTTCACTGGTTTCGCTTCACCATCCATTTGAACCACGCCTATCAGATGGACAAGGCGATTTTTTGGTGGATAGATACGCTTGTCCGTCTACCGAGGGACAACCAACTCAGGATGATCACGGTTACGGTGGAGGTCGATACTCTCCCTAGCGGTACTCCGTTCCCTCGTGATGTCTCTGCGTGGACGGCATTAGACCGAGCAATGTGCCGTGATGAAATCCAATTGGAGGAGCTCTTTTTCAAGATCTGCGCACCCGATAACGATGGGCATATCTATCGCTGGATATGCACGCGATGCCTTCCTGTGAGCCGCCAGCGATATGCGTCGCGGTTCACTGAGGACGACCCGTGCTTTACCTTGTTGAATGACCGTCATCAGGTGGTGGATCTAAAAGACTTTATGTAACACAACAGAAAGATCTGGAAAAGTGTATGGAACGGGGAAAACGTTCACTTGTAGGGTTAGGGTTACAATACTTTGTATGTTTGTGTTGTTTTCAAATTGCTATCGTGACGTACCTTCTTGCTCTGTACCATCACGATGGACGATGAAACGGCGGAAATCGAGCTGGTGCGTCTGTCACGACTGCTACGCATGTAAATGGAACCTTAAGTCTTGCAGCTGGAGCAAAACCTTAATAAAACAAGGCAAATATCGCAAAGAATGACAAGTAAATTTCATGCATTTTATCGTCGGCAAACACTTAACCAAGCAGCAATTCTCAACAGTTTCGATACCCGCCTAGCCAAGCTAGAAAAGTCTATACTGCCGCTCTATACGTCTACGCAGATTCTCAACCGACGTGCAAGCAGTAGGTCACCTTTCTTCGAGGAGGAACGGAGAACTGACGCCTAGCAGACATAGAGAAGGCTTTACTCAAGATCGATGAGCTGGCGAGCAATCAGGAGGGCATTGCGGTTGAGGAGGCATTGATTCTCCGTGGGTAGGTGCACCGTTTCCCTCTCAATTCGCCTTGCTTACCACAGCCAGACCACAGCCGAGCCAGCTCGACGCATACAGGGATGCATTGGAGCGTCTCAACGCGGCTATTGCCTTCAAGGGGTCCGAGGGCGACTCACTGGAAACTGTGCGTCGTAGTATCCATTCTGTTCCTACTTTTCTGATATCATATTTAGGCTCGGCTGGTCGAAACTGGGGCCAAGAAACTGACACAGCTCTACACCAAACTTGTCGCAGAAGGCTCGTCGGGTTCTATGCCACCACCAGGCTCCGATCTTCCCATTAATCCTTTTCCGCCGTCGCTGCTGGACACTCTCGTTCCCTTGGTTGCATTTCTACGCACGTTGCCGTTGCCTTTGACACATCCATCACATCCCGCTTCTCCTGCTATATTGTCTACGCTCAAAGAGGCACAGAGGGGATATGCCGACATGCGTGGTGCGTGGTGTCGCAAGTGTCTAGAAGGCCAGGGCAGACGAGTGTTGGATCGCGCCGACACCATTGATCCTATAGCAGCCGGGCTGGAGTTTGGCAAATGGGCTGAATCGATACTTGACGTCGCCGAGGTCCGTGTTAATTCCTCGATCTCCTGACTACTTTAACACTGTATACAGGAAGAATTCAGCCTTCTGGAGGATCTCTCACCACTTTCGAACCCGCAGCTCGCGTATGGCGCTCTCATGAACCCAATTCTTGTGCTCTTCAGCAGTACACTCAATTCTCTTATCGGTTCCATCAAGCGTTCCCTGCACAAGTACAACTTTCTGGCCCTTTCCTCATACGAGTATATGCTCTCTTTGCAATCTCGATGGGACAAGACTATGGCTCGGAGGGGTACTGACGCTCGGAAAGAAACAAACGAGTTTAGAGACGGCTTGCAGAGCTTGCGGAATGTCTGCCTTCGGAGTTTCCCAGAGTTCCTAGCCGATGTGAAGATGGCGTCAATGGGTAAGGGTGGGGAGTTAGGCACCACGCTTGCGGATTTCGTCGTCTCTGTACGTGTCTTCGTGGTTATACTTCATACTAATGATCATCGTTCGGCAGACTGTCAAGTATCTGGACCGCATTCCCGAGGTGCAGAGCGCCGCGGGCGCTGCGTTAGTTACCCTAGGTGACGGGAACTGGAAAATGGGCGAGGGTGTCCAGGTGGGAAAAGCCTCGAAACTTGGGGAAGGTGATGAGCATGTCATCCTGGAGCATTACGTCTGTGAGTGTGGTCATTCATTGATGTTATACCGTATTGAAGCATGTTATTGTAGATGATGTGGTTAATACGACGATTAACAGTCTCAACGTATTGTCGCGCACACAGAAGCGGGCCGTACTTTCTTCCATCTTTATCCTCAACAACATAGCCTTCCTTCGGAGAAACGTTCTCTTGGATCCCAAACATGATGCATTGCTCGATATGCTTTCCAAGCCAACACAAGATGTCATAAATTCCAATTTCCGTATGGCCAAGGCGGCATATTTTGATAGCAACTTTTCTCCGCTTATACAAGCGCTAAGCGAAGATTCCAAGGAGAAGGGCAAAGCGGCTACGAAGGAGAGGTTTACGAGGTTCTACGACTTGTTTGACGAGGTCATCGAACGACATCGGGGCGTGGTGTCCGTCTTGGAGGATGATGAGGAAGGGCGGACGGAACTCGGAGAAGAGGTGGTCAAATTGATTGTACCGTCATTAGAAAGGTTTGTAGCCAAGCATAGAGAGAAGGAGTTCAGTAAAAGTAAGTTCAGTTTCGCTTGCTTGGGTGACATCACTGAGCTTTCTATTGCGTAGATCCCCAGAAGTGTACGTTTCGCCCTCCTGTTTCCATGATGGTTGTTTACTGATTCTCCTCACAGATATCAGACTTTCAGTAGAAGATGTAGAGGGACAGCTGCGATCTATATATCGATGATGTTCAAATAGTATGCCTTTTCAGTGTCCAGGTTCGATGGAAGTTGCCATGCAGCCCTCCAGAGCGACCGAAGCGACCGAAGCGACCGGTCTGTCCGTCCCGGTGTGCGTGCGGCAGCCTAGGTTGCGATCTGATGATGATGACCCTTAAGCGCGACATTTGTTTCCTCGGATTTGTTGATTCTAGTTGGTATCGCTTACGCCTAACAATATCTAGCTCTTGCATCCCGAGAGCTGACCGCGAGTGGTCCTCGTAACGGCACAGTCGAATCAAGCTCACTGCTCGGGTTCAATCGCACTTAAGGACTGACGTCCTCAGCGTTTTCTACAAGTAGGTTTCTATCAGTAAGTTAGCATCGTATCTATGGCCGAGCAATGAGGACCGAATAGAAACCTCTTCGTTTGTATCGTTCCGCCAGCGGGAATTCATCAGATTAACAGCGCTTGTATGTTGATTCCGCGTTCGTGATTGTAGCTAAGCTGCTGAACCCCGCGCGCTTTCCTTTAATCCAGCGCTGAAAGTGTGCGCCTAAAAACCGACAAGTTGATGTTCCATTAGACAAGTTTTGTGCTTCGAATATTATCCAACAAGGCACTCATTGAGACTCTTTCTGACTCTTTCTGCAGATCATAACAGCGGGGTTATCAACATAACGATGATGATGATCTTTTAGTCACGTACCAAATCAAAAGGAATATGAAACAACTATAAGTGAGGCGCCGCCGTCTATTTCTGCAACCTCGGTCTGCGACCTACCTTCACAGTCCCTCGCGAGCTTGGTATATGCCGTTCCTTGTTCAACTGTTCCCCGCTCACAAATCTAGAAAAGTAAGTGCTCACATCGTCATGTGAAGAATGAACAATACTTATCTCTGCATAGTGCCAACGGACGCCTATGCCGGCCAGAGTGTCGTTGCCATTTTCAACTGTCTCCAACTTTTGGGCTTGACTCTTCTACTGCTAGTTCTGCTACCTGCCTTGTTTTCCACTCGTATCAACAGGATGAGGACGTGGCATACAATGATCCTTTCTGGCATCATATACAACCTCTGCTACATGCCCCTGATGATTCTCGGTCAGCAAACGGGACCACCACCCTCCTTTGCGATTTGTCTTTTCCAATCCTGTTTGATCTATTGCGCCCCTGTGTTGTAAGTAACCTTCTGTATGTGACTTTCTGTTGCTGACTGCATGTTTCCAGACTCATGTCTTTCGCCCTGGTATTCCTGGTTGATGTAAGCTTGTCCTTTCGTAAATCATTCCTACTACACATTCACTGTGGTAATAGCTCTTCCTTGTTTTGACTCATGTGATATATGGGAGTGCACTGTCGTCATCAACTTGGATACAAATATTAGTCAGTCGTGCTTGTTCAATTTGATTCTTATGCTCATATAGCATGCATCTAGCTGATGGCAGTTCCCTCGCTCATCTATGTGGTGGTTTTCTCCATGACTCTCTCGGTAACAGGAGCTGCTTCTTACACTTGGAAAATATGTTGACTCGTGCTATAGAAAGGTCTTCAAGAACGCGAGACCATTGAACGTGATGAGGCCAACCTATATTGCCATTCAACAGCCTCGTCTCCGTGAGTCTGTAACCAATTGGTCGCGTCGTCGGTAACATGGTTTTGTAGGAGTGTTTTTACCGCTATCGTCGTCCTAATCGAGGCATCGGCTATGGTTATTTTGGAAGGTAGGCCTGAGGGATGTTCTTGCGCCGTCCCAAGCTCATAACCTGTACAAGTCTACATGGTATTCCTTCTATGGAAAACTAAAAGAAGACTGAAGGCAATTGGCGCCAACGATGATCTATCTTCGACCTTCCCTCTGAGTCTGTTCTTCCGAACTTTAGCATTTGGCGGATATGTTCTTCTCAGCATTGGGTTCGTGTCACGGTCTTTTTTCGAAAGAAGATGACAATCAATCGTTATTAGAATTACAAGTGCCTCTCTATTTCCTAGCTCCAACTCGCCGTTTTGGAACTTGGCCTTGACCTCGCGTAAGTGCCCACACTTTCTCGCTGAGTTTTATTGACCGTAGTAAATCAGCACCCATTGGAATGGCTCTGCCGTTTGGAATACAAAAGGTAGGAATTAGACCTTTCATCAGGTGCTAGGGTCTCACTATCTAAATGGATAGGACATCATAGACTTCTATTACCAGCGCCCTCAGAGAGGTCATTACGGGACTCGTGTCGAAGAACTAGGTTAGTTCGATGTTTTTACTCGTGGCGTCAAAACCCTCCCGCCATGGTGGTGCCGCAGGCTGGGGCGCTAACCAACATTGTCAGGACTCAGGAGTTTGATTTAGGTATTCGTGTCCGTATGGTCAGGAGTAACATGTTGGAGGTATCTGTATCAATCACTATTGGTTTGTTTGGAGTTATGTCATGTACTGTGATGTGCGGTTTTCTAGATCAATTCGACAGCATATCTTGTTATTCCTCTCTCAATAAGCCATCTTCTTCCAAAACTGTGACCTTTATACTGTCCACATCAGACATGCGCAGCCATCTCTTCGATAAGCTCGTGTAACGACGCCGTTTGGTCCCGCCGCCACGCCGCGAATAGATGGCATCGGCTGTTGGGGATGGCGATATGAGGCGATGGTGCCGTTGGTCGTGGTCGTGGTGGGGTGAGAGGACTTATAAGCTTAGCACGGAACCGAGAAATCTGACAGTTCATCAAAGGAATAACGCATGTGCTTCTTTATATAAACGTTATGGATGTTCAGCCGTTGAAGTTCAATTTTGAGCCAACCTTCCCTTGAGATGCCGTGTCGCTTGACCGTTTCTATTCATGTTAATTAGGAAGGGAAAAATACTCTGGGCAGTGGGCGGCAGAAAAGACCGCTCCCGAGAGAATCTTGCAAATCTGACATCAGAAAAGGAGGAAAAGATGATCAGCATCAAGTTTTGTTCCGGTCAAGTCTTTAAGGTTTCGTTCAAGCGCCTCAGAGTCCTAGTCTCAAAGCTTAATTAAGCTTGAAGATTCGAGCATGGAATTTTCAATACGAAGACCGAGGCTCGGTCTCGTTTTCAGCGTCTATCATAATGGATTTTTGCGAGGAACCGAATCGTCCCAGTTCTTGCTGCGGACTACATAGCGCCTGTATTCCATCGCGACCAACACGCAGATGCGGCGCGTTCAGTAGTCGGGTTTGGGTACTGCCCAGTGTTGACTATCGCTCAGTAACGATGCTGGCAGCTGTGCTACTCAGCTCACAAGAGAGCTTATTCCTGTTAAAAAGCTCAAGACCTTGTGAGACTTCGAGCTTCTCATGACACTGACAGTCAGTTGCCGTTTGGTTTTTTGTACGGATTCACGTACGTGTTGATTATTCCCGTGGGGATTTCGTAGTCATAGCGAAAAAACTAAGAACGGGAAAATTCTTTCTCGATTATTCTAATTTCTTTTGACCGAAGTTTTATGAATCGCGTTCAAACTGATCGAAATAGTACAGAAAGTACTTAGTCAACAAGTAATTGTTATCTAGCCTGGCAAGCCGCTTTATTATATACTCGCAGAACTCGTATCTGTAGTTGTTACCGGCAAAATCGGAATGGATCATGCCCTTCCACGTGAAATGCCGAACAGCGGCATTGCTGACCCGCGAAAGGCTTTCGGTTTTCTCGTCATCAATATCTTTTCACAGGGCGGCGGTAATTATTCCATCTTGCATAAAATGTTGCCGCATCAGAGTGCTCCTGCAGTGGACTAATGGTCCTTCGCATATGCAATATCTTCTCTCTTCAAGCTTCAAACCTCGAGCTCCCCAACAAAATTCAGGGGCAGGTGTGTCTCTCTTCTCCTTGCTCCCTCCGAGACCGACTGCGCCAAATATACCATACTTGGCTCGACCATCCGAAGCAAGATTCTTTGAGCCTCTTCATTCAAAGCAATTCTAGTTCGAAACACGGTTGACCCATACTCGTGTTGTACAGTGCGGCCGCCCGTACCGGTATAAGGTGTCTATAATATTGGAGATACTTCAAAGTCTGACTGGAGATTCTAGTGTTTGGCCGAAGCTTAACTGCGCCATCTTGAAAGTAGGAAATATTCATGAAAGTAAATCCATACTCTCTATTTGGTTGTCCGTATGATGACTGACAACCCAGAACTCGGATTATCACGATACTCAAACTTTCATACGATAAGGCACCAGCACACTTATGCTTGCTGAGCATCAGAATCTGCGATCTTGGCCGCACAGCATCGCTTTAGCCAGCTTAAATCCAAGAGCGCAAAACTGAGGCTAGCTTGAACAACCAACGTATGACTACCCAAATATTCCCATGTGCATCAAATAAATATTCAGTACACCCCAGAAATCACCAACGCGCAGGGGTGATAACGTGGTGTCTCCGTTGGTTTTGCTTCGATCGAGAACCGAGATCCAAGCGGAGATGCAGCGGTCTGCCCCTTTAATTTTGAGCAGGCGGTGACCTGCTATCCGCCGATGGAGGCGAAGAGGGAGAAGAGTTTTTGGTAGCGGTTCTTAGGAAGACATTGTTACTGAAGCTGATAGATCCCTGTCGACTGGACTGGAATTTATCATTCTTACCACTGAGGTGAGCGTCAGTGTAGCAGCTTAACTCGTGCATTCCATTCGGATGAGGTACATGCGTTTGCGCGCTCGCTTCCTTGGTTACCCTGGGTGGATGGGAACTAGAAAATGAGCGAGGAAGTCTAAGTGGGAAAACCCTCGGAACTTTGTGAGGGTGATGAGCATGCCATTGCGGAGCACTATATCTGTGAGTGTAGTCGTCCGCTTCGATGTCACGCCGTAACTCAGCAAACCTTAGTACAGATGGCATGTTTAGTACGATGCCGGAACGCATTGTCCCACACACGTAAGCGGGCCGTCCTGTCTCCCGTCTTTATCGCCTCCTTTTTTTCCGTTTTTATCGCCTCCTTGCGAACTCATCATCCTTAGATGGTTCGAACAGCGGTTTGCTAGGAAAGCAACTGAAAATGCCGATATGCCCTCCCTTTCCTCGGTCTGCATGCGACAGACTAGATTGCGACCTGATAGTATCCCTTAGGATAACATTCGTTTCCTCGAATTAGTTTTGTTCTAGTTCGTGTCGCGTAGCGTGACCGTAGGCGCAGCAATAATGCCTAGCCCTTGCATCTCGAGAGCTATGACGCAGACGAGAGTAGCTTTCGTATCGGCACATTCGAATCACTAACGACACTCAGTAATCCTTGCGGACTGAGTCCGACTGACATCCCTCAGGGGTCAGTCCGGAACATTTTCTACAAATAGGCGTCTATCAGCGTGTTAGCGTCGTCTCTATGGCGGAAAATGAGTATCAGAATCGGACTCTCTTCATTGATATCTCATCAGATCAACAGCGCTGGTATGTGATTCCACGTTCGTGATTGTAACTAAACAACCCTCAGGAGCTTTTCAGTAATCCAGCGCTAAAGGTTCTAGGCGAAGTACATCCCAAAACGCGACAAAAGTCGGCGTTCCACCAGCACCAACATCAACGATATTGGAAAGGTTCGTGTTTTGAATCTTATCCGATAAAAGATGTTCTCATCAAGGTCGTTCTAACTCAGACTTGATCTGTTTGTTCAGTTCTTCTATTTCTGTAGACCATAACAGCGGACCTATCAACATAGCGATTATGATCTTCTCGGTGTCTGATACCAAATCAGAATGGACTATGAAACAGGTATAAGTAAGTGCCCCCTAGTGTTTCAACCACGGTCTGCGACCGTATCTTCAGGCAACTTTGCGAGCTTAGTACCCGTGGTTCTTCGCTCAACTGTCCTGCACCAAGAGGGTTAAATAAAAGTAAGTAATCACATCCTCATACGAAGACTGAGTAATGCTCATATCTCTCATAGTACCAATGGACACCTACGCCGACCAGAGTGTCGTCGCTACTTTCAACTTTCTCCAACTTTTGGGCTTGGCCCTTCAACTGGCAGTTCTGGTGCCTGCCCTGTTTTCCGCTCGCATCCACCGGATGCGGACTTGGCATATAATGATCATTGCTGGCATGGTATATAACTTCTGTTATATACCCTTGATGATCCTCGGCGAACAACTTGGACCTGCGCCGTCCTTTGCACTTTGTCTTTTGCAATCCAATTTAATCTATGGCGCCCCTGTTTTGTATGTATTGGCTTGCAAAGTATTTTCTATTGCTGAACGCTTTGCAAGACTTGTCTCTTTCTCTCTGGCATTCGTGGTCGAGGTGAGTTTTTCGTTCTACAAACGCTCACTAGAATTGGTTCAATACGGTCCCAGGTCTTCCTTGTTTTGAGGAATGCAATTCATAAGATTCCACTGTCGTTATCGACTTGTACACATACATTGGTCAGCTACGCTTTTTCGTTTTTGTTTTTCATGTTTATATATGATGCTCTAGTTGCTGGCTGTTCCCTTGCTTATCTATTTGGTAGTTTTCTTCGCGGACCTCTTGGTAACAGGGACCCCTTCGCTCGAGAAAATACGCTGACATGTGATATAGATGGGCCTTCAGCAACCCAAGACCATCGAACGCGATGAATGCAACTTATATTGCCATTCATCTTCCCCATTACCGTGAGTCTGTTCCCCGATTCTCGCTCCACATGTGACATGATTTTGTAGGACTCTTATTACTGCTGTCTTCGTCCTAATTGAGGCGTCAACGATGATCACTTTGGAAGGTCGGTCCGAGGGACTATCTTTGTGTTGCCCGAAGCTTACCATGTCCACAAGTGTATATGGCAGTCGTGTTGTGGAAGACTAAGAGAAGATTGAAGGCAGCCGGCCTCAATGACAACGTCTCTGCCATCTTCCCTTTAAGTCTCTTCTACCGGACCTTAACGTTTGCCGTGTACATTCTCATTGGAATTGGGTTCGTATCTGTGGGTTTCTAAGTTGAGAAGATGACCAATCATCACTAGACTTAGTGCTTCTATCATCCCTAGTCCGACCGACGATTCACCCGTTTGGAAGCTGATTCTGACTACGCGTACGTACTCGCTACCATTTTATTTATCTCAATTCACCAGCATGGCGCCTTAGCCCCCATCGTAATGTCACTCTCGTTTGGGATACAAAAAGTAAGAATCTGACCTTCTGTTAGATTACACGATCTCACTGTGATCTGAACGAACAGGATACGATCGCGTTCTATTGTTGTCGGAAAAAAAGTGTCTGTGGCGAAGGAATTGCCTCAAATAAGTCGCCGGTCTGACATTTGTATCTGGGGCGTCCAGAAAACTTCGCCATAGTGATGCCGCTGGTTGGGATGTCGGGAGCCTGATTTATGTATTTATGTTTCTCTTGGGCGACATAGAGCACCCATTTCGCAGCTGCCGGTTCCTCTGTGTTTGATTTGGACACTTTTCTTTCCAATCTCGAACTTTGTACTTTAATTGGATTTTACATGTAGTGTCTTGCGAAGAAAGCCGACCACTGCTTAACTGCCCCAACATAACAATAAAGTAAATAAGATGGCAGGGGTAGGTCCAAGCAGAGCAATAGTATGCCGGAATCGAAAGCCATCAAGTCCTAAAGCGAGTCTCAGCCTCCTGATCAACGTATCAGACCGATCGCAAAAGTCCCCTCAGCCTCCGCCAAATGTCCATTGGCCCAGACTGGACAATATGTTCCAGGTCTTCTGGTCCGATCTCCCTGCATCCAATCTGGCCGTCTCCCTCCTCCCTCAGAAAGCCATCGTCTCCTAACACTATAGCCCTTTCTCTATTATTGTGCACAATTTCCTCGCCACACATCCGCAGCCACTCCAAAACGGGCTTGCGTATCCATTTGTCTCTGCTATTGACGAACCATCCCAGATGTCCGCCCCCACTGGTAGTAGCCATGATCACGTATGGATTATCCACCGAAGCAGGTATGCGCCTCACAACTGGGTCGTCGCGTGCATTGAGGGTTAATAGTGGAACACAGATATCTGGTAACACATAATGACTCGACGCCCACTTGTAATAAGCACTTCCAGAAGGAAATGGAAACGGCGGTCCTGCGGCACCTGCCACACGTGAATACGTGTCGTCGAACTTTGAGAGCGTCGGAAATTTCAAGGCCACCGTTGTTTTGACAAGTTCTTTGAATGAAGGGTCCTTTCCCAGAGCCTTTTGGTTTTCTGTAACGATCCTGACGAAGTTTCCACCAAGGCCTTTGGAGTAGAATCGCCCGAGGAAGGATTTCTCTAATCTAAGAACCCATGATATGAGTCTTTTAGGTCATCAGAAAGACGGGTATGCACTCACGCGGCGCTATTTTCGGAGAGATTCCAGGGCTGTTACATGCATGTAAGTGAAAGAAAAGAAAACGAAGACGACCGGCACACAACTTACACAGCCAAGAACAAAGGCGGTGGACAGTCTACTTTCCTTCTTCTCCTCCGCTAGATATCGTATCATTATATTTCCACCCAGAGAAAAAGCCAGTCCCAGAAGAGGTGCCTTCGGGTAGCGATTGCGCACGTAGATCAAGGCCTGTCTCAAATCGTCTGTTGACCCTGCATTGTAGAATAGCGAGGAAGTAATGGGTACGTCAGCACCTGGGAACCTTGTTAATTCTGAGCAGGGCATCATAGCAACAACGGGCTTACACCCTCGGAAATTGACTACCACAGCTCGGTATCCGAGTCCACCTTGGTCGACAGGCGTACACGCAGGCGATAGCATTGCTTTGACATAAGGCTCCCACGATCCTAGTAGATTGGTTATGCGCTTTCCAGTCTGATTTATCGCGTGGACACGTACCTCCCGTTAATCCCGTCAGTACTACTATGATTGGAGCATCCTCGGCCACAGACGAGTTGTCGGCTGGGGTAAAGTCCAAACCTCTGAATGGCTATCCGGTAAATTGTATCTCGAGGATCGATGGAAGCAACATACAAAGTACCGCCGTCGAGAAGACGAAGATAAGTCCTAGAAATGAATCATATGAAAGCCACGTCGTACTTAGTAGGGAAAGCTATACCTTGAGTATTGAACCTGATCGGACTTGCTGAAATCTCCCACCACACAGTATACTGTTTGCGTATGGCCACTACAGATACATCATGAGCTCGCATGAATGAACATGAGGCAGCTAACATGCTTATTCAACCACCATACTGGTTTGAAGTCGTCAAAGAGGCTAATGCAACGTCCTTCAATAAGTTCGCGTAGCGACCGCTGTTCGGTTCCTTTGTCTGTCTGCGATCGGATGGGAACGAGTACTGGAGACGACGGATATGAGACGACGGTAGCGTGGGCCATGGTTGTGCTGAAGAATGAGGGAACTCGTGTGCGTGACAGCACAAAGCTTTGACGGCATCATTTATCAGAAGAAGGATGCACCATTAAGCGCCGTGGAAGAAACAAAGCACCGTGCACTGTATCGAAAAACGACCGCTTCGGACATTCGGCCATCAAATTTCGATCCGACCTTTCCAGGTCCAGCACCTCGTACTGATGAATATAGAAGCCAGTGACAAAGGTCGGTAGCCCGGGGTACTCGGTGACATAATAGGCGCGAATGCGATGCCATTTCTATTAAGGTTAGGTGTCAAAGAGAAAAAATATGCTCAAGTAACCGCTCATAAGCGGCAGAAGAAGCGTCCCTGAGAGAATTTCACAAATCTGGTTATCAAAAAAGCACAAATGGATAATCACCATCTGTTCCGGTCAAGTTTGGCAAGCGCCCAGAGATGGCAGCCTCCAATCTTCAAGCTTCAACACGTAGCAGCCCGAGAGTTCATAAAGTAAAAGCTGTGCGATTACAGCCAAGAGGGAAATTTCTAAAGCTTCTTTGGATCACAAATATAAAGTTTTGCGAGACGAAAACCCCATCGACAATCAGCACAAGTAAAGTCGGCATTGTTCATCGCGGCAACCAGTCAGATAAGCCAGGCGCATTCAGTCGCTGAGTTTGGTTAGCACCCAGTTTGTACGCTACTTCGCATGGGTTTCGATGCCGACAGCCTGGTTCTATCTGATTATGATACTATTGAAACTGATTGAAAAATCACCGCTTTATTCCTGGACCACAATATCCTGCCTTGAGTTCAACGGCGATTGCGAGGGCAGAGATGAGGGAGACAAGGTGAAAATACAGCTTTGCTTCGTACAGCCACCACGTGAGTCCCAAAGAGGAAGTCTCCGTAAGTCCGAGCTTACACAGCTCTTCCTCTTACTACCACCTCTCCATTCCAACCGCCACCCTCCACCATCGGCACCATTCCATCGTGCACGCCCTTCTTTTTGTATGAGTCCATCTCACAGATCCTTCTATACCCTGTCCCGAGCATTGTTTCTGGCCGCTTAGGTAAGTTTGGTTGCGGCAACGAATACTTATTGCTCCTGCCGCTGTACCGTTCACTAATGGTGTGCCGTGACCGGGTAGTTTCTTGTCGCCTATGCTCCTGTGGTAGTGGCGAGGTCCATCCCTGCCACCGGCGCGCTGTTTTCAATGGGCGTGTTACTGCGGTTTGGTTTCTCATTGCTTTGATTTCTTTGGTGGTGACGAGGACTGCCGCGCCATTTCTTAATGATGTGCTTCAACGGAGCACTCTATTGTTGCTTTCGTTCCGGTGTTGGTGTACGATGTCTACTACTATTGCGTCGTTGCTTAATGGTGTGCTGCGTGGGTGTGTCCCCCTTTGACCGACTTTTGACACTCAGTATCAGTACGACCGGTTCCACGCTATGTATTGAAATGCCATCATTCATATCCTTGGACCTCGGAAATGACAATAATGTTGTCTGTTCGTCATACTACAAACGTCGAATTACATGGTCTGTGCACCTCAGGTGGCTTTAAGCTTTATCTGAATACTGTGGTTTTCAGCCCTGTTCCTGCTGCTTCCATCCTCGCTCTTGAACCGGTGTGCTATGGCGGCTGCGCAGGATATGTGCTTGTGAATATTGTTCTTGTATTTGACATTATCGATGCGCATTGTGGAACTTGGGCTCGGTGTTGTGAACATATTTACAGTCGATAGTGGAACCCCTCGCGGAGTCTTAGAGATGGAATGGATCGACAGGGAAAGCCTAACTACGAACCCGGGAAAAACTACGTCTACCCGAGTCGTATCTCGGTGGTCCGTACGGTGACCAGCGAAACAGAACTCGGATTATCACGACCATGACATTCAATCTTTCATACGAAGACTTTGCACCAGCGTAGCTCAGTCACAAAATAGGCCATCTGACTTGGTCTAGCCAACTCAAATCCTAGAGAACAAACCAAGCCCAACCTGAATGACTGCCCGAACGTCCTCAAGGGCTTCAAATAGCTATTCAGTACGCGCCAGAAATAGCCAAAGTCCCATACGCAGAAGCGATAATGCGGCGTCTACTTCGACTGCGGCAGTCTATCTCGTTGAGCAGGCGGCGACCAACGGAGGCGAACGAGGGAGAAGAGAGTCTTGTAGCGGTGTATTGTGTTGCTGAAGCTGAAGGATCTCTATCGACTGGGCTAGCTTTTATCATCCATGGCCCCGAGGCGATCGTTGGTGTAGCAATATAACCCGTACTGGATTCGAGGTGATAAATTCGGTCGAGGTACGTACGTTTGCTCTGTCCCATGGTATTTTGCTCTAGTCTGAGCTAAATACAGTACACATCGAGTCAAAGACTGCGGGAGGAGCCTACCGAGAATCATTTGGTGGTGTAAATGTGGGCGCGAGTGGGCGCCGGGGCTCGCTCTGAACGTTCATTCTCCATATTTGTTTTCCTGTGGAAAGTCTCGCCAAAGCACGACCGTCTTCCGAATTTCAAATTCAATGAACTGGCTTTGCGAGTACTTGAACGGTCACCACCGTCATTTCTGCTAAGGAACGGAGAATTGTGTGTTATCGCTACCCGGACATCCTGGTGTGATTCGGAGAGATCAGCTCACCTGTGGCTATTGTTGAGCAGTGGACCGGGGATCTTTGGATGGACACGGTGGCGAGAGATCGCAACGAGACGAACGCGGGGAGGATCGAGCTGTAAGGACAGAATAGAATATATCTACTGTGCGTCAGTAAGGTACGGTATAAATAAATGTAAGGTACTCAAATCTTAGCGGGCGGTAGGTCGCTAAGATCATGGCCACACGCACCCTTGCAAAAGGCGGGTCACATGATGTTTCGATGACGTTTTGTGGACTTGTCGCGAGAAATCAAAGTCCCGTTTCATCCGTTTTCACTCCTCCCGCCTTCTGAAGAGGGCGGGGTGACTATATTATGCAGTATAGCTACTATCATAGTGTTTCTCCGTTTTCTGAGAGTACTGCATCGACTGAGGTCTCTTAAAATGCAATATTTGCCTATTTTCCACCACCTTTTTAGGACCTGGTCCTGATTTTAACTCAGTGGTTGAGTGAATACCATTATAATATGTCGCAGTGTGGTGCTTTACCTATGGAACCCTCGAAGTAATGGATAAACTGCCTTAAGGTGTATTTATCATACTCACAACATAAGAAAGCGACTAAGTCCGCAAAACGTCATCGAAACATCATGTGACCTGCCTTTTGCAAGGGTGCGTGTGGCCATGATGTCGCTAAGATGTGTGGCTGTGAAAACGGCGAAAATTGTAAGTATCGGTAACTAATTTAGAGTCCGTACGACTGTTCCTGCAGTCATGGCTCGTACTCTCAACAGCTATAACGAACTTCGTATGCTATTGTTTTCTTCGGCCTCATAAAGCTAATGTATTGTCTAGGTTAAAAGTTGTGATGCATACGTCCTGTACGTCAACAGTGAATCCACCGACCACAGTAACTTCATGCATGCATCCTTCATTCCTTCATTACACCCGAATCTAAGTCCCGTCGCCGTCGATTTAGCATCGTCGCGGTGACTGTTGACCTCCGGTATCGCGTGGGTCCTTTCCATAGGCGGCGCCTATCACGATGTGTGGACTGTCATCCTCACCTTCCTTATACCTCACGTCAACGCAACATGATGATACTAGCGTTTAGTCGAGACGTTTCTTGGTCATTTGACTCTTACAATTCAGGCTACAATTTGTTCGAAGCTTGGCAGACGTTGAGTCTCTGCACGAGCAGGCAGCTTGGTTAATCACGATGCTAAAACAAGGAAATCTCGCTTGATACGCGCTTATTCATAGGACCTTCAGATTGAAGTGGTAGTCGGAGACAGAGGCTGTATCAACTCCGATATTGTCTGAAGAGCTCTTGCGGAAAGAACGCTTAGACGCTATCACAGAACTATCATCGGACGTTCTCCCTTCATCGCGCCTTCTATAGGACGACACAGAACCAATCGAAGACCACTGACAGTATAGCATCTATGGAGCTGTTGGGCTTGCCAGTCCTACTTGGAAGTTCAATGGTTGCTTATTTTTGAGGCTAGGACGTATATAGGATTCATTTTCGTATAAAAGGGCTCGACGATTACAGAAACACCATCATCAAGCCTTACCTGCAAAATGTTCTCTAAATGTGAACTTCCTCTGTCTCTGTCTCGAACGCGCACTCATATAGCTACTAAACCGCTCTGTAGTGGTTTATCTCTTACCTGCTTTCTTATCTGTCGTAACGGAACTCGGTTGCCGCTTAGTGCAGGTGAGAACTTTTCCGCGACGCTGTTAGTGGCAATGCTCATAGCATTTTAGACACGCCTACTGGCGTATCATCAACTCGCTTGTTGGATGCACGCGCTGTCGAACCCACGCTCGAATTTTCTGGCTCGACTTGGATTTGGACGGGCGAGCAGAATGGGGCTGCCAACGACGACGCGCCGGCAGGTGTACGTCCATTCCGCGAGGCCATCCCCTCATCCAGCACCAAATGTCCGGTATGCACCACCATTATCATGTCTTGGTAGGTTTTCTTCTGTTCTAGGATTTGTGAGTATGGTATTGACACTCTCATAGCGATGATTCGTACTCCATCGTTGTCAGCGGAAAAGAGATCGGGGCAGGTAACGGTTACCATACCTCGGCCATTTACACCGTTGGCCTGGAGCCTGAAAGCCATAACGTCTTTGCTATTGCCGTGAACAACACCGGGGGAGCTGCCGGTCTTATTGCCGCGATCCGTGTCGACTACAGTGATGGTATCACCCAGACTATCGTCACTGACACGACCTGGAAGACAATCAAAGCTACACCTCCCGGAGGCTGGACGAGTCCGAGTTTCAACGATTCGGATTGGATGGCTGCGTCGTCGGAACGACCTACAGAAAACACGCCGTGGGGAATGCCTGCACTACCTTCTGCCATGAGCATGACGGGAGTGAGCTGGATCAGGACGAACGAGGCTTCGGCGGCTGGGGTAGACCCTCTTGGTCACAGACCCTTCCGTAAGACCATCGTCGCCTTATGGAAAAGCTGCTGTCTGTGGAAAAGTCGTGATCTCCGCGTACGTCTTCCTCTTCTTTCGTCCTTGGTTTTTCTGATCTCCTTTTGTAGCGATGATGAGTACACATTGTATGTCAACGACAACAACATTGGGGCAATGGTAGCAACTGGGTATCCATGCAGGGGTATTCTATCCCCATGTTGAATGCAGATAAGAATCTCATCGCGGTGGATAGTGTGAACACCAAACCTAACGTTGCTGGGCTCATCGCGGGCGTTTTGGTGGCGTACAATGATGGTACGACGGAGACGCTTTATACGGATGATTCGTGGAAAACGTTGGCCACGACCTCTCCTGCTGGTTTTGAGGCGACGGATTTGGACGACGGTTCGTGGATGAATGCAACGAAGTGGATGCATGGTGGGTCGCCGACCGTTCCGCCGGTGTAAGGTATTTTGTACAAAAGACTCTGTTAGATTTGCTGTTCTGTTGAAGTAGGACCGAACTTACTGTGTGTCTACCCTTGAATCTTCAATAATATGTTGCTATCATCTAGGCATCTTCTTATACTTTCAGTAAAGTGGGTAGATAGATAGGTAGACAGAAATAGAGCGATCTCGAAACAAGTTACCTCCTCCAGGATATGACCCTCCGTGCTTTCCCTCCATTTAACATTTAAACAGTCGACGGAATTGTGTGTGTGTGTGTAGAGGGGGGGGGGCTAGCACACTGAATCTCCATGACGTTCAACGCAGTCTTGAGCTTTGGATGACTCTTGAAGCTTGAAGCTCTAGGCGTTGCATGAAAAAAGGTAAGGATATCTATGGAGTGTCAGAGGACTGACTATTCAGCAAATTTCTGGAGAAAAAATAGAAGAGTTCACCTGTGCCGGTGCAAAATTTGCTGTCAACTACTGAAGTTCCCGGGAGCTACTGTCGCGGTCCGGAAGAAATGATAATGGAGCAACGTGGCTGCGAACCCCGAGAATCGCGCTGTTCATTGCCACACTCTAGCCGATTTTGTTTCAGATCTTCCTTTGGATTTCTCTGGCTCCCCACCACGACTCATCTGTTTGTAGGACAATTAGCATATGATTTCAAGACTATCTGTGAGAAATCTGTGCTCCATAAGCTTCTGGATAATAGTGGCTACGGATTCTACTGGGAACTAGCCTGGACTCTGGAGCGCCTGCTGGTTGAAGTTTTGCGTCGCGAGAACCATTTCGTACGTATCATTTATTCATACCTTCTACTCGCTGATGCCTGAACTATCCCTTAGGCGCTAAGCAAACACAAGGACGTCGCTTACTTTATTACCCAGAGTTTCAGAAGTCTCACCATCTTTCCTTAGAATACTCCTGGAGCAGACCGAGACAGAATAAATGGTATTAGTGTGCCATTCGCGTGTCCTGTTTTGGAGTTCGCTTTATTGATATCATCTTTTGATAGACTGGCGCACGTTGTTGTTCCGTGCTTACATGAAAAGCACCATGCTGGTCATCGCTTCGTCCTTCTCTGCCACTGATCTACCACGCAGATCTTCTTGGATGACGATTCATGCGTAACATCTCTGCTAGTCTTTCGCAAACCTAAAAATGTGAGTTCAGAATGGTAGACTAGGCCATGACTTCGGAGGTTTCGGACACAGATAATTTCTCTTTTCACCTTCGTTGGTATAGTGGTCATCGAGAAAGCTGTAAGTTTCGCCAGGCTCATTAGAATTCTGATTGATCGCACTTCTATTTAGCTTGCAACAAGAGTTGGCGGAGGAATCGTGAAGCACGCCTCGCCTTTTTGATACTTGCGAGGCCCAGGGAATATGACAAGGTTAATCGAAGACTTTTTGTCAAGTTCCGGACCGTTAATGTTTTCGTGTCGACTGCCAATGTAATATGTTCAGTTTTCCAATTATTTTCTGGACTCATTTTTCAGTATAAAAGGTTTCAGCTTCCACTTAAACAAACCATCAGTTCAGTTCTACGATGTTCCCTAAAGGTGGGAATGTATTCACTCATATCTCAGAGCAAGCGAGCTCACTCATAGTCCCTAGTTGTACTACTCTTGCCTGCATATCTATCCGTTGTGGTTGGAAGTATCTTACCGCCCATAGCAGGTCGGATACAGCATTTCTGGCCGCTCTGTTTGCTTGTCTGACAAAACTCTAGATGCTTCTGTAGGCGTTGTCGCCGACGCATCTGTAGGTGCTGCGGTCGGCGTGTCTGCCAACACGCTTCTGCGATCTGTTGACCCGCAGGCGGCACCTACTGCAGTCGACATTGATGTTCTCGGAGATGCTTCTGCGAAGATTGCCGCCGATGTGTCTGCAGATATCAACGCAGGTGTCTCTCTCGACGCATTGCTGCGGCGCTCGGTAGACGCGCGTGCAGTCGCGCCCACGCTCGAATTTTCTGGCTCGACTTGGATTTGGACGGGCGAGCAGAATGGGGCAGCCAACGATGGTGCACCTGTAGGTGTACGTCCATTCCGTAAGGCGATCCCCTCCTCCAGCACAAAATGCCCGGTATGCGCTACTATTATTATCTCTTCGTACGTTTAATCTGCCCTCTTGTGTTTGAACAAAGGCTGAGGTTCTCATAGCGATGATCTGTACTCCATCGTTGTCAACGGAAACCAGATCGGGGCGGGCAATGGTTACAGAAACTCGGCCGTTTACACCGCTGGGCTGGAACCTGAAGGCTATAACGTCTTTGCCATTGCCGTGAACAGTACAGGCGGAGCTGCTGGTCTTATTGCCACGATCCTTGTTGACTATAGTGATGGTACTACCCAGACTATCGTCACAGACACAACCTGGAAAACTATCAAAGCTACGCCTCCCGGAGGCTGGACGAGTCCGAGTTTCGACGATTCGGATTGGATTTCCGCGTCGTCAGAAGGACCCACAGCAAACACGCCCTGGGGGATGCCTGCACTACCTTCTGCCATGAACATGACGGGAGTGAGCTGGATCAGGACAAACGAGACTTCGGCGGCTGGGGTGGATCCTCTTGGTCACAGACCCTTCCGTAAGACCATCTCGTCGCCTTATGGAAAAGCTGCTGTCTGTGGAAAAGTCGTCATCACCGCGTACGTCTTCCTTTTCTACGTCATACTTGTTTTTCTTAAACACCTTTTGCAGGGATGATGAGTATACATTGTATGTCAACGGCAACAATATTGGCAATGGTAGCAACTGGCAAGCCATGCAGGCATACTCCATTCCCATTCTGGATGCGGATGAAAACTTTATCGCTGTGGATAGTGTGAACACCGAACCCACCGTTGCTGGGCTCATCGCGGGTGTTTTGGTGGTGTACAACGATGGTACGTCGGAGACATATTATACGGACGATTCGTGGAAAACGTTGGCCGCGACCACACCAGTTGGCTTCCAAGCGGCGGATTTGGATGATAGTTCGTGGATTGGTGCGAAGGAGTGGATGCATAGTGGGTCGCCGACCGTTCCGCGTGCGTAAGTTATTTTGTAGGAAGAACTCGGTCGGGTTTGCTATTCTTTTGAAGTTGGTCGTGAAATTTACTATAGTATACCCTTGAATCTTCAATTATATGCTGCTGTTATCCTCATATCTTCTTTTATAGCATTTGAACAGTCGACAGATTGTGGGCAAAAATTATGTGGCCAGCACACTGAATCTCCATCACATTCATGATAATTGACGCACGAGGAATGGCAATATACCGCGAGGAGGTGTACGAATCCAAATCATGCATAATGTTGCAATACGGAGGAAATGTAGGATGAGTGGCTCAATGACGAGTCGATAAAAGTCCGCAACTGCGCGGTCATTCCACGTTCCAAATTTGAAGCGTGAAGATAAAGTTTGATTCAAGTATATCCGCATCATTTAATTCTTGCTGGTTCCACAGCGCCCAGTTCAACTCCGACAGACCAGCAGTCAAAACCAAGGGTACCAGATTCGAGTAGATGCAAGGGGTTACCGGACCGTCAAGCCGGTACACCCGGTCGGTCGGTCACCTTGGAGGGGTCTTAAAAAAAATTCTATATCGATTTTTTTTCACAGTAAATAGCTCAAAAGGGATGGAAGAAATAATTTCTTCATTGAAATAGAGGTTCTACCTGGCATTGTGAGCCCTGTTATAGCCCTAAGTATGTTCTCAGCGATATAGATGATGAACAAGCGGCGGTACTGACTTGTGGATGAGGTATGGAGCAATCGACTTAGTCACCGCTACTTTTGTATAGAGGAAACTAGTTCGTCAATATTTTTTAGAATTTAAATTCCTCTTACAGAATACATTGTATTCATCATATGTACATTTCTGTTAGACTGATTTTTTATATGATCAAAATTGACGAAGTAGGTTTTTCCCCAATGGCCGCAGCTACCATAAAAGGCAATATAGGGTTAGGGTTATCGCGTCACAGCGTCGTGAGTGCGAGTTAAGCGTCAAATAAACCTCCAGGGATGCGATGATGAGACTTATACTTCTTTGAGCTGAATGCCTTAGTACTCCGAATCTGAGTCTGAGGACAACAGGTGGCTTCGATCGCGTCTTCGCAGCCTTCCCCTCTCAGGCACATGTAGCCTTGTTGAGCTGGCGCTGCACCTCTTTCTTTCGAGGCATCGCAAAAGTAGTTTACAGGGATGCGTACAAGATTTACGAGAAGATATTTTTTAAAAAAAATTCTAACCTCGAATGGCCGCTATACAAAAGTAGCGGTGACTAAGCCGATTGCTCCATAGATACATTATTCCGGCAAGTTCCTGCAAGGAGAGACCGGTTACCACCGGTAATGTTTGACAGCCGGGTGGCAGTGCGCTTACCAATACCGTATGTTCTACCTAGATCAGGTATGTTGTTCCCACGGCGGTCGGTCGGTCGGACTGACCAGGCCTTAAAAAAAATATCGAGTGGATGTAATATTTTGACATCCTCGTAACCCCTTGAGTAGATGCAACAATGGAGACAAGATAAGTTCTGATTTCGGAACATATCGTCGATAGCAGATGTCACAATTGGAGATGGTAACCGGCAAAATTGCTGGAGCCCGAGTGGCTGGAGTCAGGCCCTGACTCGCCTTAATACGTGTCATTGTGGCTGTTAAGTCTGCCCAACCCTCAGTGTAGAGAACGAAGGTATGTTTGGAAAGAGAGGTTACATGCAATTATGTCTGGGTATACCTGTCCATCCGTTGTAAAATACAAGCACCAAAGCGGTATGATTTACCCGGTCATTTTGGATGATAGGAAGGAACGGAATAGGGGCTCGTCTATTCCGGTGAACATGCGGTCACGTGTGAAGCTGATCCGATCGATCAAATTCCGCACGCCCAATTCGGAGTTCCTTCTTGTCTACTACGACGGCCCTTCACTCGCGTCACTCCCATTCTGGGCTCTGCCTTTGTTCCCCGGGACCTGTCTGTCACCTGCGACACACCCATGCATGCGGAGCCCGTTTCAATATCCAACTAGCCTTATCTTTTTCATCAGTCCACTGCTGTAAAGGATCTAGAATGATGAAGGCATGTTTCTTTGTCTGAAGAAGAAGAAAAAGTGATAGGCGCTGGATGACTGATCCCTGCGGACGCGGCCCGAAATCCATGAGGCAAACAAGCCACAACTGGTCCTCAGGGTATAAAGGGCTTCGCTCTCTCTCTATGTGCCCATCTTTCCCTTCCCTTCCTTTCCTTCCAATGATGATACTCCATACTCAGCTCTACTCTTGAGACGACGACGTCCTCACCTCTTTCCAGAGGATGTGGGATGTAAAGCTCCATGCGGGGTTGTCTGCCTCACCACCTCTTCCAGTGGTAGGTCATGACCATAGCTGCTTTCTGTCTGCCGATTTACCCGAGTGTAACCTAGTCCGCTACTCCTTGAGGTTCCTCCTCATCGTGTCTCAGCTTGGAGGAGAATATCGGGCTCAAAACTCGAGTGGCTCATTGCGCCACATTCATACCGAGTCATTCTCGTTACCATTGAGCAACAACAGATGTGTACGTCTATAACTACCGCTCCTTCAATTCAACTACTAATGCCTTTCTAGGTCAACGCCTCTAGGCCCTGGGGGATACGTGCGGTCGCTCAGCGACTATCCGGGTCACTGTCGGTCATATCGCTCTGGTCACTCGACGGAACACGGTGCTCCTTCGTTGTCGAGTGTACCCAACGGTGTTGAGTGATCGGAGCGATTTGTGACCAATGCCATTCTCAACAGAATTGGCCAGGCTTCGGATCGGCACGCAGTGTTGGGTTGCAATACCCATCCATCTTCCCAATGAGGTCGTTGACCGACTAGGATGTTGACCAAGGTCGAAGCGTAGTGGTAGGCGCGTGCGGTGGTCTCGAACAACTATCCTTGGCTCTATGACCAGTGCCTTCATGACGCGACGGAATGTGATGACCCCTCCTTGGACAGGCCATCTGCTGTGCATTCGATACTAATAGGGCTCATGGTCGCCTTGGATCGGCATCCACCTTTCCGCGACGCAGTACCGAGAGTCACCGTTCTAGCAAGCGACCGAACCGGTGAGGAGTTTGTAATCGGATCTCTTTGAGGCATCGGCTGCTCCTCTCTTTCAGTGCCAATGGCATTGACTGAAATCTCCGCGTGAGTTCTTGTTCCCCCTCATGGATACTTCTGCCTAACGGTGTACATTTCTAGACTTCGGTTTGCTTTCTGCCAGAAAGAAATATGGTATGTGGTCCTTATTCCTGAGGTGTGTTCCCTCATTGACAATCCCTTCCCAGAAATGCACGAGATCCTGAGACTCGTTCGCATCCTTCAAGAAGGGGGTGGGGTATTTGACCATGGGATGGCAGGTGGTCTTCAATACACCCACCCAAGTAAAAAGCGGTGAGTTGTTTGCATTCTCTATCTCAACACTATATATAACTCTTCCTTTGCAGTGACAATTGCGCAAAAAATACATGTACGTTATCGCCCCATCATTTGCTGCCGTTGCTCATGTTTATGCATTGTTATAGAAATACCTGCTCGGCGTTTTAAGAACAAACGGACGAAGCAAGTATCCCAAACCCTAAGGAATATCAAGTTTCAAGATGTAGGTGTCGCAACGCTGTTAACAAGCGCCGATGCGTGCGGGGCAAAAAGTGGAGTATGTATTCGCCGTTGCTTTCTCGTGCCATCTAACATCGCTTCCAGCAATAAGAGATTATTAATTGGTCCTTCCATATATCCCGACCTCATTCGTTTCTCATATATACTTCACGGGGAGGAAGAGCCTCTCCCTTGAAGGTGCGTATTCCAATTTTCCCCGGGGGATAGGACGGAGGCAGATGCGCGCCGCCTCTGTCCAGGTGCTCCCTTGTCGTGGGCCCCGGGCTTTCCACCAAACGCACCTACTTCAGCGCCCGGTTTGTCAATTCATTCCGGTAAGAAGTTGTCCGTACACAGAGCAGTTCTTCGAGGACTGTTCGCTGTACCGACCTTGCTTCTTTGTCTCCGTCAATCAGGACGTTTCGTCCCCTCTATTCCGACTTCTGGACCTAGGATTTTCAACACACCTCCGTTGCTAAAACCGCTTACGAACGGTACTTCGACAAAGTCATGGCTCCTGTCGACTACAGATTTCTGGTATCCTGACCTTGTGACTGCTTCCAATGGAGCGCGAACATTGAAAATGCTCACATTTCCTGTAAAGCGAGTACGTCGTCTTTCTCCGCCACTTTATCTGTATCTCACATTTTATTGTTAGATGATTTCATCAAGACTTCGGCGCAAAGGACAGTGTGCGTGGTACACGTCTTCGTGAGCGAGTGATTGCCTCGGTGTGAGGTGCCAACATAGCGACACTACAAGGTATTGTACCCTGGGGGATAGGACAGACGGGCTCACGCCTCTCTGTCCGGGTGCTCCCTTGACGTGGGTCCCGGGCTTGCAGATTTGTACAGTGCCTTTCGGCGCTGTCTCGCCCTACCAAACGCACTTGACATATTCGCATATCCTAAATATTCATCCAGTGTAGTATTTCGTTCCGCGTAAATTCTACCAATAGGTTAATCTAACAAATTATGATGATTAAATATGGGTTTCATCCAAACGCAGCTCTGTCCCGTTTTCGTCCAAGCAAGCCAACCGCCCTGCGTGGCGGAAATGAACCTCAGGAAGGCGCCAAAGCACCGCCTTGCCCATTTCCACGCAGGTTTCCGTATTACCCACAGAAAGCTGAAAGCTCAGCCTCAAGAGGCGGTCTTTTCCGCACAAAGCACTGTCCAGGACATGCCAATCTGCACGGTCTTTGTCTGACAGAAAGGCGTTGCCGTCAATGCAGATTGTTACGTTCCTGAGTGCACTGCTAGGACGGCTGAGCGTTGCGGCCCACCATCTAATAGAACGCCTGTAAAGGCCCTGCTGGTCCAGAACGAGGGTAAACGTGAGTTTAGAAACAAGTGTAGTACCAAGGTTTGGGAGCACATTCTCTATCATAACATGTATCAGCAATAGAAGAGTACAAAGGCACATCAGCGTACCCATAACAGCTATGTTCCTAAATATCAGAGTCTTCTTGATCGGAGTGGCAACGATAGGAGCCAGACAGGCGAAGAGTTCATCTGTCCCTGGAATAGCGCCATTCACGCCAGAAACTTCAAGATGTTTCACTGAATACAGCGAAAGGGTGCAGCTGTGAGACGTGAGAAAGTGGAGGAGGGATGTCGAAGAGTAGTCGAGGTAAAGTGTTAGAGAATTGATTGACGGGTCCGGTCTACTAGGCATTCTGCTGTACGACGTAGGGAAGTCGTCAAAAGTCAATCCTTGGATGGAGAGAGATGCGAGGTGGTAATAGGAACCCAGAAGAGTGCAGAGTTCAAAGAGCGATACAATATTTGGGAAGGAGATGAGCGTTTTGTGGTACGTTGTGCGGTCGTTTCCAAGGTCGGACCATGCAAGGTTGTTGATGGCCAAGTTTACTACCGGATTTTGTCCATCTACTCTATAGATGGCAAGATGATGTAGAAGGAAAGGAAAGTTCCCGTCATAGGCACCGTCCCTTCGCCCGTAGATATAAATGCGGCTGGTGTTGGAGCGTTCCCATAGCCTGCGTTCACACATCTGTCCGTAAGGCATGGTAGACGGACTGCGGCGGGGTCCCATATCAGGGAAGGCGCGCATGGCTCTGCAGATGCTTCGTAGTGGGTAAAGGGTGTGGAGACGTCAGAGGTGAGATGGTCCCAAGCGTCCTCTGCATCCCTTTATATATCATTGGCGACGGGTTACATGAATGAAGACCCCAGATCTGCGGTCGAATGCAAGACAAATAACAAAGCGCAACTACGCAGAGAGTCAGACAAAGGCTAAAGCAAAACTTCTTGCAAGACTGAAGATGTCTATTTCCGAGATCCGAGCCCCCGTGAATGACAATAATTCGACGCTAACTCGACGAATACTTTGTTAATTCTGTTTGCTCCACATTGGTCATATAGAGAATGTTCCTTGGACTAAGGTGAAATTTTCGGAAAATATAAAACATACAATTCGATGGTATCTTGGAGTAAACAAGGCTGGAACCTTGGACCGTATCCTCTGGTCTTGTTGCCGATACACAAGATAATCGAACAGTCAAAGTACCCAGCGGTGGGCGGCTAAACAGTAAAACCTGTGCATCATGAGAACGCGCCTAGATGATTTCGAGGAAGGGAGATCGTTCTCCCTCTCCTCTTCATCTTTTGTAAGTGCGAGGGTTGCTAAAGGAAGAATCTTAAATGTTTACTCAGAAAATCAAGCACTGACCATACAAGTGTCTTACTTGTCTGAAAAACAATGAGGTTTGTATCTGGAGAATGACTCGCTGGTCAGCACCAAAGTTTTGGTAGAAATTCCTGGAAGACTGACTATCAGCAGCCATTTGCGTTACAGAGTACAGACATGGTGGAGCTGCAACCAAGCCCCGTGCCTTTGGCCATAGACGCGTCAATGACAAGGGAGGGTAGAGGCAAGAGCTGCCGCCGTCGGCATTGAACCAAGCGGGTCGTGCCGGTAGATGCCGGCTGGTAAGAATTGCTGGAAGGGGTCTCGGTCCGGTTCGGGCCAGTATCGCGTCATGAACGGTTTCAAATTTCAAATCTTCGTTCTTCTCTCTTCCATCACATTCTTGCTGTCAGTACCACGCATCCACCAGCGCTCTAAGGATGGATAACGGGACCAAGAGACGTAAAATGAATTTGGATGCAAAGGATAAAGTATCACCGACTGGAAGTCAAGGGAAATGGTCGCCAGATCAAGAAACGCTTAAAGGGGCGCATTGGCAGCTTTCGTGGACATGCCGCCAGACATTATACTCTGTGTACGTGGCTATATGCGCGTTTTTCTTTGATATTTTGCTTATCGATGGCATAGATCTTCGAAGTACCGGATCCTTTCGACTTATTGTACTTGGCGCATCTATCAAAGGCTTTCCGGCGCGTTCTGACGTCCAAGACGTCCATTTCAACCTGGAAGTCTGCGAGGAGAGACACTGGAAGACTCCCTGAGCCTTTGCACGGCCTATCTAAGCATGTTTGGGCCAAATTGGCTTTCGTCCTGGTCTGTCAGGTATGTCTTTTCATTTGTATGGGTTTTGCCGCTCAATATATGTAGTTCTGCTATCAGCCATCAGCAAAAAGACCGGAACCTCCCAGCGCACATATGCACTGCATGTATGCCATTACAGTTAGTCCCAATGTCTTCATTCCCCGAAAGGCTGCTCATACTATCGTCATAGCATGCTCTCCGTGACCAATCTTAAACACATTCCGTGAAGCGTTTGAACTGATGCTGGGATGCTGCTAGTAGTGACCCTCACTCCGACATTCCCCTCGAGTGCGTTCTGCAGTTGTCGTTGCGTTGCACGGTGCCCTGATGAATTTCTAGAGCGCGTTGGCAAACGTCATCCCGAAGATTCCTGTCTGGTACGAGACGGTGAGGAGTTACGCTAGGCATTCAGGTGTTCTTCCTGGCTCAAGCCAATGCAGGTAGATAAGGATATGGAGACCAAGAAGCTGAAAGCAGATCGTCTTCAAGCGTGCCGGTGAGCTACTTTCGCTAATGTCAACGAATGTTTCCCATTTTCTTACCAGTATACGACAGAAACTTGTGTACCTAGGATACGGAGTAGGATTAATCGCCATGCCCAGTATTGACGTTCTCGCAGAGCATAATCTGCGAACAAATCCGGTCTCTTACAGATCAAATCACAGTACGCCAGATATACACATTGACATGAAAATTTCTCAGTCTGGACGTCCGCCTGGTTCGCTGTGATTCTTCAAACTCAGAAGAAAGTTGCGCGCCTTTCCCTCCATTGCTCCACTCCTTCTATCTCCCTCCCATCCAAAAGACCATGCACTTGTCCGATGAAACCCTCACGCCAGGTCATTTCGCTCGGAACCTTTGATTGATCGTTTGTGTCGGCATTGTCGGAAGAACGTGCCGGTGACTATGAAGCCGCTGCTTTGCCCTAAGACCAGGTCACATATTTGTGATCACGCTAGTCTGCGAACATTCTGTAGAGCTCGAAAGTGCCTCCCTTCAATGCTTTCTCTGTCGATTGCCATGAAGCCGGTCTGCATCTGGTACTTTCGAAGTAATTCTAGTCATTCTTTGGCTGCGAAGTATCACGGCGTCTAAGGGGGCGAGGAGAAGGAAACCAGCATTTTTTTTTCTACTGATGTGACTACGTCGAACATTCCGTTCAACAATACCAACAGAACGAGGGTGACAGAAGCGCTCTTTCTTTCTTGCCATGCTGTCATGCTATTCTTCCTATTTTCTCTTCTATGCGTATGACTTGGGGGGCTTCTTGGGGCTTGTTCTTCCGCGCATATCACATTAACGACGAACAAGATCTGAAGCGGGCAACAACCTTAGGATTCACATCGAGCTCTGAATAGGCTTGATTTTCTCAAGCACTGAGGATATCCGGTCTCCGTATGTCTCCATTCTCATCCGAGAAGATGATAATGATTGTTTATCCAGAGCTGCTGTTTCGTGCATTCGAACCGTCAGCTCAAAGATATTATTTGATCTTTGAACTATATTTATCCTTTACAAGCTGTATAAAAGGATTGGGTGCTGCTGCTTTCGAAAATAGTTCCCAGTTCCGTTCCAAGATGCTCTATAAGGGTGAGCATCAACTGGTACCCTAAACATAAGGCTCACCGTACACTATAGTCGCGCCCTTCTTGCCACTTGTCTTGCCTGTAGTTACCGGAAGCTTGGTACCGCTCATTGCAGGTGAGATCCTTGATATATCCTGCCTCGTTCACTTATTCTTACGACCAAGCAGATATCAATGCAGATGCCGTTGTCAACTTAACTTCGAACATTTCGTTGTCAAGGCGCGCCCTTGCGCCGACTATCAACTTTGATGACTCGAACTGGATTTGGACGGGAGAGCAGGCTGTCGGTGTTCGTCCATTCCGTAAAACAGTTCCCTCCTCAAACGGGACTTCCCCAGTTTGTGCTACTATCATAATCTCAAGGTAAGTTTTCCTTCATGGAATAAACACTCGATATTCATATACCACTAGTGATGACCCGTACTCCATCATCGTCAATGGAGCCGAGGTTGGCAGCAGCAGTGTCAGTGGCTCCAACAGTTCTGCCGTCTACACTGCCGGTTTGAGTTCTGGCGGTACCGATGTCTTTGCCATCGCCGTAAACAACACTGGAGAAAATGCCGGCTTCATCGCCGCCATTCTCGTCGATTACACCGACGGTACCATGGAGACTCTCGTTACCGACTCTACCTGGAAAACCCTTCAAGCAGCGCCACCCGGTGGATGGACGAGCCCTGGCTTCAATGATTCGGCATGGATTGAAGCGGTTTCTGAAGAAGCCGCTTCCCGGGGCACCCCACCACTCCCTCCTGCTCTGAATATGACGGGAGTGAGCTGGATCCGGACGAACGAGACTGATTCATCCGGGGTTGATCCCATTGGCCATAGGCCCTTCCGCAAGACGGTGACTCTGCCGTATGGCAAAGCTGCTGTGTGTGGTAAGGTTGTGATTACTGCGTGAGTCTTCTTTTGTCATGCACTATCTATTCCGTCCTCTGATGTTTTGTAGAGACGATGCATATACCGTGTATATCAATGGCGATAGTGTCGGCAGTAGTGACATCGGCTGGCAGTCCATGCAGGCGTATTCCATCCCCATGCTGGATACTGCTGTGAATCCGATTGTTATCGCTGTCGATAGCTACAACATCGAGCCCAGTTTTGCAGGGCTCATTGCGGGTGTGCTTCTGGCGTACAATGATGGAACGTCGGAGACGTTGTATACAGATGATTCGTGGAAAACTTTGACTGAATCCACGCCTGACGGGTTTGAAGTAACAGGTTTGGATGATAGCGCTTGGATTAATGCGACCGAGTTCATCCATCCTGATTCGGAGAGTGTTACTGTGCCGTTGGCTTAGGTTGTACCGTTTCTCTCCGTTTCCTTCTCATTTCTCAAGTTCGTAACCAGATATGCCACATATATATTTCATCACCTTTTGTAATATTTCGGTTATCTTCGTGATAGCAGCTGTCTTTCTGACCCCTTAGTACTTGTTTTCAATGATCTTCTCCTTTTACGCCGTATGCAGGAGCTTGCAGGAGTCAGGATTGATTAATAGAGTCAATCACGTTTGAATAATAGATAAAGTGGCTGGATGTATTGATCACACATGGTGAAAGTACACATGCGCGAACAAAGGTAGTTATCTCCGTAACAAAAAAGCAAACAGTAGCGCTAGAACGAGCAATACAGGAAGTAAAACACACAAGGGAAATAATGAAGGGTAAGGAAGTAATGATTTGGAAGGTGTCGGCCTAAGCATTGGGAAGCCCATAAGGTGGAAGCAACCCACTCGCTATCATCTGCATCTGGCTGTTCGAACCCGGCAGGAGCCAGGAGGAAGCGCATTGAGTGTCTTCCACGACGCATCTGTATAGTATGTCTCCGACGTCCCGTCATTGTATGCCATCAGCACACCCGCAGCAAGATAGACCCTACTATCAGCTCTGGCATTCGCCCCATCGACAGCGACAACGTTCACATCCGGATCCAGCTGTGGGATCGAATATGCCTGCATGACCGTCCAGCCTGACTCTGTTCCGATGGTTTTACCGTTGACGTAGAGCGTGTGCGAGTCCTCGCTGGAAAGTACAATTATGTAAATGAGAGAAAAGGAGAACAGCAGACGTACACGGAGAGAACGACCTTGCCGCAGACAGCAGCTTTCCCATAGGGAGAAGTGAAAGTCTTGCGGAAGGGCCTGTGGCCACGAGGGGTGCTCCCGCTTGAAACACTCTCGTCTGTCAGTAGCCAGGTCGCGGTTGTCATGTTAATGGCGGGCGGGAGCGATGGAGTGCCCCAGGGCGAGGCTATTGAAGGTCTCTCCACATCCGCCGCAGTCCACGCGGAATCATCGAAGCTTGGACTTGTCCAGCCACCAGACGCTACATCTTTAAGTGTCTTCCACGTAGAATCGGTAACGATGGTCTCAGTTGTACCCTCCGTGTAGTCGACGAGGACTGTGGTGATGAGTCCGGTGGAGCCTACGGTGTTGCTTACGCAGTGTAGACGACGGCTCCGTTCTGGGGACCCCTCCCGGTACCAATCTGTACGCCATTGACAAAGACCGGACACTCGTCGTCGCTAGGTATATGTGAGTACAAGAAAGTAGTAAGTAGGAGATGGAAAAGACGTACCAGGCCTGAGCTAATTTGTTCTGGGTTTCAACAAGTTTGTTTGTTTGTTGATCTTCACTTCTCGCATCTGTACCTGAATGAGAGTTCCAATATGTTTTTTAGCTGTTCCGTGAACCTGCAATCACAGATTTCGTAGCGCAGATTTTGGACTACTAGTCAAATTTCAACTAATGCGCATGCCTGCTTGATCTCATCCACCACAACGCGGAGCTCCGCCTCTCCCTCGGCATCCAAAACACTGCAGTCCCAACGCTCTTCTGGCGCGGTATCAATCGTAAAGAGAGGGTCATCGGGAATGGCGGGTGGCATAATTTGGAGCTGAGCTTGAGTGAGATCCAAACGATAAAAGCACAATCTAGTCCCTATCGCACTGACGCCATGCAACGTCGGAATAGGGCACTGTCCTAGTTTTCAACGAGTTAAATAAGGTCTGCATCGTTCTGAGACAATACCCCACTCACTTCTGACATCTACCATGCGCTGTCGAATCTGATCATCAGCCATTTGGCGCCTTGAGTCATACAAGAGGGTGGAGGGATTCTTCAACAGCAGAACAAAGACGGGCTTGTCGCGAAAGACTACTTCGAACATGACGATAAAATCAGTCCCTTTCAACGAGTTGTGTTCTAAATATTGCGGCACAACAGTGAAATCGGTGTCCGGCGGGAACAGAGTGTTCAATAGCTTGTTGTAAGCGCCGTGAAAATCATTTTGGATGGATGTAGGAGGACTAGCTTCAAACTGGCGAAGGACTTTCTCTGGCCAAGGCATGGTGATTGAGTAAGGCGTATCCGGGCAGATCTAGCCCGGGATGTGGTGCAAGACAACGCGCAGCAGGTCCAGTGATGCGTGGCGAATTCTGATTGCCGGCGGTAACGATCAGTATTTTGTTTTTGCGTTCGACTTCGCCACGCATTCGTACTTTTCCGAGTCTTCATTTCTGCTTCGAGACCACCCAAATAAGCCAAGTTGTCAGCAAATCTTCTCTATCGCGTACCAGGTGGTGAACCATGAAGAGTCAATCAAGACGGAAAAATGTACAAGTACTTCAAAGGTGATGCGTTGAATGTATATCTGCTTGTTTCAAGGTGCGTATCTATTTCCTGTGATATAAGATCCGTTAGTTCATTATCAACTTGTAGGCAAGCCAAGCCGCTTACAAAGACCGTCTCCCTCTACAGGCTCGTTGTTCCAATCTTGCTTATCAACGACAGCTCCGATCCTGTACTTCTCGGCGGCAGGCTCCTCGTTGTCCTTCTCCGTCAAGCAAAGCGGCCTGCTCTGCAACTCCTGACTGACATCCTCCTTAAAAACAAACTACCAATCTGTGAACAAGGTCGCTGATGAAGATGTAGATCGAGGAACAGTATTTCTCATATCACGGCGCTGATGTCTTCATCAAAAGTATTGAACCAGCGTTTCTCCAGCGCGACGCCATTTATACGTTCCATAAGGATAAAATCTGACCCTGCGGCGGATAAAGCTTCGGGTACATTGCTCCATGCCAGAACGCGTGCAGTGGGATACCCGAAATTTTAAAGTTTACGCGACGAACACTCCGTTCTAGATGTATAAACGAACAAAAACAGATCAAAACGAAGGAAAGACATACGAAGCGCGTCATTCCATAGCCACTGTCCCTCGTGATCGTACCAACTTGTGATTGTGGATACACGTCCGGGGTAATACTCCAGATAGAATGGTGTTCAAGTGAGAGAACATGAGAGCATGAGAAAGAAGTCGTAAGCTGGCGTAAGTGACTTTTCTCACGCCACCTTCAAGCACGACTGACGACGGTGACTGCACCAAAGCGACCAAACTATGAGTACCCTACATCCCGGGCCACTTCATCGAAAGCGCTGTCCTGCTCTTCCGGTCAAAACACGCTCGCTCAGGAAAAGGTTACACACACACGGTTAGATTGTCACAGAGACGATTCACGTCGTTTTGGCTATATTGTTTGGAACTCCGGGAGTAGCGGGTACCACCATGTTAATCTTCCAATTTCTTTCTCTACAGTACCCTTCCTTCGACCAAAATTGAGTAGTCACCGTTTGTCAGAATTCTAAACACCCTACAGTTCCGAGATGTCCCGACGCGTGTCAGTAACCACGGTCAGGTCCCGTAACTTGAACCCTCCTGACCAAAGCCTCTCAAAAACGTTGCCAGGATCGTACTGCTTCTGAACATCCAGCATGCGAGACACACTGTCTGTGCTGACAGACTTCATGAGAGCGTCTTGCTCGCCCGAGGCGTAATTCATGTAAACAAAATCCTCCAGCAGCCCTCTCTCAACCGCCTCCTGTCGAGACCACCCTTCCAGCTGTCGAATCGCAGTACGCATCTCTTCGCCATCGACAGGATCCGTCCACGAGGAAATGAATAGTAAAACTACATGATCTTCCATCAATATAGTCCGAGATCTTAAGAAGGGAAGACGAACCGAATAAATCTTGATCAAGGGACAACGAAGATGGGCTACCACCATTTTTGTCCGCGTTCGCTCGAATCATTCGTCGTGGAAGTGGCTGAACGCCTAAACCCCAATGGCATCCGGCTCGTTTGATGATGGATCCAAATAACACTTGGCCCTTCGAAAAGATATCTAGTGGTAGTTGACTATCCACCGTGATAGTCAGGGAGAGCCATTCGTTGTACCCACGAGTGGCAGACTCCTCGCCAGCCCACTCTGTAAAGACGTCACTCAGCTTGGTTATCCTGAGAGTATCAAGCAACGGCGAAGCAGATATCAGGGGTCGAGGTACACTTGAGGTGTCCATATGGATGCGTGGGACCCAGACGACGTATTGCTGCATAACGGCAGACCATGTGAGAAGTACGCCAAGTGATTGGTCAGGATTTTTGTTTAGGGAGTCCGTTGATTGGACTAGGGAAAGCACTAGTGCCGAGGATTCTTCTATGGCGAAGACTTGGGCACCACCAAAGACGCTGTCCAAGGGGAACACGGACATGGTGAATTGCGTGACGATTCCAAAGTTGGTACTGCCAAGTTTGAGAGCCCAGTAGAGGGTGGGGTGGCTCGTTGAGTTGGCGTTGACGATTGCTCCCGATGAAAGGACCACCTCGTAATTAATGACGTTCGAGCTGGCGAACCCGTGCCGATACGAGAGGAAAGAGATGCCTCCTAAGAGTATCGTCAATGTTCTCATCCTTATTATTGAGCCAGTTCACGAACCACCAACGATAAACCCCCCGACTCCAACACTCGGCATCCGAGCACCAACCGTAGTGAGATTAAGAGGCTCGAGATAGTCGTATACCTCTTTCCAACGCAGTCCAGAACCTAGAATCACACTATCGCCATTATCAGAGATGGCAATCGTGTTTATATTTGCAAGATCAATGGCGAATCCGTTGGTACCGATGTTGGATGCACCAATCCAGGCCATATGACCCCCACTTTTGACCGCAAAACGGCCCGCATGGTGGGCAGCTACAGCTACGGCTGTGGATACCTGAGATGCATCTGAGGGAAAGACAACGCAAGCAGGTTGCATGTCGCCTTGATCAAGCGAGAAGTAGGTGCTTGAATGAGAGTCATAGTCCTTTGAACCAGGCATAGCAACATGGAGAGCTGAGGAAAGTTCCTTGCACTGATCTCGGTCAGAAAGGAGTCCCGGGTAGTAAAAGTGAAGCTTACGCAGCGTTCGACGTTTTCATGGGCGAATACAACATACGACAACCATCTAACGACGAGGAACAAGATTGGTCCACGTGTGGGGAGAGGTCGCATCGTAATGGACAGGTCGTGATTGACGCTGTGGGAGTGAACCATTCTTATATCTCGCAACTATCATTCCAAAAACATTCGCATCACCGTTGAATCTTGATTGCATCTGATGAGAACGAGACTGAACGGCCTCAGTGCGGATTCCGGGCTCCGAGATACTAAAACACGACTAGTTAGATTGGGGTCCTGCCAGGAGGGAAAAAGACAAAACCCACCATGGCGCTAGTCCAATATGTTCTTTTCCAGAAAAGGTGGCCCACGAGTCGAGTCTAATAAAGTTGAATGAGAAGCAAACACGGTTAACCGAAGACAAAGTATTGATGATTGCAGATGCCTGGCCATGAGTGGGGGAACGAATCTTGTCCCTTGGCGACCATGGTTCACAGTATAACGACACCAAGTTCTTGCACGCCTCACCCTGTTGACAGCAGAAATCTCAACGAAGCCAGCACGAACGTGAGCAAATGTCAACGCTTTTGGCAGTCAGATCGAGCTGACATGGCTGACATCGGGGCGTGCCAATGGCAATATAGCTCGCTGATAAGAGCCTAAACTGGGCGACGTCGGCTTGTCGAGCGAAAGGACCGTAGCGAACGCTCGAGTACAGTAACTCGCTGGAGCTGTCAGCGCATACTCTCCGTCTTCATTGATTCATTCTGCGCGTTCATCACGGAGTAGCTCCTGTAAAGAATTGGCCAAATTTGAGGCTGGAAGTCGAAAACAGTTTGGTTACTAACCTGTCGTGGTGGGAAGAACAAAAATCACTAGTACTATTGGGCGCGATATTATTTGCACGAGCTGACATAAAAATCCGTGGTGCGATGGGCCACGACGGGCCAACAAGGTCAAGGTCATCGTAATGACAGTAGGAGACAACTTGACTCGGAAACTGCCGGTAATCCAACGGCCCGATAACCCGGAGTCCACGGTCTTTGTCTCGAGCATGCAACGGGCTACCTAGTACAGAAATTTAACAAAAAAACATTATGAAGGTGCGTGTTTCTACTAGTTCTTATCGTGTCAACGATATTCATCTCCAGCAGTTATCCAGATAGAAATCCTAGTAGATGATCGCAACGTCGCGTGAGACTCAAAAAAAAAGTATACAACACAAATACAAACCGATTCGTTCGTCCGACTCATGAGGCCACAGTATGAACAAGAATATCTTCTGCTTTTACTGGTAATCAGAAAGTCTGATCGCTGTCGCTTTTTGCTGACTATACGTTTCCTTGCCTGCCAGGATTTTCTGTTGACTCAAGTGTAATGCTACCTACCTGCTGCAGTACTTACACCCCTGCAGGAAATCAGATTGCCACTCGATACCACGACGCAGATTTAGCTATCGTATTTGCTTCTATCTCATATCATCTGCCAGCAACTAATCTCCCCTCGGCTGCGTTCGTTGATAAGCGCCTCCATATATGTCTTCGCTGAGTACCCCGGGCCGTTTTCGGTAGAGCCATACTCACACTAACCATGTCCTCTCCAGGATTCCCCGGCCCAAATGCCTGTCTTTCATTCTGGCTGCAGGGTGCTCGTTCGTCGCCTCTCATTGGACATCGTACCACAGAGGAATTGCCTACGACCGCGGATATCGTTATTATTGGTTCAGGTATTACGGGCGCGTCAACGGCGTACTTTCTCCTCACAGGAGAGAACCCTCCAAAGAGCGTAGTCGTGTTGGAAGCGAGGGAGCTGTGTGATGGTGCTACCGGGAGAAATGGTGGTCATTGTAGGCCGGACTGTTATCGAGGTGCGTTGTTTTTGTTGAAGATGGGCTATTCATGATAGGGAAGTACAGGGTACAGCAAGTACAAAGCCACGTTCGGTAAGGAACAGGCCTTGAAAGTGATCCAAAACGAGATGGTAAGCATCCTCTCCCCATCGGAGCAAATTTGGTGACCCGACTGCTAATAGGACAATCTCAACTTGGTGACCGAACTCATCGAGAAAGAAAATATTGACTGCGACTGGTGGCGGGGAAAATCCGTTGACGTCGCCATGGACCAGGAGTGTGCCTGAACAGTTCACCGACTCTTACAAAGTGTTCAAAGCAGATGGTGGTCCTGTTGACGGCATCGTCGACTGGTATCCTGATCCAGTGGAGGCGAGACTTGTAAGTCTCAATCATCACCGTTACCTATCCTTATCCTTATGGGATTTTAGCTCACTAGGATCCCCGGGACTGTCCTAGCAGCTGCCTTCCCCGCCGCTTCGCTTTACCCCTACAAACTAGTTGCCCATCTTTTCACTCAGTGTATTGAGAAACACGGTCTTAACCTTCAGACATCTACGCCAGCTACGGCAGTGAACCCTGCGCCGAACGGGGGGTGGATCATCGAGACTCCGCGAGGAGCTATCACGGCAACCAAGGTGGTATACGCGACCAACGCGTTTACCGCTACGTTACTACCAGAGTTCATTGGGGGAATCATCCCCATCCGCGGGCAATGCTCAGCCATTATCCCTACCAAGGCGTACTCTGGAAAGAATATGCTCGCACATACGTGTTCGTACCAGTGGGGTAATGTCCGTCGCATTCCACTTGACTGGGAGAATTCTGCCTCACATGGACACAGGGCAATTTCGACTATATAATCCAGCGTCCCAAGGATGGTGTCATTATCATTGGTGGTGGCAGGTTCAAGGTACCTGATTCAGTGATCGTGGGGCAGACGGACGACAGCGTGAAGCTTCCTGAAATCACCCAGCATCTGAAGACTGCCATGCCGACGTATTTTGAAAATTGGGGAACGGAAGCGATGGGCGAGGGTCTCATGCATGACTGGACAGGTGGGTAATAGATTATCTATCGCGGTCGCCTTTTGATCGTAATGACAGGGACTATGGGTTACACACCGGAAAGTGAGTGAATTTGAAGAAAAAGTCGCGACAGCTTACAAACTTGCTGTAAAATATTTAGTGGTCCCGTTCGTCGGCGAACTACACGACAAACCAGGGGCATTCATCTGTGCGGGTCATGCAGGCCATGGTACGAGTCTATTCTTCGAGCCAAGAGATATTTTAACACAAAAAAAGGAATGGCCCGTATACCCGCATGTGCTAAAGGTCTCGCGGCGCTAATACAGGGCGAACCTTGGGAAAAGACCAAGATTCCCGAGTGTTTCCAGCCCACTCCCGAACGATTAGCCAAGTTTTCAGCATGAAAACCGGAGAAGAATAATGAATACGATGTAAAAGTATGACCAAGAAATATTCTGATAAGTGTATGAATAGAAAACCCTATCTATGATACGAAAGCGTGTTCCCATGCCCGCCGCCGGCAATCCTTATCCTTATCGTTTTAATAAAGACAACAAGCTCCCAATCAAACGCCCATATGGCCATGATGATCTCTCTACTCCTCCTACCCCTCCTCGCACAGGCTCAATCCCAGCTGCCGCTCAAGTTGGACGAACCGTGGTCCTTGAAATACGGCGCCCAAAGAGACTTGGGATTCTCCGGTATCCTCAGCTACGCCCACCTGCCCTACTACAAATGCCTCGAAGACGCATCACACTCCTTCGATATCGCCATCCTCGGCATGCCCTTCGATACCACGACGTCGTACCGCCCCGGAGCGCGATTCGGGCCGTACGCGATCAGGAGCGGGAGTAGGAGACAGTTAATTGGGGATTACTCGTGGGACCTGTCCTGGGAGACTAATCCAGGAAGGCTGGGGTCGGAGATCATCGACTGTGGAGATGTACGTGCGTGAGATGCCGTCCTCGAATGTTGACCCATTTGCAAACAGGTTCCGGTTACGCCAATGGATAACGCGAAAGCCATAGACCAAATGGAGGTCGCGTACACGACATTGATCAATAGGCCTGCAGTCGGAGCTACCAGGACATCGGCATTGGCTAAAGACGGCATGGAGCATCCACGTATCGTCACGCTGGGCGGTGACCATACGATTGTAAGTTGGTCGAGCGGGCGTCATCGTATCCCATGTAACGGTTGTGGATCTAACAGGTCCTTCCCATCTTGCGCGCTCTACACAAGATATATGGCCCCGTCTCCGTCATCCACTTCGACTCCCATATGGACACTGGTGCCGTCGAGGGGCGGACTGACCAAGAGCGTATCACCCATGGATCATACTTCACTATCGCCCATGAAGAGCATCTGATGACCAACACGAGTATACATGGAGGAATCAGAAGTAAGATGAGTGTGCGTGTACCCAGCACTGTTATCGTGTTGTGTATGCTGAGAGAGACAGAAAGGGCCCGACACAAGTCACCCACGACGAGACAGTGGGCTTCCAGGTAATCAGCGCGGAAGATCTTGATGATTATGGCATCAAGAATGTGATCAAAGCGATTCAAAAGCGTGTTGGTGATAGTCCCGTATACTTGAGGTGAGGAACATCCTCATCTCGGAGATGACACCCGTCAACTTTCCTCTCGCCAGTCTCGACATCGATGTTATTGGTAAGTGTTCATTGGACGGAAGGAACTACCCTCTAACTCGTGTACCCCAGATCCTGGGTTGGCTCCAGCCAGTAAGCACCAAGAATTTCCCTTATCACAAGTCCTAATAGCGGGCAGCGGGAACGCCGGAAGCCGGGGGATGGACCACACGCGAGATGAAGCGAATTATCCGTGGCTTGGCAGGGCTCAACTTTGTGTACGTCCTCTCCCTGTCAGAACCATACTCTGCTGACTTCTCAACAGTGGCGCCGACATCGTCGAAGTTGCCCCGGCTTATGACCATGGTGAGCTTTAGATTTGAATTATTCCATGTCCTATAATTTGACCCCGGCAACTAGGGGACATTACTGGTATCGCAGCTGCCGATCTAGTGCACGATTTCCTGGTGGCAATGCAGATTGACGAACCACCAAAAGCTGGTCACAAGGGGTCTCCATGGGCGGCCGAGGATCTTCTGCCATAGAAAAGGCCGCGACTATCTTTGTGCACGAATCCAGCCCTCATTTGTTCGCGACCAAGTTGTACCGTCTACAAAAATGGTTGAATAAAGCATTTTAATCATTCAAAGCTTCAGATACGTACATAGTTTCAACAGGCTTAATGTTGAAGACAGTCCATGGAAAAGTTGGTCGTCGACGCGATCAATCGCTTTCCGTAAAGCATCATCGTCCTTGTCAATTGTGAGGTGCGTAAACCTTTTGAGATGTTTGAGCTTGGCCAATTCATCAAAGGAGGCCTGGTAACACGTGCCAATGAGTACTTGGCTTACGGAGAGAAGACGAACACCTACGAAACGAGGCAGAGGACCAGACCTGATGGTGAGGTTTTCGATCTTCGGTATAAGAGCCGATATATAGTCCATTAAAGGCTTATATGAACATTCCGTGGTGCAAACGAGTGTCTTGAAAATATCCTTTACAGCTGAATCAGCCAGGGCGGCGAAGGTCCTCTCGATCTCCGGCACTCCGTATAGGCTGAAATCGATTGAGGCAGAAGTCAAGTTCCTAGCACTCGGCATGGCGGAAATAAAATACTCGAAAGGGGCCGAGATGTGCTCCAATAATTCTATATGACGGAATACTGGTAGAACAACCGATAAACCGTTACCGGGGAAGGAACTGCACTGAAGCGAGACGTTGCGAAGCGTAGGATGCTTGTCGATGAAGGTTGATATGGAAGGTGAAGTGATGAGGTTACTGAAGGCAAGAGTGAGGGTGTGCATTTTAGGGAAGGATGCCATTTCGAGCAATGAAAGGAACGCCGTTTCGTGGAATTCGCAAGTCATCCGAAAGACTTCTACGTTTGCCAGCTGAAGAATGACGGGGTTGAGACTTTTGGAGATAATTTGAATATCCTCCATAGGATAGCTAAGGGCTTTAGTCTGGGCGCTGAAAAGGTATAAGTTCAAGACAGCCTTTTCATCAATAACACGCACTCCGCTATATCTAAAGCTTGTAACCGAATGCTCTTTATCATGCGTGCCCTCGCCGGGTCCCGCTCAATAGACGCCTTGAAGGAAACAGCCGAAATCGAGCTTCCCTGTCTGATGTTGAGGTGAACATGGCGGTATAACAAAGGGAGTCCAATTTCGTTGAATAGTTTGGCGACCCGTAGCAAGATAGCGAGCTCCCTGGGCCCGCTCAGCCGAATAATTTCAGAGAGGACTTGATTGGGAAGCCATTTGATGATTGACCAGGACGACTTGTCCATTGTAGAGAGTCGGATGCAGTGGTGGTTGCAGTCAGAGAGGAGGCGGTAATTGCCGCCATGGCTGCTTATGTCATCAAACTAAGGAGCTAAGGAGTAAGTAAAGTCTTTGTTAAACTGTTTGTAGACTCTGGTGAAGTCAAGAGGCTAGTCAGCCAAAACGTGGATAACGGCAAATTGTATCACCCGCGTAGCGACAAAGAGACCAAAAAGAGATTTAAAAAACTACTTAAATAACAGAGATCGCGGAGAATGATATGTAAAATTCAAGTGAGAGCCGTGACGGAAAGCTTGGTATCGAATAAGTCCCGCCAGACTAAATTACCCACTCGAGCGGGCGTCTCTACATGCCTCGGTTATTATAATCTTGCATCCATTTCGCCTATATTGAGAGAAGCTCATGAATGACGATTGAACGGTTACCAGTGAGAATAGTAGACCGAGACCAGTCCGAAAGTGACAAAGGCCCAAAGCACGGGAGACGTCGTGATAGCGGTAAAGACAATTGCTACGGCAACAGAGAGTTCTGTTAGATCAGGGTATCGAGACGGTGTCCCTGGCTAGGATGAGTCGGCATTCTGACGAGATGAATCACGGCAGACGACCATAGACACCACAAGTACAGTTTTCCCTATCGGTATACCATACGGAGTACAGCAGAAAGCTGCTATATAGCCACACGAGGTACTGCGCCTGATTAGCGCTAGGCGCCAGAGTCAACAGTTCGCACAACCAATACAAAACTACCGAACCAAAACAACGAAGTAGAGGTGTGGTGTACAACACATGCATCCAAGATGCCTTCTTGGCCGAACCAGGCTGATGAACCTATTCACCAGGTGAGTTAACACCAGTGTGAAAGTCCGCTAGGCCAATAATCTAATTCTGCTGTCGAAAGACAATCAATCGTTGAAGATGTCAAAAGCGCACCGAGGTTTTAGTTATGTTTGACTATCACTTCAAACATCCCAGTTGACTTCTGGATCTCTTCCATTTAATGGTCTGAAACGCTCGGTGGAAATTGCATCGCACGCTGGAAGGTTTGGGGACCTTTGAACAGCTTCAAGCATCCGAAAACTCCCGCAGTGCTGTTTAGAAGGTGCCCTAGAATGAAGTCATTGGTTTCCGTTTCAATGGCATTCCGGTGCTGTTCGAGGGTGCTGCGATCAGTGTTCTTCATTAAACGTTGGGTCTAAAAGGGCACCTGGAATCGAGTCCCATTGTCAACGGCTGAATATCCCCCGCCGCTCATACCGCCATGGCTACCTTTATTTCAAAGGCAAGCGCTACCATTGCCATCTCCTTTGCGGTCCTCTCACACATCCGACTGGAACGCCTGGTCATTGAAGACCCTCATGTCAAAGCCCCATGCTGGTTTTCCCGCAGAAGGGGCGATTTTTTCCACATCCCTGCCCAGGTCCTCCGCGGCCTCATCATCGTCATCGTAGCTCCCATATACGTTCTTATTCCACATGTCGTCTCTGAGAATATCTGGAGATACATCAGAGCATCCTGGGAGTTCGAGCTTGCATCCACGCCTGATGCAGTATTGACTACCGCTCCAGGCGATGGTGGTAGAGGAGCTTATGAGCCCACGGGTTACACTCCACGGTGGCTGCTGAGTGTCAAGATTGTAAATGGTGGCATTGAGAACTACCAGCAAGTTCCGTGGTCGGAGGAGATCAGAAACCGAGGGTACACGGCACTGAGCTACGCTATGGATAGCGCCTATGTGCTATTCCAGGAAGCGCAGTTGACCGTGGAGAAGACGCCGTTCACATTGGACGACCGAAAACGCATCGCAGAAAGACTCCTCATCGAGTACTGTTCTGCCACTCGTGACGCGGGCGACCGTATCGAGCTTATATGGCTGGACGAATTCTGTTTGTCTGACATTACACGGCCTGTGGATAAATCAAAAAGATCTGAAGAGCTCGGCCGTATTCCTGACATCTTTCGCAATGCATCCCAGGTTGCTGTCTTCTGCCACGAGAAGGATTGCGACCATACCGCCATCACGTGCGTCTGGGGCAAGCGCCTCTTCACTATCGGCGAGATCCTCCATGCCTCAGCGGTCATCCGCCTTACCAGGCAACGCCAACATCCATCGCTTCCGCTGAGGACTTGCGCATACCGAGAGACTGCCCGTGCTTTTCGCGAGAAGATGCAGAGTCAGGCAGCACACGATAACCGATGGCATTTATACGCCATCATGCAGCACTCGGCCAATGCCGGATCGGTTCCTTGGCAAAATGCCATTCATGCACTCGTGGTTGAAGCTATCATTCGAGACCTTGCTGGGGAGTTTGAGGAGCACGAGTTACTCGGGAAGGGGTTGAATGGGTTGTTACCGCGCCGGGCGCGGCTCAAGGACCTGAAAAGAGAAGATGGATGGATGGATCTTGCCTGGTTGTTGGAACTGAACCAAGGATTTTACAATGCGGCAAGCTTGGCAGCGGTGTGCACCTTGGGGGAAGGGAGCTGGCTGGGTCCTCCTATTCAACCCCTAGCAGGGAACGAGCGGCTAGAACCAATTGTCCATGCGTTTCCGGTGCGGATGACAGACGGCATGGGTATCATGACTCCACTGTGTATCATCGGAAGTCAGACGGTAGGGCTGCGAGATTCCTTAGAAAGGGATCCCTTTGGGCTCTACAACAACAAGGACATGCGGGTGCTCAGATGGCTGTCTTGGTGGCTCCTCATCCTGTCATGGGTCCTTGGATTCAAGGCTATCAGCACAAGCTTGACTCCATTACTAGCAGTTGTTTATATCAGCTCCTGCACATTCACCATCTTTGAAATGGTAGTCGGAACGATATACTTGCAGCGTGATGGGTGGATATTCCTCGACGACAGCATCTGGGGATCCGAGCCTCAGCATCGCCTTGGTATGCAAGACCCAAAACTCGCGGAGCTGATTGAGTGGGGAGACCGCCAGCTCATCCCAAATTGGAGCCAGCCGGATGATACGGAGAAGAAACGGGCCAAAGGGACCTTATTGGACTTGAAAAACAGGGTGATGATAAAGGTCGTTGTGTCGGATGAGCCTGACGTCGCATCGAACAAGCCCAACGCCCTGATTGCACTTGCGATCCATGGCAGCGGGGTGACATTCATGCTTGCAAACCGGACAGACAATCCGAACGACATCGTGAGAAAGGTTGGCATGTGCAATGTCCCGCCGTATATACTAGCACAAACAGTACGCTCTGGCACGATGTGTATCGGCATTCCTGCAGAAAAGACAAAGACGTGAGTGTTGCATTTCTGTATCATCGAGGTGCTTTGTACTGACCCATAGCAGCGGAACCATATCGCTCCCGTAAACATGATCTTTCTTCTTGAACCTACGTTGTTAGCTCACACCAAATTTCCAATGTATGTACCTTCAAATATCCTGCGACCTGTTCACAAGGACCTTCTTCAAGTTCGTGATACTAGTTAGTGATGTTAGTAGTCTCTCGTAGACAAACGACAATATCAACCTAATGACGGATACTAGGGTGTACGGTTGATATGATGTTGGCGTCTTTGTTCATTTGCTGGTTGGTGAAATATGAATTACAACAGAAACCCGATCGTTTGCTCATTATCGGCATGAGGGGCGCCGTCATTTCCGAGCCCTACATTGCTGAAGCCGCTCGAGATCGCTGTGATATGGAGGCTTGATGAAGAAACGAGTCGAACTGTAAACACTTTCTCACGTGGCATTGAATAATATATTAATTGTTTTATTATTTTATTTATTACTTATATAAATCAAGCTTACAAGACATAAACTTCTTCAAGTTCTACGGCCATGTCTGTGTCTCCTATTAGAAGGGTCAACGTTTGTTACTACTACTTCCACTTCACTTGTAACAGCGACGTCCCGGTCGAGGCAAAGTTTGGGACTGAAGACAAGAATCAGCGAATTGATAGGCAGCAAATCTCATCCATGGAGGAAATCGCCCGAATCATGAACAATCCAAACTACTCCACCGATTATCTAGCCGCTAATGCACGAGGTCTCATTCAGAACTGCAACTATGCTCTCCCGACCTGGCTATCTGTCTTGAATGGAAGTCTCGTTTCTGTATTATCTGCCATGCTTGATTGTGCGCCTAGTGACTGTGGCCTGCGATATGTTAGCTCGGTTATATGTGCTTGCAAGTCTGACGGTGCGCTCGGGCAACTGGGATTGGTGTGGTTTGCACATTTTCTGTGGCCCTGTCAGTGACTCGCACGACAACGTTGTTAGATTCTAGCTGATTTTACGCTTAACAGTCAAAGCTCTCAATTGGTATGAGGATCATGAAGCCCGGAAGATGGAATCTCCTCCTCCTGATGTTCTTCGAGAGCAGGTTCTCCACGTCATGCCTTACATCCCGACATACCTCACACCTCTCCTCACTAGGTGCTACTCCGACAAGATTACCAGTGTGCCATATCTGGCGTTGGGGAAATGGGACACCAGAAAGCATCTATGTGCCATCTGCGAATCAGTCGTATACTTCATAGCCCTATCGTAGGCTCCGAGAAGGTATGATCACTGTCCGGGAAAGTTGGGGGTCCTGACGTTCGAGAGACAGACCGATTTCTTCGGGACGATGACCCGAGAGATTGTCAAGAATTATATCGACCCGGCAGTGAACCTGGACGCTCTGGTAGATGGGCCCCATAATGCCATCGCCTCGCGGCATGACATGGGTGTGTTCTTCAACAATTTCTTGTTCTCACTCAAGCCAACGACGGTGAGCTCGCCGGCGTCATTTCCGCATCTACCACTAACTCATTTTGATAGAATGCCCATGAATACACCATGGAGACGTATGGAGAACGTGTATGGCTCGTGCCTATAAAAAACCGCATAGTCTTCAAGGGGGATACACCGCCCGACCCAGGATACCTCCATCTGCATGCATGTGTGACAGACGTGCTCCAACGGAGTGGCGCAGGGAGGGTCATTGATAAGATTCTCCAATGTCTCCCCGAACAGAGGTGTCCGGCAGATATAGTTGACCTCCAGCGGGTTTTAGACATCCTTGAACTTCGGTACTCGCTGGTTGCAGCCTTTAAATCAGATGTGTGCTGTATTGTTCGTCGTTAATCCCGCGACCAACGACGCCCTCTTGCAGCGCTTTTGTTGGCGAAACGTCATTTCTTAACAGAGAATCAGAATGTGGATTGGCACAAATTTTCTCCCTTTCCTGAATCCTTGACATCGCCGTGATACTTAGTACGACGTAGATAGTACGAGCAACAACACCCATCGCTTTGCCGATGGTTAGTATACATTGAATCTAGAATCGATAAATGTGGATGACAATGGGCAACTTGAAGAGACAATTACCAAAGCAAGTCGTTAGTGTAGCTACTCTGATTCAAGATAGAGCCTAACTTTTAGCTGGGATGTGGCACCGGAATTCTGCTCGTATACACGATGTGACCAGGCTCCGAGTGCCTCCGGATCAATAACGTCCTACTTAATAGCGTCCGCGGACTTGAATTGCTGCTTAGGAAGCATTTGTTTGCTTTCTTTCCACCGCCAGTACCCACTCCATGCTCGACAATTAGCACTTGGATCTCGACAGCGCCACTGCTATACTCGATAGGAAGTCTGCCTGGGGAGGCCGTACGTGTCCTGTTACGAAGACCTTTTGGAGCATCGGGAAGCGGCATTCAAACAGAATTCGTCATATTTTCAATTGCGCACTGGGTGCGTTCCGTTCTGAAACGAATTACATTATGGTCGTAAACCGAACTTGAACAGCTACGGATGATTTTTGACTATCCTTCGCTAGCGGGAATGTATAGGACATGATAGCGAGTCTGCCCTCCGTGGCTTTTATACAAAAGGTCATGCGAAGACTCCATAAATTTCTAGTCTGAAATCGATCGGACTAAAGTGTCGCCCCGAATTGGCCTCCAACCACCACCTGGATGTCTGAGGATTGCTACCGAGGTCAACGAAATCAAACTTGTACAAATGCAATGAGCTTGAAATATTTATTCGGAGTTGGGTGGCGGATGTGAAGGGGGAGACGAGGTAGGGAGGTAACCCATATAGCGATAAGCACGAAAGAAAAGGAGCCAGGACACTGAATACCGCTGTACATTGGCGAGGACCAGATGTCAACGCCGGCGGACAGCTGCCCAACGACGCGCCATAGCGGCACTGGCAGGAAACATCGGGACAATCAGTATGATCGGCGGGCAGGTGTTCGTGCTACTGCAGCTTGCAAATTCGTAACCTTCTTTCACCCGCAATCCTTGTGAGACGATTGAAATCCCAATAATTAAAAGGCGAACTCTCTGTCCCTGATTAAGATTGTCGGAATCTGCATATCAATGGGAAGGAGAAGCGCGATTTAATTTTTTGCGAAATAGCCTTGAGTGACTCCACGTATAGCATATTGAACTCTTGTCCTTAAATTGCCGTTTTCAGGCTTTGAAAGGGATGGCTTATCATTTCGAGGATGCCGGTTTAGAGTTGTGAGAAGCTCGACGTGGTTTCCTGGACGCAATAAATACCAAAGAGGCTATCTAATTCGTTTCATCGGGTTCTTATGATACATTTGGCCAGGAAATTTCGGTTCACATACGGCTTCTTCGGTTACTGTGAGACTACCATGTTGTTTGGCTCGCTCAATCCAAGTGGCCACTATCGATTCGTTGTCAAGGCTCGGAGCTTGTTTGAACTCTCCAAATTCTTCTTCCGAGGCCAATGAACCGGTCCTTCGTGGAGTATGACGAAGAGGGAAAGTGCCACAAAAGAGACCTGATGTGCGTAGCGTGTTGGATTCGACGGCTGGCTCTTCTGTTGTCGAAACTTTAATTAGCAGGATATCGCACGAAGTTGCTACCTTTTTGCAGCAGGATGTTGCAATACTCCGGATTGTCCTCGGTCCTCGCCATCGTGAGGTTTAAGATACTACAAAGCCATCCTTTTCTTGGCTTATATCTGTGATGTCTTTTCTGAACGGCAACCGTTGTCTAGGATTGACTGCCGCTGGGTTGAAAGGGCCTTCTCGCCTTCGCCTTGGTGGTCGGAGGAACCAACCACATAGCCCCTATTATCCCATCCGATCGGATCAAGATCCGCACCCCCGGTATAAATGCATCAATTAACCCTCCTTTACCTCTACCATCATCGCATCCCCCACATCGTAAATCATGGTGCGTCTAGTCTCCGTACTGCATCCAATATACCGTGCTCACTATCTAATAGGGCGTTACTATCGACACTATCACCCCGGGCGACGGAAAGAACTTCCCCCAGAAAGGCGGTCAGTCTCACTTTGCGCGTTGCTCGAGAAATCCGATACGATCTCCTGATAGATAAGGTGACGATACACTACGTTGGGACTCTTACCGATGGGACCAAGTTTGATTCGAGTCGGGATCGGTGGGTCGCTCGTTGGTGTATATAATATCGGGGCTGATCATTTCATCGGTCGCAGTGGCGAAGCGTTCGTGACTGACATTGGAGTGGGAAAGGTGATCAAGGGCTGGGATGAGGGTACGTTCAGTGTAATATGCTACCGGAAAAGAACTGATTTTCGTCGATTCAGGTGTTCCCCAATTATCGCTTGGGCAGAAGGCTGTCTTGACGGCGACAGCTGACTATGTATGTTCACTCAGCTGAAGTCCTACATAGTACTAGCTCACCCCTTCGTCCAGGCTTACGGATCTCGCGGATTCCACCCCATCATCCCACCAAATGCTACCCTGAAATTCGAGGTCGAGCTTTTGAAGATTAACTGAAGACCATGTTGTACTTTATATGGATGCGGGCACCCAATGTCCCGTTTGTGCGACTATTATAATGTGTTTTAGCCCCAACTGTAAAAATACTGGATGAACAATTGCCTACAACGTGCCGATGTGCTATCGATGGATACGCTGTTACTTATCGATGTATCGACATGAACGATCGTTCTTGGTATCGATAACGCGTTACGCCGGTACCTTGCACAATTTATTTATATTGCTACGCCGGACTGCTATTCTTGTAAAACACATATCGTAAGTGCTTGAATTGGACTGCGCGCTCTGGGCGTGATTCCCACCCCTACGCGAAGCGCGAGTCAAGAGATAGGGGGACCAGTATTACCGGTCACCTAGCGATTCGATCCGAAGCCTTGCTCTGAACATTATCCTCAGTCAATGGATTGAATCCACCTCACGATAGAAACGAAGCGCGCCAGAATTTATATTCAACCCCATCAGCTTGAACAGCTCTATAATGCACGCTTTGTTCTAATCCGCCCTCCTAGGGCCTTTCGGCACCAAAGCCCATAGCCCAACCGACAGGCTCAAGAACCCCACAAGCCTAACGAGACTCGATCAGCAAATCCAGAACAAGAGTCCGCTTAAAGCTTACAAGGGCGGCATAGTATCAATCCCAGCTGCATTGGCCTACTGCACCCGTCATAAAAGGGAACAAAGCACTGCCAGCCTGCCCCAAGCCCGCGATCCATCCAACTGCCCCGGAGAGAAGCCATTGTGGGAGGACTCGCCCGGCGTGGCTCATCAGTAACGGGTATGTCGGCCCCAGAACTAGTCCGACGAGCGCAACGGCTACTCCGTCTGCGATGAGGGAGGGTACGAACCATATGACCAGTTCTAGCCTATGAACGTTCGTCATTTATCATGATGCAAGTGCATGGGTGATAACTTAAAACGCACCCAATAGCAATTACGGAGTACAGATAAAATGCGGGATGATTGCCTAACTAATAAACAATCAGGCGAGGGCTCTGTGGAGGTAAGTATATAATACCTTTTCCGTGACCCACAGCAGAACGAGAGGCCCAATAGTGAGACCTACAAGTAAGCGATTGAGAAGCTGCGTCTGAACCAAGTAGCGGTACGAGCACCTGCGAAAAATCCGGATGATATGTATCCAGAAGAGGGTCCACCTTCTCGGACCCTTTGTATAAACGTAACGATCCATCCTAAGTCAGATCAAAATCGAGACTACGATATCAAGCAACAGGCAACAAACCTCCGATAGTAACCTCTGTCCCAACATAAACAAGGGAGAACAATCCGAGCAAATGCACAGTTCGCGTACGGAGCAACTGGCGGAATTTGCTGTCATCGTTTCTACCCGTGTGCTCCTGTTGAGGCTCGCCAATCTCTGCGAAACAAACTGTCACAACACGAGTTCAGACTCCGTGCCATAATATGGAGGGACGACTTGCCATCTAATGTATTGAATCGGAATATGCTGGACAGGACAGTCGTGTTGGAGATTGCGATCCCGAGGGACAATAAGTAAAAGAACGACCAATGCTCCATCTGCGCGAACTGCGTCGCGACGAGCGGGGCTGTCAACGCGCCACCACCTTCAAAGCGTTCAACCTGGGAGTATAGATCGCCGGGCAAAGCCCTCACCATAACCGACTTGGAGAATCATCATCTTGAGTTGGGAGTTATTCCTCAAGCTGGCGACATAGCTCGTCACCTGTGCGTCCTGCCACCTCGATGCTAAGAAAACGCCCGGCCCGGGAACCATGATAACAACTCACCTGCAAAGCCATGCCGATTCCGTTGATCGCAAATGTCGTGACAAACACCGGGAAGGGCAACGCGGCTGACTGTAGAGCGTACATGGCGGCTTGGCAGAGCGCGCCTTGTAGTTCAGTGAGCTTCTCAATGCCCGGGACGTCCATAAGTGTGCATACGGACCTACGACGAGGACTTTCCCAAACCCGATGCGGTCCATCAACGGTACGTTTATCAGCGCACCGATAACGAATCCCTGCACCAAACGAAGGTCAGTGCCTACGCTTCGTACATGTTCGGACCGGGGACATACCACGCAAGCCATGACAAAGATAAGGGATACGACAGCATAGTTGACCTACATGCTTATGATATGTTGGCCAGCGACGCCAGAGAGTTAATCGCATACGTGGTACACAGTCTGCATCCTCGGGAGTAACGCTCCGCTACTACCGTCATTCCACCCCTTTAGAAACTTGTTCCACCAGAGTGCGGTAAACTGGATGTGCGCACGTCGCCGACTCAGACTCGGGCTCGGACTCGTGGTATCCAATACTGTGGTCTGTACTGTATCATCGAGACCAGGATCAGGTTGGATGCATGTTCTAGGGATGCACTCAAGTTCCATCGCAGACGATGAAGCGATAGGTTCTGCCATATCGACGGAAGAGACTAAGGAGTCTTTGGACCCTGTTCAATGACTCGGGGCTCTTCCAAGCAAGCTTCATCGGCCGTCCGACGGAAACATTTCCAATATGTGTGCATGACAAAGTCGAGGTTTCACTATGTAGAGTTTAGCACCGGACTCAGAGACCGTAGTGTTTCTTTGGTCGCATCCTCGAATGGACCTTTCGGCGGTGACGAAAGCATATCAGATGACAAGATGAGCAACGATTTGAGGTTAGTATGGAGGGACCAGCTGTAGTTCGCAGGAGTGAACGTCACAGAGGACAGGGTACGTTGAGGGTAAATGAGGAAGATTTAGAGGCATAAACTGCAACTGCATTTCCTCGAGCCATGATCAATGGTTCCAGTTACGGGCCTCGCACATCCAGAATTTTCGGCAGTTGCAAGTCGCCTTGGGGTGTAAGATAAGAGTGGAACGCCGTGATGTCGTGAGAGCAAGACCTTGAGTTAAAAAAAGATGAGATACTGATGGAAACAGCAGAGATATAAATAACCACCGGCACGAGGTCTCGGGCTAAAAACTTCCTCCCTTCCAAAGTTCTATTTCCTCGATGCTTCGTGCTCAGAGGGCCAACATTCCACGCATTCCGTCCAATCGGATGTTTTCATCAAAGCCTTGCTGAGTAAAAAAGAAAAGAGCTGTGGTCAGCTGAATGCCATAATGACGCCCAGTAACACTCACTAGGACTAAAATTGCATAGCTCTCTGCTGATTCACGTATCTTCTTCCTTTTTCTGACTGGAAGTGGGACACGTGAAGATGTGTCGGCGTCGTATGGAACCTCCTTTGAATTGTGTGGATCCATCAGAATATTAAATGAAGCTTATTATCACTTATTATACATCAGCTGTCAGCCTTGATAAATCCGAGCGTTCTGCTTGTACGTACTGCACAAGTGTTCTCGTGCTGCGTCTCATGCAACGCACCCGAATTGAACCTGATGCGTATATCATCTGACAATCAGTGTGATAAGCACATAAAACAAGTACCGCTTACGTCTGACAGTTGTCTCCATCCTATCATGGATACACCCAAACCACGACACTCGTCTTTCTTTGACTCCGAAAACGCATATGTCACTTCCCCGCTCTTCTCCGCACGGATCCTGGCATGCTTGCGGTTATTCTGGGGGTTCTACACCCTGTTCACGTTGCTTTTCACGCTTATATGGATAGCAATACGCGTCCCTGGAGGCGCTAGTACGTGAGTCTCCTTTTCTGCAACGAAGTTGTCGAGTAAGATACTCAACAACAAATCAGGTACTTCTCATACCTCACGAGACTGCACTACACCGGCATGTGCGCGTGGTTCTTCGCTTCGGGGGTCCAAACCGCCTTCTACGCCGTGTCAGATGGGAAGAGGTATCCGCTTCGACATTGGGGACGCGTATTGCAAGTATTGCACGAATGGCTGTTCTCGACAGTGGTAACAATGCGTACGTCCTTCCTCCGATTACTATCTTGCGGAAACGCTCAACCCAGAGCTAGCATTCACCATAACCCTAACGTTCTTCATCCTCCTGCGTGTTGATTTGGATGCGTCGGTTCCCATTAACTTGTACTCCAACATCTCCATGCATGTGTTCAACTCCGTTTTTGCCTTGTTCGAGATCCTCCTCACGAACGATCCATCTCCGGCATGGAAGTGGCTCCCTGTCAACTTCCTTATATGGGGAGCGTACTTCGGTGTGGCATATATAACGCATGAAGACGTAGGCTTGTATCGTGAGTCTATTCCTTACTTCCATGCAGGCATGGGTGGCTGATGGAGGGCTACAGCTTACTATATTCTCGACCGCACAAAAGTTGGAGGGAGAGGGGTGGTAGCAGCGTATATTCTGGGAATCATCGGGGTGTACGGGGTAACTTACGTGGTCGTGCACTGGCGTCATTGTCGCAAGGCGGAGGCTGGTGAACCGATTGGCAGCAACGAAAGACGTGGATGACGAAAGGGAGGAAGAGAAATGCAGCGTGCAGACGTCAGAGATCGAGGCTGCTTGAACGACACTGCAGAATATATATCAGAGCATGTATAGATATGGCGCATGTTTCGGTGGCGCCCTTTTTGTTCTTCCGTGTTCTGGCAGGCCTGCTCGCTATGTATCCTGGCGTTCGCACACCGGATCAGTTGAGCATTATATGGATAAGACAGTTGTATTAGAACCAATACTTGAGTTGTAATTTGTTCAAAGCGCCAATGGCATTCCAGGGAACCATTCAAGGCCGCTAGTGTCCATGCTCAACAAGGGATCCCTAAGAGGTTCAGAATCATTCAATCCATGACGCGAAAAGTAAATGAGCCCTTCGTCGCATAAGACTTGCCACCTCTGGGCAAGGCGCTCATCATCCTTGGGAATTGGCTTGCTAATCCTGAGTTCAGTCAGGTAATCCCACGAGTGTCCCGGAGACTCCACGAGCCCTCTAATCGGCCGACGTGACTCTACCAAGGCGATCAACCATTCCCGACCAGGTATATAATCGACTGTTTGCCATCTGGAAAGACGAAGGTCAAGGATGGAGAGAAACGGTGCTATCACTTTGTCGTTGCCACGGAGAACTAACGCAGACAGTAGATCTTCTGTGAGGCCGATCAACCGCAGAATGAGATGGCTGAGTGCGGGTATGGCAGAAAGGAACTCTACCAAACGCGGTACGTTGCCGGGATGGACGCCGATATGGCCTTCCACTTCGAGAGTAGTTATGTAACAAGGGTTTGCGGACGGAAAAGTCCATCGGAGAAGCTCCGTGTACACCAGTACCAGTCTTTTCAATGCTGGCATGCTAAGCGCGTTGAAGCACTGAATGACATGGGCAGCCGGTGGAGGACCTGGTATGTATCGGTCTGCTAGAGTCAGAGTCTCCAATTTGGCAAGATTGACTGGTGACACAGGCAGTGCACCTCTTCCACAGTAAACGCGTAGGCTCCTAAGACTGGACATCCTCTTCAACATGTCAATGCAGTGCTGGTCCATACCGCAAGCGCTGTACACAGTGATCTGTGACCAAGGGATATGCCGAAGATTGAAATTTGGTCCAGATAAGAGGAAAGAAAGGCTGGGAGCGAATTCGAATGCATCCAGAATGCCAGAGTCTGGGCTAGGACGATCATCATGGAATTGAAGACGAAGATATTGGAGGGAATGGAACAATCCCCTGCAAACAGACAGCCCATGGAATGAATTGGCAGGCATGTTAATATCGACATTCTTCCATCTCCCGGCACAGGTGAGGAGGATAGCAAGGGCGGGATGGTCCACAATGTCGCTCTGGGAGCGTATTCTGACCATGAGGTTCCTGCTTCCCGATCTCTCCACGTTCAGACCGAGCTTGAAAGCCACTCTCATACTTTGCATTCGAGTGAATCCATCAAAATCGAGGTCAATGCAGGACCAGAGACTAGGCGTCCCCAGAGCCACGTATCTCCATCTCCTACATGTCTGCGATAGCGTCCAGCACGGATTTCCAGCATCCAAGCAGGGAACGATTCCGGTATCGTTTTTGTAGAGATAAGCCTCTTGAGGGGATACGCACGAAGAGAAAATCTCCCGTAGAATGTCTTCGGGAAGCCGACGAATGGGATGGAGGATATGTTTGGCGTCTTGTATATTAGCAGCTGCTTGCGCTCGATCGCGAAGTAGAGCGTCCAGGATTGCGCGAACTTCTGTGATTTGAGTATCAAGATCTGAAAGAACTGACGATCCTCTGGAGACAGTTGCTCGCAGGGTCGCTTGTTCGCCTTCTAGAGGAGGTTCATTGATGGAAAGAAGGTGTTGAATACGGGGTGACCGATGAGGCTGGACCTCATTATAGCGAAGGGACGTAGCACCACAAGAGTTGCACATTCCTTGAAGTTGGAGCATCTGAAAAAGGCAGTCAGCTCTATACTCAAAACCTGAACCTGTGGGTTCGGTTCGGGTTCGGACCGGGTTCACAGGGTCCTGGACCAGGACCCATGTTTACCCCCCAGGAGGTTGGTTCCGGAATCCGGACGAATTTTGACCAAAAGTTGGGGATAAAATTTGCATTTATTGCTCCATTTGTCCCCATTCATACAAAACCACAGTCAAAAACCGTGAGAATGTTTTCAAACTCCGCAAAATCCGGACAAATCGAGGAACCAACCTCTTGGAGGATAATCGTGGGTCCTCCTGGACCGGACCGCGGTCAGACTAGCCTCTCCGGCACCATCAACACGCACCAGCCGGCAACCAGGCCAGAAACTACCAATACTACGGCCACAAGGACAAGGATTATGACTACAAGGACTACAAGGACTACGGCCACAAAGACAAGGATCACAAAGACAAGAGTGCACTTTGGAGCCGGTGTTCGAGCACAAGAATCTGAATGACTAGAGCGGCCGGAAGAAGGGCAGGCACACACTTTACAGTACCAGCTATGTCAAGAAGGAACCCTTCGGCCTGTATATGTGATGATACTTATATCAGACTCCAGGGACTCTGTATGTACTTTATTGTATTTTCGGTACGCACTTGGATTACTGGTCTTCAGTTCTTTGAACTTCAGGGATTCAGTCGCTAGAAACCTGAGAAATGGGATGGTTGTCGTATCAATTCGATAACACCAGATTTATATGTGAGTTTGGCCGGCTAACTTTTCTGTACAACGTTCTCCATTCTGATCTTGTGCAACCTCTACCCTCTGCACGTATACGAAGGTAGCGTGTATTATCGTAATAAGCATAGTTGACTTTGAACAGATTCAGCCTCAGTCTAGGCGGGTCATCGAGACACTTCTGGGGGCTAGCTTCAACGCAATCAAGCCGATACGAGACCTGAGAGTCAAAATGCACGTCCTTAACATATAAAACTAGTATACCATGACAACAAGGCAGCCAATCACGCTCAATAAAATGGAAAAGTAGCTGTGTATGGATGATACATGAAGAAAGTACCTATATGCGAACAAATGTAGCTATCTCCGTAACGAAAAAGCAAACAGTAGCGCCAGAAGGAGCAATATGGAAAGCGAAACACACAAGGGAAATAATGAAGGGAAAGGAAGCGATGATTTGGAAGGTGTCGGCCTAAGCGTTGGGAACAGTAGCACCATTGCCAACAGGGCCACCCGCCCATAACGTCGAAGCAACCCACTCGCTATCATCCGCATCTGGCTGTTCGAAGCCGGCGGGAGGAAGCGCATTGAGTGTCTTCCACGACGCATCTGTATAATAGGTCTCCGACGTCCCGTCATTGTATGCTATCAGCACACCCGCAGCGAGATAGACCCTACTATTTGCTCTAACGTTCGCCCCATTCACAGCGACAACGTTCACATCCGGATCCAGCTGTGGAATGGAATACGCCTGCATGGCCGTCCAGCCTGATCCTGTTCCGATGGTTTTACCGTTAACGTAGAGCGTATACGAGTCCTCACTGGAAAGCACGATTATGTAAATGAGAGAAAAGGAGAACAGCAGACGTACACAGAGAGAACGACCTTGCCGCAAACAGCAGCTTTCCCATAGGGCGAAGTAAAAGTCTTGCGGAAGGCCCTGTGGCCACGAGGGGCGCTCCCACTTGAAACATCCTCGTTTGTCTGTAACCAGGCCGCGGTTGTCATGTTGATGGCGGGCGGGAGCCGCGGAGTGCCCCAGGGCGAGGCTGTTGAAGGTCCCTCCACGTCCGCCGCAATCCACGCGGAATCATCGAAGCTCGGGCTTGTCCAGCCACCAGGCGCTACACCTTTAAGTGTCTTCCACGTAGAATCGGTAACAATGGTCTCAGTTGTACCATCCGTGTAGTCGACGAGGATCGTGGCGATGAGTCCAGCGGAGCCTACGGTATTGCTTACACTGATGCCGAAGACATTCTTGCTATCAGGGTATAGGCCGGCAGTGTAGACGACGGCTCCCTGACTGGGACCCCTCCCGGCACCGATCTGTACACCATTGATGAAGACGGGACACTGATCATCACTAGGCATATGTGAGTACAAGTAAGTAGATGATGGAGCAAACCTACCAGACTACAATAATTGTCGCGCAAACGGGACATTTTGTGGATGAAGAGGGGATTTCCCTACGGAATGGACGTGCGCCTAGAGGTGCGGTATGGTCCGGTCCCGTCTGTTCTCCCGTCCAAATGTAACTGGACTGGCTGAAGTCAAGTATTGGCGCGACGGCGCGTGCTTCCAAAAGCCGTGGTAGTAAGCCCTCGGAAGAGATACTGCTGGTGACATTAGCAGAGATTTCTACGTCACCATGAGACAGGGAAGGATAAGCGATATATGGTGTATCTCACCTGATGTAGGCAGAGCTACGGCGGACAAGAAGGCGGGTAAGAGGAGTAAGACTAAGTAGTATGAATCAGTTCTCATGCACTCTGAGAGGTTAACGAATGAGAGCTAACCCTTGAAAAATATCGCAGAAATGAGCTCGATGGTTTCTTCGAGAGATTCTTGAATCCTTTTATATTGAAAGCATTGCCAAGAAAAGCACGGCTGAATTCCCAAAGCTGACAGGAAACATGGAAATGTGTAGTGGTTCGAGCCATGGAATGGGTCGCAAAATGAAAAGAGGCGGGACTTGGTACCATGGTTTTCGGACAGCTGTTCTTCGCCATCAGAATTATGATAGAGATGGTGAATGGTGACAACGACATACAAAACTCGTTTTACAGCTGGTGTGACCTGCTCAAGCGCCGCTTATACTAAACAGAGAATCTCGCAAGTATGACGATCACGTTTGTACTATGTCACGGCGGTCAAACCGCTCCTTAGCTGAGCATCATTCTGCACGCTATAGTTTTAGGTAAGGAAAAAGAGGTAGTTAGACATACAGATTCGTCTCACTGTTTAGACCCAAGCACACATGTGGGACTGGAGGATGAAGCATACTCCAAATCAACGCCTGATGAGTTCGATGAATGTTGATAGTGCCGCATCCATTCATCAGGGATTTCTTTCGTGGCGAACGTGTAGCATGCAAAATGGCTATATTTTGGATGAGTATCAAGATAGGAAGTTCAGAAGTTCAGATTACCCCATTTCAAAGGAACTGCTGACGGGCGAGGCGCCTATATCATCGGTAGTAGCGGCTGATTCTACTTTCGAGAATCATAGCAATTCACTTCACATCTCTGGACCGTTCCATCATTTGATTTTATGAGTTGTAAGACATATTGCCGGTGCCAGTAAATGTTTCTGCGTTTGTTGAAACGGAGCATTGAATCGTCCTTGATCGCGATTGTTAACTAGTATTGAATGTCAGCGATGCAGCGAAGAAAACGGACCATGAGTAAATCTTCACTTGCCATCACTGCGAATAGCCTCGAGTCATGCACACGCGAGAAATAGAAGGATTTCTTAAAATGATTTCCGAAACAACGGAGAACACTACGTTAATGATGACAACAGCACTGAAGTCGAGCTCGTAGAATTTCTCACCTGGAGTAAACAGCAGTCAGTACCGGTTCGATGGCCTTGATATACAAGGCTTGGCAATTTTTTCTCTTTCTGCCTCCAAGATATGGTCATAGCTATGGTGTGCAAGGCGATTCCGTTGAACTCAGGCCGGCTTTCAAGGGCTGGCAATTGTCTAACCAGCTAGAGTCCATCTGGAACTGAGATTCAGAATCCACTGGGGGATGATCAATGACTAGTAACAACAACAGCTGCCAGCGCCATGTCTCAAGGTGTAAAACAAAGAGAAACTGAGGGGAAAAACGCATGAAAGAAACGCGATCAGTCGATGCTGGTTGCTCGGGATCATAAAGCGGAGTTCGAAAATGGCCGATTTTTCAGAAATTTACGGCATACTAAAAGGTGCAGTAGACTGGGCGTTGTAGCCACAACGGAAAGAATAACAGAAATTGGAAGAGAGGACGGAGGGTATATATTGTCCATTTCTGCTCGAAGTGAAGAGATACATTCAAGGCAATAATGAAAATCGAATTGTAAAAAAAACATGTCATCAAGCGACGTTGACTGTTTGGATCCACAGATCAGTGGCGTAGTTAGCACCCTTAACAACGTATATTAGCCAAGAGCGCATTCGCAGAAGACACTCGTGCTCACTCCATACGCGCTGTAAGACTCAATGATCACCACATCAAACGTTCCTGTTTCGTTATCTCCATAGAAATATCTCGGTGCCAGCTCTGCAGAATACGTCTTGATGCCGGCGTCGGGGGAGACGAGGCCCTCAACCAGAGTTACACCGCTGAGGGTGCTGGTGAATGGGCTCCGCGCGAGGAGGACGGTGATGTTGAAAGAATTTTCTTTGAAGTACTTCCCAGAAGTCCACGTGAGGTTGAAAGGCTGCATAGGATAGAAAGTTAAGACGCCGAAGAAGTCGAGAAAAGGTAGAATGTTTACATCAGTGGAAGAGATTGTTTGGCCTGCCGTGGGAGACACGAAGACTCCAGCAGAGACTAATGCAGAGAGAGCGAGCGCAGGAAGAATGTAGAGAGGGAAGAAGAACTTCATTGCGGAATCTGGTTGAGTAGGGTTAACAAACAGGGGTTTATATATGCATATTAGGCTCCACACGACGGGTTGTTGAGACCGCCAGGATAAAACGCGAGCCGACCTCAGGCTATGGTGAATTGGATATCAGATGACTGAGGCTCCCAACCGTGGTGTCCGGAGATCATGTGGTAAGGCAGGATGAAAGGCAGAGAAACTCCCAAAATCCAGGCTCAAGCGTCGCGGGTTATTCTTGCTGCGCAAGGCATTGTTGGGGTAGGCGGGTGCCATCGAAGTATGATGACATCCTATTTGGGACAAAGATAATCCAAATACTCGCTTGATAGCCGCATGTTGAACGTAACCGTGATGACGGAGGGTCGAAAATGGGCCAACACCTGGAATGAGATCGAGTGTGGTGCCGAACGCTTGCGTCTTCGTCTGTTTACAATTCGAGTTTCATGAGTCATACACTTGCTATCTGCGCCGAGCTGCAGAGACATAATTCAAATGGAAGTGGCTACGCTGACTGTTTCCTACAAGTCAAAATTTAGCGTCTGCTGGTAGAGCGAGAGGTAAAAAAATACCTGCAAAAGGGAACAGTTCTCAACCGATCAAAAGGATTTGCGAGTAGAACAGGAATGTCTCGTTTTGGAGGGGAACATGGAGGCATGAAAAGCGCCAAGTTGCACTTGCGGGCGCACAGTCAAAAGAACCGAGGTTTGACGAATAACCTTTTATCTTAACGGTACTACATCTTCAGCATACGCCTGTAATTTGACGGAGTCACCGTTGTAGCTGCGTTGATTGGGCTGCCAGGCAGTCAAGAAAAGGGGTTGAGAGAATGATTGTAACCGCAACGAGCCTGGTACGGGTAGTGCTCCTGGCAGGTGGAAAGCAAACAATTGGAATATATTATACAGATAGTATTTTGACCGCAGCAGGATGCGTCACTATGGTCGAAAGCCTTGATAAGAATTTTGATCAGTTATCTGCCCATTTTCCCCGCATTTTGTCCGAATCGAAACAGTCGCTTACCAGGAGTGTAGGCGAGATTCTCTCTATACCGACACAGAAGCTATTCGCCAGTGGTCGAGGAATACGTAGAATCAAAATTGCGAGATTCATCATACTGGCTATGACAAAGATAAATGAATATCAGTCCTGCGACTTGTAGGCTGGACGCACCTCCTCCAATTTTTCGCAGCGCTCAGGTGTAGGCCTGTATTTCATCGTTTCTCCGGATTGCACCTCCCTTGCGCGAAGAGCATATTTATACCCCTCAATGGAAGACTCATTCGCAGAGTAGAATAAGAGTGGAGATTGTGAGGTCCAAGTTGAATGGCAAAGTTATGCCATGTCCTGTCCGTGAAAATGGGGGCAAACAGGTTGTTCAAGTCGTGATCGAGAATTTAAAATGAGGTCGCATTCTATGCTGGAGCTGCACTAGTAGGGTTGGTGATGGCGAATGGCGAATCTATAATACTGTCAGCCAAATCATCCGTCGTACTATATTGACCAACGAAGGCTTACCTCACTAAATTCCGAACACGGCGACCCATAATTTGACTCGACAAAGATTGTCTGATAGTCGTGTGTTATGAAGGACGATTGGAACATAAAAACAACGGGATGAGCGGTCAACGTGAGAGAGACGATGAGACGACCAGCGGTCAGCCAAGCCGGCCGCGGATAAGCGGAATCCGATGAGAACGAGCCGATGCTGATGCCGCGGCAGTCCTCACTCCCACGGTCAAGTATTTGAGCTCGTATATTTGTGCGTACGTTCCTTCCTGTATCTTCTTCGGCTGATATCAAACCATATCATGCTGAATAATTATCTAACAGAAAATTTCCTGATTGCAAGCTCGGAGCCGTTTTGACTGTCAATTCGGTCGGGATTTTGCCTGTTGAAACCGGTTCTAAGAGTCCCACGAAGTTTTCCAAGGGTGAGCACTATTTCATCCATCTCAGAGTGCGAAGCATAGTCCACCCACTCTTTCTAGTTGTGCTCCTCCTACCCGCCTTTTTATCCGTTGTGACGGGAAGTCTGCTTCAGTCTACCGCATGTCTGCCATTCTTCTGCCATGGTCGTTTATCTGTCTGACGTTAACCTATAGTATTTTTCTGTAGATGTTTCCGCAGGCACATCTTCAGATAAGGGCACAGACGCAGGCGCAGGCGCTTTACTGCATCGATCTCTGGATTCGCGCGCTGTTGCACCAACACTTGGCTTTGACGACTCGACCTGAATCTGGACAGGAGAGCCGACGGCCCACCTCGGAGTGCAACCCTTCCGCAAGAGAATTCACTCTTCGAGCAGAAAGTCCCCAGCCTCCGCGACTATCATCCTCTCTAGGTCGGGTTTCCCGTATCGAATATAAGGATGTTAAACTCAAACGAAGACCTCTACTCCATCAACGTCAACGGCGCAGAGATTGCGTCAGTGACAGAATGGCGCAATACTGTTGTCTATACAGCGGATCCGAATCCTGGAGGTGATCACATTTTCGCCCATTGCCACGAACAATACTGTCGGAGATGCCAGACCTCTCATCGCTACGATCCTCGTTGACTACACGGATGGTACTACCGAAACTATCGTAACTGATATGACCTGGAAGACTCTCCAATCCGTACCACCCTCTGCTGGACGAATCCGAGCTTTGATGATTCAAAGAGGGTTGCAGCTGTCTCGAAGTTGCCGGGAACCAAGACGCCTTGGGGTAGCCCCGTTCGTTCACCCGCCTGCCATCAACATGACTGCCGCCCATTGGATCTGGACCAACGAAACTGACGCTAATGGTTGGGATCCTGTCGGTCACAGGGCATTCCGGGACCTCATCACGTCTCCGTATGGAAAGGTTGTTGTTTGTGGCAAGGTGGTTTTCGGAGCGTCAGTCTGTCCCTCTGTTCCTCCGGAGATCCGATGATTTCCCCCTAACTCATCTTTGGCTTTTGTATGTAGGGATAACAACTATACTTTATTTGTCAATAGTGATAACATCGGCCATGGAGGTAATCGGCACTCCGAGTCCATGGAGGCATATTCTATCCCTGATATGGATCCGAATGTGAATGTTTTTGCTGTTGATGGAGAACGCCCCGCCTGTAAGCTTTGCTGCGATCATTGCTGGGGTGCTCATTGCGTACAAATTTGGTGTTCAGATATCTGGTATACAGACAGTACTTGGAAGACGTTTATTAGGCTACCGGATGGGTTTGAGCCAGTAGGTCTAGATGCCGGCGCATGGAATGACGCGTCGGACTACGGCACGTTTTTCAGCATGCGCTGGAAGAATGTCACTATCCCGTTGGCCTAAGGGAGAAGGCTCTGCACCTTCCTCTTGGCCTTCATATCCCTACATTTTCCTTTTCCTACTGGACTCTGGCCTTCTGTGTCTTCCTACTTCCATATGTTTCCGCACTAGTCGTTTACCCTTTTTTCAGCTTCAAGTGCTCTCCATTGAAGTTCATAAGGGAATCTGTAAGTTTTTCTGGCTGATCTTGGATATTGACGATAAGATCTTTTACTCAATCAAGTACAAAGTAAGTATTCTCTCTATGGCAAGCCGCAAAATTGAACGAGTTCGTGATGCTGAAATCCTTCAGGGTCACTGCCAGCTTCTCTGCACCTGGCCAGAAAGTATTGTCCGTAACAGCCTTTCAGCTATCCTGCAGTTGGACGCGGTGGACAGTGGTAATTGAGTGGTAATCGCTGTCGGAAAAACCGTTGGCCGACGGAGTTTCGGCCCGGATTCTCCTTTTGCACCACCATCATCTAAATAAGACGGCACGGTACCTTCAGTCATGATGTCTTCTGCGACTCGTGTTATGTCCTTGATTCATGTGGCATATTCAGGTACGAGCTATTATCCGACTCCCTTCCAGGTGTGAACTATCTTCCAGTTCTGTGTAATGAATCAACGATAAATGGCGGGCAGAGCCGGAAAGCGTCAAACAAGTCAGAAATACGGTTCTACGGAAGGCGACAGAAACATTGTCACACTTCATTGACTTCGGTGCCATGTTCTTTGCCATCCAAACTCAGGTTTCCCTTTCGAACAAATGAATGTATCAACAATGGAACACGAAGTATCAATCGTTAATCGTTTCCCAACGTTCGCCTTATGGTTTTGTCTGTTCGTCAAAGGACCCTCGGAACAACTCATATGAAAGACGACAATTTTACCGACGAGTTCCCATATCCGATTTATATCCGTGCTCAAAAGGTCATGAACGGTAGAAGTCGCAGACCAATGGTTTCTCAACTCGTTCGTATTATACTCTCTGCGCTAGGAGCGTCAGCAACCATTCTGTACGATGGACGCGTCCCGCTTGGAATGAACAGCTCTATTCTCGATGCATCTGCAGGTCCCTTTTCAACGTGCGTACGTCTATCGCAATCATGAAATCGCTGATACCATACTTTGCGGGAAAACAGTGCAGTCAAGGGTCCTGAAAGCGCATCCTCTGTATCACCTTCAAATCTCTTCGTTATCCTCTTGAGCTCATATGCCGTTTCTAGTATACTAGCTTCGTCCCTTACTCTTCAACGGAGCAAGCTATCTCCGTAACGATTGACTGGACGTCGATTTTCACACCGGGAGGTTCCTCGCCACAGTACGGTTTCCGCAGGACAGAGCTCATAGCGCAAAAGGGCGGCAGCGCCACTGCTCTGAATGAGGAGATAGACACGGGCGTGTCGGTGTTCCACTTCTCCATCAAGGCTGACGAGACCCGCCCATTAAATTATACACACGAATATCAGATAGTCTTCATCGAGCCAAGTGATGGTTCGCATGTGTTCGGACTTCAGCTCGGTAGGTCAGCCAAGACGCAACGGATATTTTCGCTGACGGTATAAAAGGTTCGCCATTCACCAATCCTACGGGCGTAGTCCCTACACCGACTGCGGCATCGTTTAAGGTGCTCGATCATGACTTGAATGTCCTGTTTGCCACCTACTTCACAGAAGGAACGTGGCATAACTTCGCTATTCAAGTCGATTGGGAAAATCTCACCCTCAAAGTATTTTACTCTATGAATAACGCACCCCTTGAGGCTGTCACCGATGTGACGCCAAATACTTCTGCAGGTGCTGGCGTTGTCGGAGATTTTCATTTTGGGATCCTGAAGGTAAGGCTTGTGCAATTCTGGGAAGAGGATGCTGCCAGTGCTTAGCTAACTCTTCAAAACAGCTGCCTCTTGTTAACCCGCTGGATTCAGCGACTCAACAGGCAGACATAGTGCACTACGGTCTCCAGGAGGGAAGCCTTGAAGGATTGATCTATTCCGGCGTCTTTGTGGAGACAGGCCCGCTTTAGGTGAATAGAAGCATGTGTCAATGATGATGCTATTCTAAAGAAACGAAAGTACCGGTGTATATATGTACATTATTAAAACTACTACTAACCATGACTTTCCCGTCGTTCGAAGAATTATCAATGGGATTTGTTTCCTCTTCACGTACAGTGCTCCTTGTGTTCCCTCCAATTACGTCGTTGACATTCCACAGAACAATAGAATACCTGCTTGCACTTGCTGCACTGGGACCTAGTTGGGAGATTGGAAGCCCCACAACCAGCGCATACCATCGACTCAAATTTGTCATGCCGCACGAGGCGCTTTTTTTCTACCACGATCTATCAGCCTCGCATTCAGGAGAAAACTGAATTTTGGGTGCACCATCTGATATGACTCTCTCGAAAGTCTTCTCCTGTTTTCCTGTTCATTTATTAAAGTTAGGATACCTGGTACAGCAAGGGTTGGTAAACATACGTCGCTTTTTATCATCTGTCACTAGTTCATATGCGCCCCGATCCTTCAGCAGCTTTAATCGAGGATCTGTTGGCTCTTCGTTTGCCAAGTGGACTGTATACAAGTGGATCACGCGAGACGAGTCAACTAGGCTATGCGGAGCATAACTAAAAATCACTCACAGTCGAGGGACTCGTGATGGATTCTTGCGTTCGGCGCCCACATATCTGAGTTGTACCACCCCCGGATCGTTTTCTCCACAGTTTTCTGGACCGCAATGGAGACGTCAAGGTATGTCATTGATTTGGAGTCGTTAGTCTCCCTCTCCTCCCGCTCCTCCCGCATCTTTACGATAACAACGTCGCCTTTCCACATTGGCCGTGAGTTGGGTCGTTTGGGGTCCACACCGACGACTCTGGCCATCGCGAAATTGACAGGAAGACGGGGGCTGACGTTGTAGTACAAGTGGTACTGTCCGTCAATTTGCTCGCCATGGTCTTGGATATTAAAGTTAAGCAGCCGCGTATACCCAGCTGTATACTTTCTGTACAGTCCTCGCAGGTCGACCGCTGTTTTGTAGAAACCGCGGGGGTGGGATTTCGCTCCTGCTACGCTAAATGCCATATCAACGATATGGGGCTCGTCGCCATTAGCTGGAAAGAGGAGGACCTTGGAAGTTGTCGCTTTCAGGGAAGTGAGTTTTTTGACGCGTCAGCAGGAGAATGTTTACTTTGTATTTCGTGGCCTTTTTGAAGTTGTAATTGAGAATCATCTATCATTGTGATATGGAAGGCAAGGATTGAGGGAGGGGCGCCGTATTGGCCCAACGGATTCTCACCAAGCCAGTCATGTGGAAATGAGAAGGGAGCCAAATTCCCTTGCACAAAAATAGCGGTAATATGTCCGTGAACGAACCGAGCTGAGATGGACTTCCTATGATCAAATATGTTGGAAAGCTTACGAGGGTACTCAGGCTATAGTGGTACTAGTGTGGTTCTTTCGAATCCTTGTATTGCAACTGAATGAAATGTATTCGCAATGTATTCGGGTCAAAAGCTTCAGAAACGATAATACCACTAAGTTTATAGTGAAACGTATTGAGTAGTAACTCCCCCGAATCGTTTGGTCCTTGCCAAATAGAGAGGCGAAGTCAGACGATCTAGGCCTTGCTCGAGCGAATCCAGTTTGAATGTTCACTGTCGCGACACCGACAGATTCATCTGGACAGGACCCGTCTGAATCGCGCGAATCAGAATGGGAAATGAAAAGATCCGGTTGTTTATCACTTCGATATCCGTCTTAGACGACAGCATTTCTGCGCTGGCGACAGTGAAAGAAGGCAGAAGTGACCTGTGACAGATACTTATAGAAGGTATAGATAAGATCGCATAAGCAATTTACGTGCTAGGTCTTGTCAAAGAAGAGAGGTACGTACCGAGGACCGAATGTGAACAACTCGGGAATTTTGTTTGTTACTTCGTAGCGTGACAATCATATGCGCCATGAGCGACATTCGTCTGCCGCTTGTTACCATGATACTAGGTGGTATTCTCCGGTTTAACGACTGACGCCGGGCGTAGATATTTGATAGTCTCTGGTGCTGACTTCGACGGGAAGAATGGACTAGGCCGTAAGGGTGGTCAGAACCTCTATACAGTGACCGACAGAAGTTTCAGTGTTTCCAAGGTATCGGGGAATGAAGAATATGGCGTACAGAAGGCGTTTAGGACAACCTGGGTTCACAACTTACTTTTTCGTCCTAGAATGATGTGTGGACATTAAAGGGACAGAACTCAAACCAATATCAATCGCCTGTCGGTGAAACTTCTGATAAGGGGCAGTTTCGAAGACATGGGATCCAAGAATGAGAGCATACAACTTAGGAAAACCATATCATCCATAAGCGTCAACGGCGAGATTTCTGTCGTAGCCATTTCCTATGAATTGGAAGGCAGACGGGAGCTTGAGAGACAGGTTGAAATTTCACAGGCCCTAACTCTGGTCAAAGAAGTCGAACACGTCCCAAAATCGTTTTTGCTACCACTGTTTGATATTTTAGAAAAGATCACAGTGAACGGTAAAAAGATCATTCACCCAGATTGCTGAAAATTTGAAGTATTCCCGAGCAGTCATTTGAACGTCCGGGGTCACAAATCAAGGCAGAAAAGTATTTCAAGACGCGGACAATATGTATCAACGGTGGCCTAGAAGAACTATAATAAGAAAGATCAATACTACTATATAGTCGATGAAGACCAATGCCATGAAAGGTTTTGGGAGCCACTCGGAAAGGAGGCGCTTGCAATACGCCAGAACCGGGTTACCATCATATTGCCGTTCCACGAAATCTGGCTTGGCAGCCGCCTGATGATCAACCACGACCCTTTCCCTTTCTTCATGTCGACGTTCTAGTTAGAAGTTAAAACAGGGTGAGAAAAGATAGTACAATTGAATCGGCTCCCGGGATAGATACTACATGTATCTTACGGCTTCTTTCACGGAAAATTAATACCGGGTTCCGGTGTTATGCAGACAGACATGGGTCAGTCGTGACAACCCCAACTGCGGAACTCTCGATGCATACATTCTTTCACACACACGTCATTGAATCGTATCGTTGATCAAAATGGAGATATAAGTTTGGATTTCTTGACCGTACACAGACTGTCGTTGTCTGATCTAAGTAGAGGGTTTAGGTCGGGGTTTCTGCATGGGTCGTTTGAGGCTTCCTCCTCCAGTTACGGGGACGCCGATGGGCCCTCTGAATCCCCTGCATTCATCTGGGTCAAGGTTGTGCAAAAAAAATGTTCAAAAAAACTCACATGCGCGACATGTCCCATTCCTCCTCCTCTTCCGAATCAGAATCTTCCACAAGCTGCTGTCCAGCATTACGCTTTGCTGGTTGAACGGCAGCTTCATTCGCAGGCCCCGATCCTGTGTTAGACTGAGGTTGCTCTAGTGGTTCGTTCGTTGTTGCTACATCCTTCACGATCGGCGCCGCCGATTTGTTTTCATCTTGCAAATCGGAAGTCATTGCTTTCCTACAAAGTTCAAGGTCAGACTGTACATACAATCCAGCGAAACAAGCAGACCTTTCTTCTGACGAAGCCATACGTTCTGTGTGGATCGATTGAAAGAAGCGGATCGATATGCCGGTACCAAATACGACTGTTAAGGTCACATGCCATAAGTTTGCTATGAATATCGTCTCAGAACTAAGCTTCATGAACAAGTAGATGGATTTTACTTTTGGAACATTCAGAATGCACATCATCTCTCTCTCTCTCTCCCACTCCAAAGTCAGATTTATTCGAGCGCCCTATAAGCGCCCAGGGTCGTAATCCCGGATCATCATCCTTTTACCGCAGTGAGAACAAGGTCGTGATGAAGCTTAGTCGCCAAGCACCCACCTGGTCACCACGTCGCTCCAGTCAGGCTCTACAAGGACGATAGCCCTTCATGATAAAACCCTCTGTATTACTGACTTGGTTTAGGTCTAGTTGGAGGTTTTATTGGGGGCTTTGGTCGAGAAGTCCCCCCGGCAATGGGACCACTAGGACGTCCTGCCAGCCGCACGGTACTGTTAAGGAACATAAAGATCAGAGCCCCACGTAAATTGCGAAAAAGCTCACGCTGTTGATGTCGCCACTGTTCTTACTGCGTGCCCTACGTGTCGCTTCCCGAGGACTTGGATCATCATCGACATCATTGCAGACGGGCGATGGTGTGTACACAGAGAAAGTTGTTTGCAAGGAGCACTGTATGACATGCAGGGCTGCATCAGCGCACATTCCCACAAGGTTTGTTCTTGTTGCTAATCAGAATTTCTTTGCCCCTGCGGCGTTAAAGAGTTTGGCTTGTACAGCACTCAACGCTCATTGGCTATATGAAATGAAACCATCAGATGGACTCCAGTATACAATCAAGGATAGCGCATTGGCGCTCTTTAACAACAACATTGACTGCTTCAGCCAAAACCTCTTCCAGAGCCGTAGCATCACTACCAGCCACCCGCTTACCCCAAGCCCAACCGCCTGAAGCAGCTACTGCAATCTGCGAAAAGTCGGGGCCATCTGGACCGAACCCTACAGAGAGTCGCTCGCCAATAGCTTGACTGCCTAGACCTGAAGGGTATACCCCTAGCATAGAGAGCTTAGGAGACTAAAGATGAGCGCATTAAAAATAAGAACAAGCAGTGAATTTCTATGCAACGAACCTTCCAGCCGCCGTTGTTTAAGACGATAGTCAAAAAAGGCTGCACCCATGATCAGCCTGTGCATGACCAGCTAGCTGATGTATCACTCACTGTGTCATACTTTCGAGCCATCCAGTAAGCAGAACTCGGAACACCAAACATGAACGATCCGTCTCCTACAACTGCCACGACAAGCTCATAAGGCCGAGCTCCTTCGACTTGATGGCTCTTCACTTTGCCTCCCAAGTAAGCGCCGACTGATGCGCCCAAAGCCCAACCTAAAGCCGAACCACCGGAAGTCAACACACTCCCTGGAACTTCTGGACGCAAATGCTCCCATACTGCTCCGTAATTGCTTATGGCCTCACTTAAGACCAACGTTTCCATCCCACGACTTGATGTATGCAATTCGATGGCTCTTCTTAGTCCCCCAATGATATTCGGGACAGTTAAATGATCTCCCGAAAAGTCTCGTTCTCGATCTTCCAAACCGTCAAGCCATGCGATGTGTGCATCTTTGAGCAGCTGCCCCCGGTCCTGCACAATCCTGCTCCCAAGGATCTGCTCCCCAACACTCCCTCGTTGTTCGTCAAGTTGTCTGACGCGCTCCACTATCTGCCGAAGAGCTACCTGCGCGTCCGCTTGGCAAATCATTTCTGCTGCAACATGCCATGAGCCAATAGACGATGCTTTGAGCGGGTCTGCACCCGAGACAACGAAGACCTGGGCTTCGTCACTGGGTTTGGCTAGAGTAGGTATCCATGGCAAATCCGAGTCGATGACAAGTATAGCATCGGCATCAGCAAGATGCTTATTAGGAACACTCCGATTGAGGTAGGAGATGCTGTCGAGGAAGGGATGAGAGAAAGGGACATTGACGACGGAAGGGCAAGTGATAACAATAGGAATCGCGAGAAGAGTCGAGAGTGCAAGTAATGGCTCCACGGCATCTACATTTCGGCCGAGAGAAGAGGTGATGATGAGAGGATTCGTGGCCTTCATGAGGGCCGTAGCAATGGCGGCTAGCGCTTTCGGGGACAACGCCGTCGCCTCAACGGATGGCCACTGGCGTAGATCTTGTCCTGTGGCATCCAGTACAGAGGCATCCACTTCGGCTTCCATGACTTCTCTGCGACCCCACAAGTAAACGGGCCCTTTCGGATGGCTGGTCGCACTAGATACCATGGCAAAAATATCAACGTAATTCGCTGCCGGTGAGAACGCACATACATCTGTAGGGATCGCTTGACAACCTCGGCAACATTGTGGCTGCTGTTGATTTGGGCGGTATGACGCATATACTGGCGTACTATTGCTGCCTGGTCCGGGATGTCTGCTCTATTTTAGAGATTGCGTATTGGTAAGATAAGAAGTGTACATACCTTGAATCCACATTATCCATTCGTTCCTTGATCCTTTCAATTCTCCGTTGCTGGTGAATGCTGAAGCACCTGCATATATGAGGACGGGCGTCTGCCCACGGTCGACGTTGTGGATAGCACCAGCTAGAGCCTAGTATCTCAATACGATGGCGGGGCAAACAAAAAACCGGGAACACGACTCACCTGGGTGCCCACATCGACAGTGCACAATCACCGCCGCCTGGCTTCCCAGTTACTTGGGCATATCCTTGCGCAGAGCTCAGCGCGACCATTTCATTTGGGCAAGTCACGATAAACGGTGAAGTCTTGCCATCCTCGATTCGTTGTCTTTCCAGTTCCTCGAGCAATGCTGGATGGTCAGAGCCCCAGTTCACGAATGCATGGGTGATCCCGCACTCTGCAAGGGTTCGCAAAAACACTGAGGACTGTAGTTAGCATCGATGAAGACGATGGGAAAAGTATTTACCATTTCATTTGCTTCCAGACCACCTTCATCAAGAGTGCGAACAGGTGATCAGTTTGTCATCGCTAATGAGATGTCGGACCGAGGCGACCATCGGTGAAGACACAGGAATGTGGTGGTGAGACGCAAAGAGCGACGCCGATGGATTCAACCTGAACGAAAAAATTGCCTTAATTTTCGTCGAAAATTGTGATTTATCGTACCAAAACATCATTCATGATAATAGGTGTCTATATGTAGTTAGATATAGTTGTAGATGTCGACTAGATATTACAATGTATAAAACGGACTAGCATTACTTCTAATGCGCCTTACGGCCACGAATTATGTCTAGAACGCTTCGGGTACGAATTCTGAACCAGAAAGTAAATGCGAAAATCGCCTGCAATCTATAAGAAACAGATCAGCCTCTGAACAATCCCTGGGCAGTGAGGTTTACATTGAAGAGAATGAACGCAGCCATTAAGCCAACGTTCCGCCAATGATGCGAGTAGAAGATGTTGAAGTTGTTGGTCAAGAATTCATCGGTAGTACGAGTAGAGCAGAAGCCACAGGAGGACGACGCGTCGGGGTTTGTGAGGTATCCTCCAGATCTCGAGATGTAGTTTTGCATGTACTGACCGCACGTTTGTCCGGCCGGGGGATTGAGGGTGACCAGTTCAACTGACGAACATGTAACCTGCTGACGGCCGACGGCTTGACCCAGTACACCTTCGATGAGATAGGTGTACGGGGAGAGACGATACCTGTGTAATTTGTGAGATACATATACTTGAGAGTATAATTTGACCTTACATCCACTTCCACCATCCGAGTTCTCGGTAAGGCTGCACTACACCATTACTGTCCGATGTGTAAGTCAATAAGAAAACGGAAGAATAGAGAAACGACACGTACAAAGTAAGCACGAACGAGAAGAGGAAACTGAAGAGAATAGCGGCGATCTCCGCGTTAGGACTCATAGCAGCGACGCTCTGTCCAATCGTGGTGTAGTACAATGGGAAAATCACGCCAATCATAAGATAGCTGTATCCCGCACGATCACTGGTAAACCCAGACGTCCAATACCAACAGAAGAAGTACAACGACGACCCAATGATATTCCAGGGCACCTCGACGAGGATTTGTGAAGTTACCAGCGCAGTCCAATTGTACATGCGACTTGGACGCTCACGAATCTCGTAGATCGAGCGCATATTAAGGAACGGAATCTGGAGCTGATTCGCTAGAGGAACACTGATGATAGTGGACATGAAGATAGACTGGGGACAAAACATTAACTGTGGGGATGACCGAAACGAGAAACGGACGCACGAAAAGTTTGTTTTGGGTGCCCTGTTGAGTATCCTTTGACTTGAAGAAGGAAAATCCAAGGAAAAGTCCGGAGACAATATTCAGCGCCATCTTCGCCATCATGTAGCTGGGATCCCGGAAATGGTCGGAAGCGTCACGCTTGACGAGCTGTACTACTTGATGGAACCAAGATGTAGCATACTCCGAGTGTAACGTAGTTCCGACCGCAGGCTGAGAACGCCCTTTCGCGTGTATTTCCTGGATCTGTCCCTGGACCTTCGTGAATTCGTCGGAGTTACTCCAGATCTCATGCCAATCTTCTCTCGAGGTCGCAGATGCTCCTGCACCGATGACGTCAAGCATAAACTCAGCACTTGTAACACGCTGTTAGTTCGATATGTATCATGATCGTATATGAAGGCAGGACTTACGGGTTCTCTTCCGGTTCACATCGACGCGATCCGTGCGCTTGGAAGTAGTCGATGAGCGTCGTAGCATTGTGTCCTAGATCGCCGAAGTACACCGTCTCACCCCCCTTTCGGAGAAGTAACAGACGATCAAACATTTGGAAGAGTTCTGCCGATGGTTGATGGATGCTGGGGAAGCGCTTGCGTCAGCCAAAAATGTCCACCTCTAAGAAAACGCCGAGGACTCACGTGCACAGAATGGCCTGTCCATTGTCCGCAAGATCACGGAGGAAGAGCATAATTGCCCAAGCACTTTGGGAATCCAAACCGGAGGTCGGTTCGTCAAGGAAGAGTAGGAGTTTGGGCTGTGGCAGAGAGATAGAATTAATCTCAAGTATATCTGCAGATGCATTGAGCCTACCTTCGCTGCTAGCTCCACGCCGATGGTCGTTCGTTTGCGATTTTCGATGCTCAGCGAGCCGACAGTCGCGTCCCTGAATGGTCCCAAACCACAGAGCTGGATACACTTCTCCACACTGAGAACTGAGGCATAAGAACATCGTCAATCAGATAAAGGTGTTACGCACTACTCCACTTTTTCGCTCAGAGGTACAGACGTGGGTTGACGCAATTGCGCGGAGAACAAAAGTGCTTCGCGGACGGTTGCCGATCCAACATGGGTATCTTGCTGTTGACAGTATCCACTATGACAGCGGTTAATCGGCGTTGGGCGCAGGCCAACGAGGAGTTAGACATACGTTTGAGATTGGAAATCCCTCGGAAGGGCATGTCCATTGACGAACCGGTCGCCAGTAATGACACCAATGTTGGCACGCTCTGCCAAGACATTGAGAAGAGTCGTCTAAGACAGGATAATCAGCCGGAAGTTCGCATTTGCCGCATGAGAATAGAACGAAACGCACTTTACCAGCGCCAGATTCCCCCATCAGGGCAGTGAGCTTGCCCGGAGCCACAAAACCAGAGACACCATTCAAAAGTCTACGTTTCCCATCCGCAACTGGAACTGTGTAAGTCAAGTGCTGCCAGGAAAAGACATCCGTCACAGAAGGCGTTGCCTTAAGCGCCTTGTCGTAATCTCCAGACTTTTCCTCGTCACTGGGGCCATTACCTCGTGTTGTGGTTTGAGAAGCCTTCTCAGTATCATCACTGTCGGTGTTTTTCTTCGGGACCGCATCGGTTTTTGCTCCGCGCTTGAACAAGACCACGGAGTTGGCCGAAGTCAGTTTTGTATTGACTTCAGTGAAAATGAGGAGAGCTGCAGTATACGCGACAAGAAATGCGATGATGATGCCGAAATTCTATGCCAAACTGATGAGAAATCGGCGAAGAAAACTAACACAGACACCTACCCGCCATGTGTGACTGAAACGATAATCATATGAAAGGTACGCGAAGGCGTTTCCATCAACGAAAGCCTGGCCGGACTGCGCTCCGACGACGGGACATACTTGATTGTCCAAGGAGATACCCTCATATCCTTCACCGCGCGGAACCAAGGAGCCACAGCTGCCATTGATTGAGCGAAATTCGTTGGTCATGACTGATTCGAAACCCCATCTCAAAGGCTACAAGCTGTCAGGACATGACATATTAAGTACGTTATTAAGACGTACATTGAGATATGAGATCCACTTAAGAGCACCGATCATCGATGGTAAAGGCAGTGAATATCCAGTATAGACAGCGTATGCCAATACGGATATACCAGCAAAGGTTTGGGCAAGGGCTAGTTCAAAATGAGCATGACGATTAGAGGCAAACCAGTCGAACTGCCCTACCTTCTGCCGCGAAAGCAGACGCGACGGCACGGAACCAACTCTTCATCGTAATCGAGACAACGAACATGAACAAGAAGAATATACTGAAAACGGACAGATGAACGATAATGTTCCCACAGATGAAATGTACTCACAAGAACTGTCCCGCTGACTGCTGCAATTGCGCCATCTCATAGATCAAGACCGAAAAGATCACCGACGATGCAAGGGCCATGGGGATATCGACTAGAACTAGAGCAACTTGATCGATAAAAGGATGATATAGTGCCCACGAGTGTTGTCGCAGTATGATGGGTCGTTGAGCATAGAGTGCGGGGATTTCCGCCATCGAGATCAAAGCAGAAAAGAACAACGCACTAATTGAGTGTTAACTTTTAATTAAAAACGGGCAACGATGCCACCTACAAGAACAAGACACCTCCACGAGAGAAGTATGCGTTCGTGGAGGTAGACATCTTCAGATACACGGAGCCAATAATGATGCCTTGGAACAGGAATGAACTGTACGGATCTCATGAGGAACTGATTCCGAAATTGTACCAGTGACGGCGCTTACAAAAGATTCAAGACCGTGGCCAGCATGTTCCCTCTCAGGATCTGTATTCGCCGTATCATGACCGCTCTGGCTTGCATCGGCAGTGAGGTCAAGTGAGCAGAACCCAATCGTGTATGCTTCGAATGATCCTCTCGAGCGCTCTCCTTGTATGACTGAACCATATCGGCTATGCCTACACGTTCCGCCTTGAAACGCTGGATCTCGGCCTTGTTCCATTTGGAAATCGCGGAAGCCTGGAAATGGGTTGCAAATTCGTCCGCAGTCCGGGGAAGGTGCAACGCGTCTGAGCGCGGTATCCTTCCATTAGGATCGGTGACGGCGACGAGGAAATCGGCAGTAGTTTGACGGTTAGCAGGCTCATAGCCCAGATCGATGAAGTAGGAGCGTGCTTCATTAGCAGGGCCGTAGTAGGCCATCTTGCCTTCGTAGATAACACAGACCTGTAATGCCGTTAACAATGAAATGCACGTCAGCACGTCCATGAAAGCTATTTACCTTGTCGAATAGTTTGTACAGGGACTCTCCGGCTTGATACAGGGAAACGACGGTTGTCATTTTTGCAATATCGGTAGCAATACGAAGCGCGCGGACGAATTCCAAGGCGGTAGACGCATCAAGACCGCGTGTAGAACTAAAAATAAATAAGCTTCTGTTGTCTCAACTTAAGGTAAAGACTATTCACTTATCCCAAGACGCCACACATGCCCGAGTGGCAAGGACCTCTGAAATCGATACGCGTTTTTTCTCCCCACCAGACACGCCACGGATAGCAGCATCGCCGACGAGAGTTTTTCTCGCGTGTTTCAACCCGAAGACGGTGGTCAATAGTTCGGTAATGTGTTCGGCGTAATCCTCTCGAGAATATCCCAGACGAAGGTGAGGCGCACGCAATTTAGCAGCAAATTTGATTGTCTGCTCGACAGTGAGGGTAGGGAAATGCACGTCATCTTCGGGACAGTAAACGACGTCGCCACGATAGTTCTTGAAGATATCGCGATGGCTCAGAGAGTCGAAATGGACGTCGCCTTCGAAAGCGTGATATTCACCCCGTTGATTGGCCAGAGTCTTGAGCAGGGTCGTGCATCCTGATCCGGGGCGCCCCAATACCACTAAGTAACAATGGAGATATTAGCAAACTCGCTCAGGACGAAAGCACAAGGCGTACACAGCATTTCACCCGGATACACGACTCCTTCAAAACCCGATAGGATGTCGCGCGTATGGGGATGTCTTGCGGCCTGGATACCTTCCACGATTCCCAAAGGATTTAAAGTCGAACCCAATGTTGGCTGATACGAGGCGGTGGCGCCGAGTCCAACGACCCGTAAGTTTTCGAACATGACCCCCAATTCCCGTGATTTGAGGTTAACTTTTTCACGCCTAAGAGAAAATTAGTGAACACGGCTCTAAGCCCAAGGAGAGATTGACATACTGTTCGGCTACTTGTTCCAATACCTTTCGTAAATCAAAAGCGTTGAGCGTCTCCGAAGATCCCGTTTGCTCGATAACCTGCGTTGCCGCCGACATGCGACTAATGGTTCTTCGCAGTCCTTCGTCGCCATCAGGATTGAAATAGTTGACATCAACATGAGAAGTCGCAGCTTCACCCGAGGAAGGCGACTGAGTCTCTTTCCCAGACATGGTGCAAATTGGAGGGAAAGAGATGATACGGGTAAACTTCACGCCATAAATATATATTGTAACCAAGATGTGATCGGCTCGATACGCGTCGCCCCCAAAGGCTTGTCATCGAAATCACCCGATCTCCAGTTTCTGAGACTACTGCTGGATAACCGGATAAATTGATGAAATCCCTTTACGTGGGCGCCGTGGGCCACCCCTATAGTTCCGCGCTCCCGGGGAACCCACCAATCTTGGCAAGAGCCTTTGCTGACTGAATGGCAAAGGATGACATAGCAAAGACCAAAAAGAGAGTGAAACGCTGGGTAAATGTCAGATTTATCAGAATTTGTCCACGGCATTGTACGCGTACCTCCCGCCCAAGAGAATCATTCAGTTGCGAATGCAAAATCAAGGCACCGGAGTTCAATATTGAACTACGCAACGGAATACATGTCCTCAAAGGGCGGCGACAGAAAAAATATGGGCGTCCTCTGGGGGAAGATGGGTTCAAGAAAATACCCGCAGCCGAGTCTGACTACTTGGGCCATTCCGTATACATCTAGTATCAGCGAGTGGGTGGTGGTGGTAAGCACGCTATATTATGCCGAGAGAACCGGGAACAAGTGGGAACGCTATAGTGACACATATGCAAATAGTAATGACGTGGTTGCGAGTAGAATTGGGCAGGTGTGCCAAACATTTGCAAACATTATGGTCTGTCGTCCTCGTGACCTCGTCCTTTCGTTACGTCATATCTCTTTCATTACTTATCGTATCGCTTTGAGACTCGACAGTGTTCTTTTTACACGTATAAAGAATGCTTATGTCGCTTTTTAACCCGCGAAAACGAGTACGTTATCGTCTTTCTGTTTCGTTGCTGGTGCCGGCATTGTCCGCCCTCGGGTTGTTCATCGGGGTACCGCCTGCACCCAAAAGTCTCCAGTCATTCTGTGTGAAGAACACGTACTTGTCTACGTTCGCAAAATGTGGGTACTCCCACGTCTACATCATGTTCCCGTGGCCTCGCACGTAAGCACCACTCCAAAGTTCCCATTGAAAGATGGAAAGATGCTACGATTGGCCCTGTGACAGAACCTTCTACGACGATATCGACAGCTCGCATATACAGTCTGGTCACGAGACTAGCATTGAACGCTTGCCAAAGGCTTCGTTACCCACCAGGATCCACCCTAGGCATTCCTTTATCGCCATCCAATCGTGTCATTCTTCAAGCACTCCACTCTCAGCATATTTACCTAATAGTGACGCCATGGAATAGCACTGAGTCGTGTGCACTAGCCAGTTTTCCACGCCGCTCACCTGGAGACTCTATGATGAGATTCATCTTGTTCTAGCAGGGCTATCCGTATACATGTGCCGTAAATTTTGATGCTCTCACTGCTGAGATCATCCCTGGTGCCGTTCTACCAAACAAGCTATGACATGGACATCGCACCTTCGCAATATCCGACAAAACTGTCTAAAGCTTATCCAATAAATTCCGAACTGGATGATGCCTACCAGTATTTGTCGCCGGCCCATCACACGCTCATTATGTTCCTTTACCCGCTATCGTACTTCTAAAACAGTGTATCTCTGGTCCTTGAGACAGACTTGGCTTGGAGGGGTTGGACTGACGATGTTACCAAGCCAAGCCATCCCTGACTTATGAGCTTCTGATCATGACTTCATTTCAATATCCGGGTTCTTTGTGTTGAATCATTAGCCATCTTGAGGCATTTCGGGAGTCATTCCGCCGTTATCTCTTGGGTCCGCGCAGACAGAGATTATTCTGCTTTCTGTGTGAGTTATAATGGTTGCGACTTGTCGGCCCAAATCTGTGAACCTAGGTTTGCAAGCATAAGTAGTAGGGATCATACTGCACACGCGGGTTCTTACTCCAACCCAGTAGACCTTTTCATATCTTCTGCCTTCGAATAGGTGTCATGAGCCTCCGCTTCCGTCGGTCACTCAATGGACCGTGTCTGACCGTGGACATGACAGTTGTGCGCAAGTATTTGGTACAAGGAAGCTGGAACTGGCTTTGGATCTCACGACCTCAATTTCAAGAAACTTATTGAAGTACCGTGAAGCGATCAGGCACAGCTCGACGTCAATGTCGGCAAACTTGAGTCAACCTGACGATCCTCTACGATCCTAGAGCTAGAACGTAATCAGAACAAGAATTCGTCCCTGCCGCACCCTTAAAAGGTAATTCTTGCTTCGCCACTAAAAATAACACCTACTTCTGAGCACATGATTTTGCTAAGGGAAAGTAGAATGTATTATGTACCCCTTGCTAAATCTGCTGACAATCAATTGGAGTCGTCGGATTCGGTATTTCAGCTGGTACCGGATAACTTATGATACTGGAATCCGGAATTCTCAGACCTTGATCCGTGGAGTTCCCTTGTTTGATACCTTGTTTGACGCACTGTTTGAGCAAAAGAATCTGAGAATTTTCATTTTACGGACCATTACATCCTCTAAGCAACAAATAAATGATGTAACTATTCGCGCACACCGCAAAATTTAGCTGCATCCAGAATCGGACTGTGTGTACATACTAAGGACCATCGAAGCAATGACTCCCACAAACTATTTTGGCTATGAACAGAGCCCGCTCGTCTCCGGCAGAAAGAAAGCCAGGAGACAGTTGAACGGTCTGTGTTTCATAGAAATAGTTAAGTGGGAGTGATGAACGATGGTCGCTCAGTATTTACGGGACGACGTCGCCGAATGGTACGAGGGATGGTAATACAAGGTTGTTCGAGAGAGGCTCAGTTAACCGATGCGCTGACTGCACACACAGCATTCACTGGTACCCTGAAAAAGAAAGACGACGACGAGAGGAAAGTAGCTACTTGAAGAGTGGGAACACAAGGAGGGAAAAAGAGGCACTGAATGACAAGAATCGCAAATGTGGATCTCTTTATACCATGGTTGTTTTCCCATATTTTGATTGTTTCCAGTACTGAGTAACTGAGAGCACGCGGATCTACATTGACCTATCCGAACCGAGTCAGGATCCCCGAAAGGCCACCGAACCTCCCAATCGAGTGCACAATGTACAATCAGCGGACATGAAAAATGCTATCGATCCGCCGCTGGTACCACCGGGGGTCGGCCGATAGTAACCACTCGGGTTGAAATACCAACAAACCTACGAGGTGAAATTAATGACCGGGATTATAGGCAGAGGACATTCCATTTTTGTCCTCTCTAAGGTCATGCATTGCGATCGTGGCCTATAGGATTCATGAACATGAAGGAAGTACTAGACGCGCGACTTCTCCAGAACTTTAAGGGCAGCACGTGGAAACTTCTAATTGACCGCACTGCGGTATTTGTCTGATTGCACCAAGCGGTCCGCACCGTATTGATCCTTTCGTACCGGTTTGGATCAGGAAGAACTGGGCCATATCACATCCCATACAGCTGATAGGGCCAGAGCAGGCATTATTTACTGACGCCGGTCTGTCACAGTGATAAGACTCAGACAGGTCCAAAACAAAGTACGGACCGGATTCGCCAGGCTTCGATTCATGACGTAGACGCACGAAGATCCCGAATAACGAGATAAAGACAATACAGTTGGCGAAGAAGCTTGGATGGATGAATAAAAATAAATTGAACACGATGCCAATGAATTTGAGGGGTAAAAATACAAAATTACGGGGCTCAGCTTGTAGAAGATGGTCGTAAGACAACCATACATTTCACAAGGTTCCATGCGGTTACAAAGGATTAAACGATTGGTTTCCGAGAGACCAAGACAAAAAAATTAGCCGCCATTTCGCTAACCGTTTGATATCAGAAAAAAGGCCCCAAAGATCATATCGGCATCACACTCACCTTCCAGCCTCGCGTTCAAGGTGTCAGCAGTTCGAGATCAATTCTCATACGAACATACTCCACCGTTCCCTTGAAAAATGTATTCCCAAATGGAATCATTGACCGTTTCCTATACCAGGAGGATGCAGACACCCTTGCGTCACACCATACTACTCTCGCATGCAGATTTAAGCGCGAGAAGTGAAACACGTATGTCAGCAGTTTTGTTCCGATCCCACGTCCTTGAAACAATGGATCGCAAGCAAATTTTCGGAATCTTGTAGCCATGCCTTCTACTGCAGGGTCATCGACAGTGAGCCGATCCAGAGTACTATCGATGGGATTCATGGGAACCGATTCAGTGAAAAGGGATATGACGGCAATGGGTTCGACACGAGACGGTACAAAGGCACCAAAATGCCAACCCAGCTCGTCTGCCGGTAGTATGACTTTGGCGGCATTTTCTCCAGGCCAAAGTACGGAATGGCGTAATGGTATCGTTTGCTGGCTCGTTATTGGCTTGCATATCACATCAGAGAGGTCTTGTGCGAGCAATACTTAGCCGCGGGGTCAAGGATGAAGCTACGGAGGGACGTACGGAGCTTGAAGGTTTCGGAGTTTGAGACGGTCATATCGCTTATACCGACGCAGCAGAGCACTACGTCGAGACCTACTAGTACGCTCGAGAGAAGGTTCGCCAACCACGTGGCCGCTCCACAGCCGACTCCGAATAAATTTCTGGGACCTTGAACTGAATCGCAATGAGAGCCCAGAAAACATTCTGAAACTAGCCACCCCGGTGCACCACGTTCTCGAACTACATGAAGCAAACATGCGGATGACATCATCTAATTTATTATTGCTTACCTATGGTAAAGATGGTCGAAAACACGCCTTACTGATCCTATTGCGGTAGTGATAGATTGAGCACTTGACTTAGGGGAAGGGGGAAGTCGAAGATGAAATTCTAGGTCGTTGTCAGTTCGATGCCGTTAATTTTTCAGAGTCCACCACGGGTATGTACGCTCTTTGAAAATACCTTTCGGGTAAGTGGTAACGTTTACCCTGAAGAATATAACAAAAGAGGGTGTTAATTTGAAGTTTGAAACTCCCGAAGTCGCCAGGAAGCAGAAGAGTACGAATCGTACAGTTACGGTTGTCGCATCGTGATACCTGGATATATAAATTACTGCGCATCAATACCAGCGGGTGTGGCAATTGTTCAGCTCGTACTCTTTACGACGAGCTCGTATGGCTTTGCAAAAATTGGCGACTCTGTAGACAAGGCTCCAGGCAGAAGGCCGGACCTCGCCATCGTTACCAAGGTAGTACATGTTCGATAGTACCACACGGCTCCCGGAAAATGCCTCGACATGTCTGGAAGTAAAAAGTTCATTGTTGTCCAGGAAATAGGCTCAGCGGAGACGTTGACGTTGGACGGAAAACACGTTGGCTTTGACAGCAACCAGGACAATGGCGATGAACTCTGCGTACATTACGCCCGCATATTCTGGCCGGTTCTCCTGTAGATTCGCTCGGCAAGACCCAATCAAAAGACTGATGGTTTCACGCTCCACGGAATCCGAATTTTCGTCAACACGAGGCAATGACTCGCACTCGCATTGACATAGACACCAAGACTCGCGCAGGAGCTGCAGGAGGTAGACGACGGAGGAGGTTATTTATGTACCCGAGATCCGCTCCTCGCATTTCAATGAGGTACTAGTCTTATGGAACATAAGATCTTTTAAATGCCGACCAGGTCCAGACATGTATTCACTGACGCTGACATTTCCATCCTATGAGTAATGTAAATGCATAAAAAGACCATCCAAAAGGAAAACACGAAGAACACAACCACAACTCCATTCAGCCTCTCTCAGACATTTGAGCCAAGTAATCGGACAGCTAGCAAACATAAGCATCAGATATGATAGAACATTCAGGAACTAAGGTTCCGTACCTTCAGAGCGCCTGTTCGGATGCTCTCACCGACATTTTGCACGTCGGGATTTGCTAAAACACGGCTGAGGGCGTCACGCGCGGCGACCTCCAGGCCTGCGAGACTACCATCTCCGAGCAGTCCTTCATCGCCCCTCCGACCCATACCTGTATCCTCTTCTTCTTCACGGCCAAAGTACTGATTCGACGATATAGACGTCGCACCTTGGAAGGATTGTAATCGTGTCTGTGCTTCATTGACGGCAGCCGGATCATATGCGTTCCGCCCGAAAAACATATCAGAAGAAATCGCTTTTTGGCTCCCAAACTTTTCGCGAGCAGTGGTGGGAGAGTCATCAGTAAGCGATGCAGTATTGGTTCGTGAGGAGTCGGTAGCAGCGGTGAGACTTGCAGCGCCCGTACCAGGCACGGCGCCAAAGCCTAGTCTTGGGAAAGCTGCAGCTTTCTGCGCTTCTGCGGCAGGGTTGGGCTTCTTCACTGTAGTGGCGATGGAACCAGTCCCTTTCTTGGGGCCTGTCTCCAGAATGGTTTTGGCGGCGGCAGCTTCTTTCCTAGCCTTTTCTTCTTCTTCTTCTCGCTGTCGGTCATACCCAAGCTGTTTGACTCTTTCCGCCTCTTCAAGGGCCTTCCGCTCTGCTTCAGCGAAGTCGACCGGTTTCGCCTTAGAAGCCCCAAGTCCAAGTTTGGACTTTTTCACGGCAGATGAAGTAGAGGACGTGGACGACGCGGAATTGAGTCGAGAGCTACCTAATTTATTGGTGCGACTAGCAGCAGATGACGTGATGGTTCGGGGAGCAGATGAACTCGCAGTGGATGCTGGTTGTGCAGGGGAGGGTGTACGACCGATGATAGGCGGTGTAGAAACTCTGGGTGTGGTTGGGGCGGATGGCTTGGGCGTTGAGGGCTTCGACCAGGATTCGAAAAAATCGTCCTCTGTTTGTTCTTTGGGCGTGGAAGTAGCAGCATTTTCAACGCCATCAACGACGATTCCATTCGGAAATCTGCTCCTAGGTGAGTGACAATAGTCGAAATTTTTAGATGACCTCGAACCTAGCGACATCGTCCTTGACCCGTTTCGCCAGTTCTTCTTTATACAGTTCTGCGACGCGACTCGAGTACTTTTTCTTGGTATCGGCGTCATTCAAGAGGGACGCGCCGCCGTGCTTTGTGAAGAATTCAGTTGCAAAGGCATTCCCTCCTACTTTCATGTTCCTAAGCTGTGCTAGCTGCCACGAATCGAGGTTCGTCGACCTAGGCCGGACATCAGTGGTCGCTCACGCCTCCTGATACGAAGAGGATCGCACCGAACGAACGAAATGTGTACGCCCATATTTCTGTGATTGCTGGAGCAGTCCAAACAGATATATACGGCAAAGGTAACGCTGGACCATGTCGGGTTACGCGCATTGCAATCAAAGCAAGCCTGTTTTCCGGTCAACTCCTGGCGCCGCATCTGGGAATATTAACGGACCTTGTTGCCTTTCTGTGCTCTAAGTACCTTGAATACTTGCTCCGTTTCCTGTTTTGTTGGCTCTGCCATTGTATCGGCAATTTATCTTGGTGGTCGGAGGCGAAGCGTGTGTCGTGGCCGGCGTTACCTGAGGTCCGCGATAGCACAGCCACTGCACCGCTTTTCAGATTTCTCATTTCAATCCGAGTTTGTGTTCTTCAACTTTCATATTGAACTGAACCGTTCATCAAGTTACAGGAATGACGCCTGGAAAAGTAGCGACGTACCAAACCACAGCCTCGCTCTTCCTTCAAGCTTCAGGGCCCGAACGGTACAATAATGGACGGACGACATCCCACGTTTTTCGGGGCCCTTAAGTACAGAATCTGATCATCAAGGTCAGCAGCATGGGAATAGTCATATTGTGCGAGAAAACAGGTAACAATCACCTCAGTACACGATATTCCAGATTAATGAAACAGCAGGTACACACTTCGAACCATCAGCGAGGTTCCTTGTCCTATGCCTGCCAGTTGAACCAGCCCTGTGATTTGGTGACTGATCACAAGGTACCCGCGAAGCACTACACGGTCTCCAAGAACCCTGTTACAATTCTCCACCTGGACAGGTAGCAGGTTTCTCATGTGTTTGTCGCCCTATTGCCGATCTCTCTCGCGTCCTTGGCGTAATAAGCCAGGACGGACCAGGCATCCAAAGGGAGGTGGTTCATCGCTCAGTCAACGTCTTCACGCGGCCTTTCATGGCATTACAGTAGAGCCACATGCCCGCAGACCAGTTGATCCTCGCCAATGCATTCAACGGTTCTTCGCGAATCCAGACAGATGTTCTTCGTATCATGTGTTATAGCAACAAGGAGGTCATTTATCAGCCTTGTCGATTGTCTCGTTATGCCTGCGCTTCCTGTATCTAACAATGCTGAACCTGAAACACATTTTTGCCCTCTCCCTTCTCTCCTTGGTCGCTGGTGACGTCGCAGTATTCTCTACACTTCCTTCCTCCCAAAATTCACCTCTCGCATTAGCTGAGCCTTACAACACCTTCGACGGACCCGGGTTTCCCGCTTGCAATGCTGTTTCGCAAGTCTATCGGCCTTCGACGGTTGATGAGATGGTCAGCCTAGTCAAGAATGCCAGTGTTAACGGCATTCCGGTGCGAGCGAGTGGCGTAAGTAGTTCACTCTAACAATCTAGAACTCACCATTCACCAGTTTCATAGAACGGTCATATGTGGTGTGCGTCCCACTTCCTGGTGTCACCATGAGCTGAGATTTCATTTCGCTGCTAGATGATACCATGTGTTCAGACGATCCTAACACAATCATTATTAAAACCGACGCGGTAAACGGTATCTCTGATCTTCAGCTGACGGATGGCATCGGAAGCGTAGTTGTTGAGGCCGGCGTCACGTTTCCACAATTGTGAGTCCAACCATTGGACCGCATTCCTTCTTACCGTAACCTTCTTGTAGGGCAGAGTGGCTACATGAGCGCGGTGCAGCGCTGGGATATACCCTCGGTTAGTCCTTCATTCCGTGTTACGGTCTCGGTGGTTTTTGTTTACGTCCTCTGCAGTTAATTGGAACATTACCATAGGTGGGAGTTCATATCCTTCGATCTATTCCGGTGGCGTTCTTATGTTTTAATAGCCGGCGCCGTTGCTATGGGTGCCCACCGGTCCTCCTTACGTGAGGATTCTCAGGTGTCTAGTGCCGCAATGGCCCTGGATATCATCAATGGACAGGGTTCTTATTTAAAGTTGGTCCGACAGGTGACAGTGCTGACCCTATTATTGAATAGGTGACCTTGTTCATCTTGAGAAGGACCAAACCAATGATACCTGGTTGGCCGCCACCACATCTCTCGGACTGCTCGGAGTCATCGCTCGAGTGGAGATTGCTGTCGTTTCAGATTACAAGGTATATGCGAACCAAACAATTTTAGACGAGGAAGACGTCTTGAACGGTGATATATACGCCCAAATTTCACCCTATGTGACTGCAAACTATTGGGTTTGTTTTATTTTCCTTGTCAAACAGGATCAGCTCTGACACGAATGTAGTGGTGGCCAGGTATCTCAAATCTCCATCCGAATATTAATTGCTGTGGCACCAACATCTTTTGGTACCGATAGGGCTGAAAAAGTTCCATCTTCGAACGTATGGTGTAGTTGATATAGATCAACCAGGAGATGCTTTTCAGGTATGTTGTCTCGGTCGGAGTGTAGTTCCGGTATCTCATCCTATCTTAGTCAACCTTTTCTCTGACCGACATCGAAGCAAGCCTTGCACTTACCCTACTCAACGCCGGGCAAAACCTCAGCCTTCCCAATTTTTTCAGCGAGAGTGTCTTGTACGCCATCTGGACAGCTCCGAACTTCCATGGTGGGTGGTCGTCGCTAAGATCACTTGTAACTACACCTGCTGAGTAGTTCGTAGAGAAAACATTTGACGTACCTCTTTTCAGCTGGCCTGTTTATGGAACGGCTTATGATGTTCTCATCGGAGGCCTATATCCAAATGAGAAGGCAGAATGGGACTACGGCCTGCATGGCTTGACTTTGGAAATCGCGGTCCCAGTTACCCAAGCCAATCAGCTCTTAAAGCGCATTCGTGAGCTATTCGATCAGTCAGCGGCTGATGGAAAGGCTGTAACGTCGACGTATCGAAGGTAAATTTCCCACCATATTCCACGTTGGTAGGACTTGGCTGAAACGTTGTATTTAGTGGTATCAATATCAAAGTATGTTTTCTGAATTATTGGCTGTTACATGGACGTCGACATCATTGGTTACAGTTTGGGAAACCATTCGATAGCCTTTTAGGTCAGACGACTGAACGTGTTGGTGACGTTCCTGGTGATTGGTCAAAGGCGGGTGCTAAAACTAGACTTCCGGCTTCACATCTTATGAGTACACAGGGTGCCATTATGTTTGACTTCCCAACCTTCCGGCCAACTTTGGGTGACCACCATCGCTATAACGAAGAATGGTGAGCGATTTCTTCCGGTCCCATTGTCTCTTGAGCTAATGCTTTGACAGGTACGCGATGCTGGCTACTACGCTTATCAATGAAGTGCGACGACTTTTTATCTTGTTGAAGATGGTACTCATCTTTCTTCAGTTCCCAGTCCGTCCGCACTGGACGAAGAATACTCGTTCGGTATTCGAACAAGCTTTGAAGAATCTCGATAAAGATGTAAGTCTTGCCCAACCTGATTCATGTCAGTACTAACGCACGCTCAGAGCTTATCCCGCTTTGCAGAGGTCAGGAAACAGTTTGACCTGAACGGGACTTTCAAGAGTATTGTTGGAGAGATTATTGGCGTCATGTGAACGGACCTCACGATTATTGGTTCTTGTCAAGTCCATTTATATTCGTCATGATTATGGATATCCAAATCCTCCCAAATCCCGTTCTTTGATCGTCGTATTCAAGCAGCCAGGAACCTGTTCCTACATATCTACGGACATAAACTCAGGTAATTAACTCACCGTCTGACCATCCGATGGGCCTGTTCGAGGACGGTGAACATTCCCAGGATTATATTCAATGCTTCTTCTTTCTCCGATTCCTCCAAGTCATCATGGTCCAAGTACATGTATTCGCGTTCATTTTCGGATATCAATATATCAAAAGTCTACGGGCTTCGCCTGCGCCGAGTCGGGCCTTTTTTTGTTCACGCTGAGGAATATTGCAGCAATATCGGAAGTAATAGTCCTTTCGAAATTGTGCCCTCGGTCGTCGCGGGCAGCAAGGCAGCTGCCAGTTTTGGTTGCGCATTGTCGGTGAACATTCCATGTGCAGAAGTCAGGTTGGATAGTTGCTTCTAATATTCGTGCGCTTGCGAAGGCTCTCGAACATGCCCCTGAATGGCGAGTCGATTCTCAGAAATTATGGATGGTAAGAAGACTTGTTCTGTTCAGGAGGTAATAATATCTCGGAGATAGGCTGTGAATGCGAGAATGAATGAGTCATCTCTAGATAGAACATTTCTTTTAGGGTGGGATAGCAAAGAAGTCTAACAGTCTGGAATTATCGACAGCTACCGCCTGGGTTCAATCGTGTATTTGTCTGGGGGAGGGGCCGTGCCTGCATAAGATCTAGAGTTTGTAAGCGACGGGGGAAGGGAAAAGCGAAAAAGATGGGGTTGTCTTCAAAATATCTTATTCTACCGTTGGGTACTCTGTTCAAACAGAGGGATATTATCCGGACTGCAGGAAGACCGCAGTACCAAGGTCAAATTTACTGTATCATCATCATTGGCTGTGAGATACATTTCCTTCAATAATGGCAGCATGTCTTGCGTAGGAGATACGTTCTACAGATGCGTGAGAAGCATTTATCTACGGCTGGAACTCTGCTTTGATTTCAAGGACGTGCTATTTATGCTCATCCGCAGCGTGTAAGCACTGTAAGGTCAATTCAACTGTTGTTTGTTAGCAAATGACCCCCTTGAGCGTTGCATATGCTCGGTATGGCTGCTCGGTGCCTGGGAGTAACATGGCACTATAATGGCGCAATGGAATGGAAAGCGAGCTGAGTAGAAGGTTGCGCCATGAGAAAAAAATATACCCAAGGCATTTTTTGGTGTTAATATAAGCTTGTGGGAAGGATTTCTGACTGCCGATATCTCCGTGATAGTTGTAAAAGCAGCTAAAGATTGGTCTAGAACCTAGGACCGCTAGTAGGACCCGGGCAGGGTGAGGATTTTAGGTCAGATGATCATTAGGACGACATCATCGACATTCAGACTGACAGCGACGCACTGGCAGCGGAAAGGGCCGATCGTGGCTGTGCAAAAGATTACGGAACGAATATTTCGGCTTGTCGTTTCACCGTCATGATCAGGTTCATTCTTGTGCAGGTATGGCATCCTTCTGCGGCGCATTCCTCGCGCTCATCACGTCTAGAATCGTCAAGGAAAGACTCGGTTGTCGAAGTGGTATGTCCCCTACGACGACGACGAAAAGGTCGGTTCGCCCTTGGACCGATTTGCAAGTTCCAACGTGAATGTTTAGGTCAGATTACGCGGCGATGTCCACAGACTCGTGGCGCCTCGGGACCAGAAGTACCAATCGAACTTTGTAGAGGTGAAGCTCCTGGTGCTACCCTTGGTTAGATCGTACTCAAACGTCCTCCGACAGTTCCGAAACTACAAGATTGTCTACCGTCGTTATGCTGGACTGTTCTTCTGTGTCTGTGTAGATGCCAATGACAACGAGCTCGCGTATCTGGAAGCGATACACCTCTTTGTTGAAGTTCTGGGTACGTCGCTCGCAACTAGGGCTCACTCAACGACGCTGAAAGTGCATTGCAGATTCATTTTTTGATAATGTGTGCGAACTCGACCTCGTGTTCAATTTCTATAAGGTGTGTACCTGCCCATAACATCGCCGCGTTCGGCCCCTCAGAATGTACAGGTTTATGCTATCCTTGACGAGATATTCCTGGCTGGAGAGATTGAAGAGACTAGCAAAGACGTCGTGCTATCGAGGTTGGAGGAGCTGGAAAAACTAGAGTAGTGTATCAGTGAGTAATAATTCTATTGACATCGTTGGTGTAAGGATCTTACATGGTGGTGCTTAGTATGCCTGTATCTCTTTGTATATTATTTAATAAGATACCATGGGTCTGGACTTTGCAATCTCAGGTATGCCGTCGTGTTTTTGTCTTCGACGGCTTCTAACTCCAGACGACACCAGAGTTGATAATAAGAGAACCCGGTGTACTTCAATTCAGTCGCTTCACCTGATGATGAAAATTGGCAAAGTGATCCCGAACCTTTGCCGCATGAATATAATTCAAGCACCCCTCGGTTTCTATTCTTGACCGAAGCAACCCAGACTTCTGTTGCCAATCTGAACATGGAAGTTGTTGTCTATTGTCAATCTGCTTCGTCTCTCATGCGCTCTTTCCTCGTTGGATTGAGGCTGTACTAAGATATGCCAGTTTATTGTACGTAGCCTCACTCATATCCAGCCTGTCAATGCTGACGATATTAGATGAGGATGATGGCCGCCCGTATCTCGCACACTTCTGGGAACTTGCAGAGTTTTTTAAGCACACGAATTGGGACCGGACGACTGTGTACGAGAAGTGGCGCATCTGACAATGGTCCCGCCTGCCCCTGCCTTTTTGTGCACCGGTTCTTGCGCCTGGGGCCGCCAGTTCTCCCGAGATTGTGAAGGTCTGACCCCATATTTTTGGTCACGCTGTGGAACGTACGTATCCCAATGTCCTGCTTAGGCTGCGTACGGACATGCCCACTGTTCTCGTCCTCTCCGGATGCCTGCGGATCATGAGTAACCGTGCGTTTTTCAGGAAGCTTCTTCCCACTTCTACTGTCCAGCCCTCTGCGTTGGCCTCTCTATAGCCACCGGCGTCCTCTCCAACACCTCTGGAAAGCTGATACAATGGTGATGTCCTGTTCGTCGTCGTCGTTGTCAAGAAACCCAGACCGAGGATGCCGATTTTGGTCGCACATGGTTTTCGCGTGGTCGAGCAACTAGTACCTGATGGTCTTCGACTTTCGTCAGCAGGGGATATATCCCATGGACTTTAGTCTCTACTCAGTCTAAGTGAAACAGAGATAGGGATGTGAATTTTGCGGAACCTAAACGCGTACCCGGAGATCTCCCCCTAGCTTCCGAAATGCCTCCGCATCCTTTTCCACGGTGATAGACCCTATAAATGAAGGGTCTATCTTAGCCGTAAAGTGATATATTCCGATTACAACACTGTCCCACAACGCGGAGACAAATCACCTACATTCTTTATCTCCTCACAACGATTCCAGTACAGTTCATTCCGGGTGAGTCCTTGCCGTGTGCTTCACATTGTGCCATTGATGGCCGACTATGGGCAGCTCCAGTCCTTGACTGCTTCGCGTTTTGGTTCCTTTACACTGCGCAGAAATTTACTCAACTCTCGTTCATTCCAAATTCCACTCCCGTACCGGGAGACCGTGAGTTGCACGCGTTTTTTCGCTGTCTAAAGCTAAAAATTTCTTTAATAGGTTATGCTCGTCATTGTATGTGCTTGTCATTGGAGGCTTATCGCAACATAGTCAAAAATGTTGGAAGTCGTGCTGATGTAGCAGCTTTGTGCAGAGTCTCGAAAGGTTTTCAGTATGCCGCGGAACGTGCCCTTTATAACACGTTGTACATGCAGAACGTTGGGACAACGATGCTTCTCTGTACCACTCTTACGGAACAACCACGCGTCGCAGCATATGTGGATGCCCTCACCTTGCATGCAGGATCGTCCTCAGAAAATGGAAGCGAAGAGGAGGGGGAGGGGGAGGGAGAGGAAGTCCCACATGACGAAATACTTCCACAGGGGTACTGGACGACCATCTCTCTTGCATTCCGAAAACTTTCGCGGCTACGGTACCTCAATATTCATATTGCCCATGACGTTCCATCATCGAACACCTGGATTCTGGACAACTGTCCATTTCATCTCCGAAGCTTCCATTGTGATCTCGACTGGGACACGCACCTCGTCAAGTTCTTAGAGACCCAAGCGGATCTCGACGATCTGTATATAATAGACTACAACGATTCTCTCATGGATGCATCTGTTGCTCCACCATCCACCACCTCCCCTCTCTCCGCCAACTCGCTTCCGAAGTTGTCCACTCTAGAATGCACTTTCACCGAGGCCGCGGCGGCCCTGGCGCCTCAACGACCTCTCATACGTCTCAAGACATGTTTCTCACGCTCAGACCCCGACGCGAAAAGGATCGAAATGACAAATTTGTTTGCTAAAATCCAATTATCTACCGCCCAGCTCCACTCACTGGATATAGCGGATTCGACGTATGCTGAGTCGTTCTCGGTCGAGCTTCTCAGCACCATTGTCGGCACGTCCACGACGGCGCATCAGCTCCGATATTTGGGCACGCTAGCTTTGCCCATAGCTGGCCGAGAGGTCAGGTCGTCTTTCGCCCTTTGTGTTTCGTTTTTGACGGTTCCGTTTGTGTTCGATGAAGAGATTACGATTTTATGGGATGCTCATGAGGCTTCCGAGGCTTGACTGCATCGAGGTGGAGGTATCTGGGTGGCAGCCAGTTCCGTCGAGCCTGGCCGCGTTTAGGGCCCTTGCGAGCGAGCTGCGCTTATACTGCCCGACGGTTGTAATGGTGGTTTTTGTGCATGAGTTTGAAAGGACGGTGATCACGTACATGGACGGGGTGTATAGAATTGATGAGGAAGTCGGTCCCGAGCTCTTGTGGAGGTCGGACCAATAGGTCAGATCTTGTGATATATCGTGGTATTTATGACTCCTCACTGTTTTGTTGTATGCCAGGGATACACGCTGGACTATTGACTTTTCAACCACGGCTCTTGTATCATGTTCATGTTCAGCTATATACCGCTAATTGCTGTAGCTTCCGACAAATTATACACGTGTAATCTAGGAATTCGTTCGCAGCTTGGGAAGAGCTTGCCATATCACATGGCACATTCGCTCCCTTTGCTATGCCTTTCTTGACTATGAACAATCTGCCGTATCGATGACGTTGTCGGTTACCCGCCTGCCCGCAACTTCTCTGGTAGGCAGACTGGTTCGGGTCTAATGCCTTTCTGTATCTACTTTCATTAGCATACGCTTGTATCTCTATCGTCCCTTCTCATAAAGTTGAACCTCTTTGTCGATTACAGACTGTAAACAACACTAATATAGCGCAAGTCTTGTTGTAGCCAATGTGAAACCGGGAGATATGACTAAGGGACAGAATAATTCAAGTAGTTGATGAGACCCGTCTTCCTTCTCGCCCTGGAATGGGCTGAAGAAGTGGACGACTCGTGTCAGTAATGAGTATGATGACGAAGTCGAAGACAAAATAGAAGAAGCTGACAGATAGTCGGGTGACCTGACCCACTCGTTCTCCTTCCGACTTGGAAATACTATCATCATAACAGGTCAGGTAATCTCACATGTGAATAGCTGCAGAACAAATCGATAAAGTTAACGTTCGAGCTTTAGGTACAAAAACTACCGAAGAGAAAAACCTACCACGCTTCCTAGACTGCCTCATACTCATGAACCCCGAGGAGAAGGATTACTATTGCGAGAGGGTTGATAATATAAAGACTCAATAATGAATCGGCACCCAGAAATTCACCTGCCAGTCAGTAAGCCCGACATTCTCGTAAGCGTGAGACTCGATTGCGCCCACGAAGCACTCGTCCATTTTGATTAACATTCCATAATTGTCCATGTTGCGGCCAGCTCCGAACCACGACGAAGCTATGTGAGACGAGTGACCTATTTTTAGCTCTCAGACGAAATGACGTCGGCCTACATACATCATTTATATCTATTTTAAGACCGCGCTTGGGATCGAGCGCAGATCATGTTTGTGAGGACCAAACAATCCAGGGTATATAAGGAGGGCAGGTTTTCGTTCATAGTCCCTCACTTCTCTTCCTCCCACTTCCACAATCACCCATCTTCACCCAATTCAAACCCGTTCTCCAATATGTCCAGCTCCATTTCCAACATGATGTCCGGTGATGCCAGGTACGTCGTCGTCGTCGCAGAGCGCGTCGAGCGCGTCGTTTACCCCTTGTTCTGCAGCAAGGCCAACGGCCAGTTCCAGTCTACCAAGGGCACCATGAAAGAGACGGTACGCCGGACCGACACGCGTGTTTTTCATCGCTATCGTCGCTTCGCCCGAGCGCCCCGCTAACGTTGATTTTAGATCGGCAACGCCGTTGGATCTGACTCGATGTCTCGCAATGGCAAGAAGGAGCACGCCGAGGGCGAAGCAGAGACCACCGCCGCCAAGGCTCAGGGCTACGTCAAGGCGACCGCCGACCGTGTCATGGGATACGGTCAGTCCGTTATGGGCTCGATGACCGGCGACAGTAGCGAAGAGATGGCTGGTACGAGTAGTCCTGTGATTCATTTCCCCCTTATCTGACCCTCCATCGCAGGCAACGTCAAGAACGAGAAGGCCAAGGCCGAGCAGGAGATGAACAAGTAGATGTTTGTGGCATACCATTCCTGTTTTGATATCCGCATGTTTGTATTGTTATAAATCACATTATAGTAATTTATACGGAAATTGCGCGCGACGTAAGGTAACCGAGTTTTGACTGGATTCTTATGACCCTTGAGTCACAGCTTTGACCGTGTCGACCGCCATTTTCTCTCTTCGCGTTTTGTAGATGTCCTTATTCTGCGATGTACATACTGTTTACATGCATATTAAAATACATTATTCTCAAACCGCGATCCTACACAGAACTTGAATTTACGTAGAAGACAAAGACTCGTCACTCATGATCTGCGAAAACATCTGGAAAGCAGCTTGACCATAGTGAAGCGTGCCATGCTGCTTCGTTTCAGCATAGCGTCAACCAAGAGATAGAGCGAGCGTACCGTGTACGCAGGCACCTCGTGGCCTGCACCGTATATTCGAACAAAGGAAAATGTCCCAGCGTTTTTATGTAGACCAGCGGCTTGTCCATTGACAGTGTAATCTTGCAATTCTTCCTCCTTCAAGATGTCGCTGAACTTCGTGTCAAGCGCGCCCACCTATGACGCAAGGATTAGTAAGGTCTCAATAGTCCAGTGCTACTCGTACCATGGCCTCTACCCCGTTGAAGTTCAAGATATAGTCCTATGCATTGATATAAATCAAGATGTGATATCGAGGCCCAGCATACTTACAGCGTCACCGACATAGACAACTGTTCGAACCTAAAGAGGTACCATATCAGAGGAAGGGACATCGCTGATCACAAAGAAAGCATACCCCTGCGTTGATAACGGTTTCCAAGTCTGGTCTGGAGTTCCTCATCCAATCACCTATTCGAACAATCAAACAGACTTCATAATGGCAGGAGCACGCCGGCTTACCTGTGGCTGCAAAGTTCGAGTAAACATCATCGTTCGACATACTCCAGGTAGACTCCGCGCCAATTTTGCTGGCAACAGAGTTGATGTAGTCCGTGAAATCAGGCGGGTACGCGTCCGGGTTAAGTGATAGGATGAAATAGACCTGTGGCAGCGTGAGAATGCAGTAGTGGTTTATACTGGGAACAGACATCATAGTTTCCTGCCAATGGACTTAGTATATTGTTGTTACAGAAGCTTTGTGCTCGAGAGCAAACGGAGTTGGAACCGCCGTTGTTGCAGGCTGTGATCTATCGCAATGGTGAGGATGGGGGATGCCATATAAACGCAGTCGGGTCACCTGCGCTTTGCATCCATTGGAAGAAGACCACGACGAGTTACCTCGTGCGAGGGTCGACGATGACACTAAAGCGTGATAAGGATTAGAAGCGGCATATGAGATATATCCTGGGTATTGGGATAAAGGATCCTTTGAAGCCGTTGTCAGGCGAGAGAATTTGTAGAATATTCCGACTTACTGTTAGCCCATCCCCGACACCGAGCACCTTGAGATTCAATGTCAGGCCTGAGATAGTCCCGGCAGCTATGGCCGCATTCTGAGAAAGGAAGTATCTGAGTGACGTGATCAGGCAAGCACCAAATGAGAATATGAATGTAGTCACGCACGCCGCAAATGTGGGACCATAATGCCCTCCGTAACTAATAAATGCTGTGTTCAGCGGAACAGTACACGTGGAGCGGGAACGACGTACGATTCGGTCCAAATAGCGAGGTCACGTTCCAGCAAGTTCGAAAACCTCGAGTCTGAGAAGAAGATTTGGAGGAAAGTCCAGACATCGTCCGCCGCCTCTTGGGATGTTCCCACATTTAATATTCCGTGGGAGAAGCCTACGCCGACAGGTTGATCGATGAACAAAAGATTCGCGTTTGTGTTCCAAGAGTAGGGATTGAGTACCACGCTCGAACTGTCGTTGGTTATGCGGCAGGGACCGAGCTCTTGGAATAGACCGATCATACTCGAGCTTCCCGGCTGAATATAAATCAGATTTGAGAGGAAATTGGCTAGGATGCGCGTACCCCTCCGTTGAACCAGAGCGCCAGAGGTGCCGTGTCGGGATTGTTCCGAGCCGCAAAGTACCAAAACCTCCGAGGAAAGTAAGCAAACGCGAGGTGAACAACTTGTCCAGACAGCATACCAGATACTCTCATTCTCGGCGATATCCCCGTAGCCGGAGGCTGAATAGACGCCTTGCGTCGTCTCTGCCAAGCGTCCGGTGAGAATTGTTGGACATTTGAGGAAAGGTTTCACTGGGAAAGCTTACCGCAAACGCCTGAATTTTCCGTGACGCGAAGTTGACCAACAGCTGTGGTAGCATTACCCGCCGCTATCTTTACCTTGCTGATGGTGGCAGTAGTCGTGTTGGGAACGCCTCCGATGACGCCATCGACGATGGGAATTTGACCTGGGGACGCTAAGGCGCTCGCCGATAGGCAAGCAAAGAGAACGAAGGAAAACAGCGACATTTGTTCTGCCAGCTAGCAATCGAGAGGACTGAATAGTCTTATGCATATATACGACGCGATATTTTTACATCGGGCAACGAGGAGACCGCAAGGGGGATCGATCTCAGCATACGACAGACCCGGTTACGAAGCAACAGAAAGGTGATATAGAACATTAACCATGTGCTAGACCACACGTTTGGCAGTATTCTCTCAGATATGACTGTATAGAGGCGGTCAGGAGGGTCGGTTTTTGTTGGATATTGGTCCAAAGGGGTATTGGAGGGATTCAAAAAGCCTGAGGATCACAAAGGGAGCATGCGCTGTGTATTGGAAACAAGGCAAGCGAGCACAGTGTTAATGAGGAGTCAGAGATAGAAGTAGGAGCAGCATGGATTCTCTCTTATCGATAAGCGCGCAGGACCTTCGCATTTTCAAAGGTTGCGGCAAGAACGTTGTATGCCGGCAGCCGCGGTATTTATCCGAGAGCCCAACACCGTTTGTGCCAAGCAAAGAGCACAGCTTTTTTACCTTTCACTCTCTCCACCATCATGCCTCACAAGCGAGCGAAGAAATCAGCGAGAGACCAGCAGAGGCTGCAGATGTTAGGGTCACCTGTCCCTGATACAAAATGAAAGCTAAATTTTTCTAGAGGTTCGGATCTCGCACCAGGAAAGCAAGCCTTGGAAAGTGAAGCGATACCGAAATCCGTTGCTCGCGTCTTGAATGCTGTTCATGTCCGTGAGCAGTGGAAATCAAGGAAGAGGATGCCAGAGGATGATCTGGATGCGATAAAGCCAGGGAAAAGAAGAAAGACGGAAAAAGGTGACCGTGGAGAGAAGAAGGCGAAAACGTCTGGAATTTTGCCTGGAGAGTCACTCCAGCACTTCAATAAGTGCGTCGGCCCAGTATCATTTACTTTGCTCCACTAATTTGCTTATGCGTAGGCGGATAGAAAATGATATGCGCCCCCTTGTCAAAAATGCGGTCCAGTCTTCTCTAGCCAACGCTCGAAAGGTGCGAACCACGGAAATGAACGCCAAAAAGAAGGGAAAAGCAAAACGCGTTGAGGAAGAAGAACGGTCACCTTCGCCGACGCCGATTCCCTCAAAACACGCAGATAGACCGAAAGAGTTCCAGACGATATCTTCTTCCGCTCCGCGCCGGCTAAACGACATTGTCCAGGCCCCACCAGAGCTCACGAAGCTTCCGAGAGGTGCTGTACGGCCCGACAATACTCGTAATACGGGGAAGAAACGCGATGGTGTGCTATCGATGGCGCAGAAGGCCATGATGGAGGATGAAAGAAATAAGGCTATCGCGAGGTATAGAGAGATGAAGGCGAAGCGAAGAACTGATGGAGCTGATGAGTCGTGATGGGTCATTAACTGGCGTCTTGTGGTGCATACTGTTAATTCTCTTCTTTTTCCTCGCCCTAACGCGAATCCCTCTCAGGTCCCTCGTGTCTAGCCTCCGGCATTGTAAAAACTCCTGTTGTCAGTGCAACACATTTGACCAGGTACCTTCCCAAAGTCGTGCGCGACCCAGAACCACTGGCAGACTAGAGGTGACAGTGCTTCTCCGGTGAAAGGCTAATTTTCTTTTGATCTCCAAGGACTCTCATCACCGCCGAAAGCCCGAAGTATGTGAAGCAACGACGACTGTTCACTGTCAGTCAGATTAGGTATGTTTATTCATTTAGCGGAGTTTCCCTCATCCAAGGATTCCTTAAAGGTGTCTGCGTTTCCATATTGCTGCAAGATTGTACTTAGTGTATGTGGCGTCGTCTTTCTCCTCTTTAGTCAGATCTCTGGAACTCATCGACTTTTGTAGTAGCGTAAATGAACACGATGTTTTGAGTGCGCCACGTTCCGAGATGATATGGAGAATATATTGCCTGTCTTCGTCATGGCTAATAGCCTGGGTAATAACACGGTCGGTCAGGTCAATCTCGTCTCTTGACGTAGTCGTCTCTATCTGAAGGACGTCTCAGGTACTTGGGCTTCTAAACGTGTTGCCTTATTCTAAATTTGCTACTCAGGCAGCAAGTTTGAAACTTCTCGCAAACACGAGGATGACAATTGTCTTTTCCAGGTTTGCTCTTTGTTGACAACATGCTGCTGGATTTATAGGTAATCATTGAATCATTTTCGACCCAGCGCTCAAATGTACGAGGTGCTCAGCAGCGCAGGTTGGTACAATGTACGTAGTTCGGTATCTTGCTCGTCTATCTTGTTCCTTCTATTGATTTCGATTTTTTTCTTGCCGCTATCAGTCTAGGCATCTGGATCAGCCTTTTGAAGTTGATGTTCTTGGCGGAGGTGCCCAAGTCCGCGGTATCAAGTACGCCACTTGACTGGTCGTACGGAAAAAAAAGAACCGATTGCCTGCCTTCACCATGGCTAATTGTAAAAATTACAGTCATTCGACGTATCCACACAAAGTTCCTGCAACCCGCCTTATGTTTGAAGGTCCTGCTCCGGATATTTTGATTGTCCCTACACTTATCTATGGACTGATGGGTATCAGATATATCATCTGATTGCCAGTAGGAACCCCATAGGATCAGATCTACAAACCAGAAACAGGGCGCTTATCTCAAAATTCCAACCTAACAAACATGCGGTTCGCGCAGCAGCAGTTGTATTACTCAAGTAAGCCCATTTGGAACGTCGATTTGCTGTGTATGGTTAATAAGCTGTTTAAAGGCGCCTGTCGCATCAGCGAGCTTGAATGAGTTACCGTAGCACGAAACTCTGATACCTCGGGATTCTATGAACTGCAGTCAAGAGAGCTATAAGCTCGGTGTTGAGACATTTTATTGCCGCGGTGTATTTATGGTTCATGCTGTCATCGGTAACCTTGGAGCTCGGTATGGATGCATGGCATGGTCCATGGACTGCGAAATTCTGACATCGTTTGTTCAGGCTGTGACAGGACAACAGGCAGCCGTGGTCCAGGCTTGTGCGGCACATCGCGACAAACGGCAGCTTGTGCGACGTATCCGTATCAGCCAAGATCCCTGATGACATGTTTCCGAGAAATGGAAAACACAGCCGCAACAATGTTATGCTCATTGTTGTTGTTGTCAACATTACAGCTATCCAGATCTCTATCACGGTCAAAGTGACGTCTACCGAACCTGGAGTCATTGACGGGTTCTGACTGGATCCCCACGTCCTCGTGCTCCACGGAATGCTCCGGCTGATGAAGGTGCGTAACAGGCCCTGTATAGATGCATCGAAGTGAGCTGAATTGAAGCCGGTGTTAGCGGATGCGGCGCTCTCAGAACGGATATTAGTATTCTACTCTTCGAATTCCCGTGTAAAAAGTCAAATCCCGATGGCCTATATATCAATCGCCCTGGAACAATATGTATTCGTTCCCTGACCTTCACCACAGATTCCTACTTGTCCTGTTCCCTTCCCTCTATGGCTGACGTCGAAAAGATCCACGCCGACTTCCGTGGTGATGTCGAGAGTGTCGATCGTAGCTCTCACGGCCATGATGACTACCCATCGCACGACACAAAATCTACGCACTCAGAAGGGTTGTCCGAAGAAAGCATGCAGTCTTTTACCTCCCATGAATATCCCGACGGTGGAATGAAAGCATGTCTAGCCGTGTTTGGCGCGTCTCTCGCGCTGTTCAGCACTTTCGGGCAAATGAACGCGTTTGGGACGTTCCAAGCATGGTACGCAGCTCACCAACTACAGCACCTGTCTGCGTCGACCATATCCTGGATCGGCTCTTTGCAGCTATGGGTTTTCTTCTTTTCCGTAAGTTTGCGTAATGCTTCGCTATTGTTCGCTGGCTGAATCCTCCGTTTTGAGGGAGGTCCTATTGGCTTCATGTTCGACTTGTATGGGCCTCGGATCTTGATGGCGGCGGGCTCGTTGCTGTATATCTTGAGTCTCGTCTTGACGAGCATATCCACACAATTTTACCAATACATCCTGGCGCAAGGCATATTATTCGGTTTAGGTGTCGGTTTACTGTAAGTCATGTCGCCGTCGATGAACATATCCCCGGGAGTAACCGATACACGCGCTGCAGGTTCTACCCGTCACTCGCAAGTGTTTCGACGTACTTCTGCAAATATCGCGCTTCTGCACTAGGCATCGCCGCAGCAGGGTCTAGTCTCGGTGTGTGAATCACCACAGTCGAGCATTTGTTCACCGTTGACTGAGTTATATTCAGGTGGCGTCATGTATCCCATAATGTTACAGCACCTTTTCGAGCGCGTCGGATTCGGCTGGGGAGTCCGGGCATCTGCTCTCGTCAGCGGAGTGGGCTGTGGAGTTGCGCTGCTGACACTCACGGCTCTCACGCCGGGGCAAAAGCGCGGAAGCTGCACCTTTGGGCTTTGCTCGACATTCAAAGACGGTCGTTTCAACCTTCTCATGGTTGGCAGCAGTCTTGTTGCGTTAGGTAGATCTACCCCACCTCCTTAACTTTGTTCGACGTCGGCTAACTTCATTAACATAGGCCTTTTCATACCGCTATTCTACATAGTGGACTACGCCCATGACCTTTCCATATCTCGTGACACTTCATATCTGGTCCTTGCTCTAATGAACTTGGGCGGCGTTTTTGGTCGCATAGCCCCCGCCATTCTATCCGACACCATCGGGCGCTTCAACATCCTTGCGCCTTCCGCATTCTTATCAGGTGTCCTCTGCCTGGCGCTGTGGATCCTAGCACGTTCGCTTTCGTCAGTGATCGCCTTTTCCATTTTATATGGGTTCTTCTCGGGGTCGTTCATTTCTGTGATAACGCCGTGCGTGGCGCAGATATCGGACGTTCGGGAGATTGGGAAGAAGATCGGGGTGTTATACAGTGTTATTTCTTTTCCGTGAGTATCTGAACGTGAGATCTTTTTCTGTTGCTGACATCGGTTTTCTTTCCCTCCGTCTAGTTCTTTGATAGGCGGCCCCACGGCAGGCGCTTTATTAGCGCTAGCAGGGGGATCATATACCGGCATGATTATTTTCTCCGGCGCGACGACGATCGCTGGCTCCTGCTTCATTCTTGCCGCAAAACTCATGATTGATTCACGGATACTGGCCCGAGTGTAAAACTTATCGACTGAAACGGACATATATAATTTATCTCATCTTTTGGTTACCGCTACTTATCCCTTATGTATTTTCTACGACCTTACGATACGTCTCACGCGCATATTGCTCCGCCTAGCGCGGATCCCAGAAGGATTTACACGCTAACATGTCTAGTATACCGAAATTTGATGTACGAAGAGCTTCTGATTATCGGAAATGTCACTTGAACCTTCCTCTTCCATTCCGATCTCGTTGGTACAAGAGCCGGGCCGCTGTAACCGTGGGGTATGATGTGAAGCTGCAACTGATGGTAGAGGCGATTTTTTTGCGTATTGTGTACCAAATGGATATTTACAGCATTCGAAGATGCCCTGTCCCGTGGTTTCTGCCACACCACCCTGCGGTCCCGTCGAGTATGAAGGGGAGAAAACACGGCAGCCCCACAGATTCCCGCATTGAATGAAACTGAATAAAGAAGAAATGGGTGAATCGTTCTACGAACTGATGGAAATGGAGCCCTGTACTAAGGACGTACGTATATTTGCGATGCAGTAAACACGATTCGCTTGATGGTGGCGCCGCGTTTTCTCGATGAGGCTTGTAAAGTTCAGCAGGATAGGCGATGCGATGGCAGAGATATTAGCTTTTATGATGGGGGGGTTTGTTCGTTACCATTATGCCATTGAAACGTAAATTTGAGAGGGAAGACCAACCGAAACCTGAAACCGACCCTAAATTCGTTTGAGCAGTGAGCGCCCACTCCGAATACAGTGGTCAGGTTGGATGCTTCCTGAGTATACAACTTCGTTGCTTGGCCTCAGTCTCCCGAGAGCTCTTGCCCTTTACCGAGGGAGACGGAACAAATCGCGCTCTGGGCTTTTGAACGCGCGAGCACTATCTAGATTCCATGATTTAGAAGTTGGAGAGGTAGTTCTCTTTTCGAAAGGGCTGTCATAGCCTCAATCAGTGGTGGCTTCCTAGCTGACCTAGCGAAAAGCCAGCTGCACGGCAGAGTTACGAAGGCAAATATCGTCGCAGTGAAAATATAATCGACCTAGTTCCGTGACTGTCAGCCTGCAGGAGAACAATGTTCAAAGATATCAGAGCAGGCGGAAAAGGCACAAAACACAAGAGGCTAGCTTCGTCCTACTTAGCATTGCAAGAGTTTCTGGACGCCTTTCGTCTGATGATAATTTCAGACTAGAAGATATAAGAAAAAAGACCATTTGATAGACTAAGCCTAGGAAGCGCTCGAGTCGCCACATACTTTTACCTGACCGAAGAGAGGGGACGAGACCAGGCACAGTGAAGACGCAAAAATTGGAGAGATGGTGGTCTAAAATACTTGTAGCCAGGAATACGAAACGGATAGAAAACGGATTTCTACAGCTAATGCTCAGAGCAGACGCGGACGAACGCGGTGTCAACGACAACATAAGGAGAGTGACTTTGGGACGAAATTAGCAACTATCTCACAGTTACATAATCATGATTTGGTTCGAATTGCCTAAATCGGTACGTACTGTACCTTTCACCCTTTCTTTACCAATCTTCAGCTGATTATCCTTCATTTCCTTCGACGACAACGATGAACGCGTCCAGAACAGATTTACTGGCATGGCTGAACGACCTGCTTCAGTTGAACTACACAAAGGTGGAGCAATGTGGAACCGGAGCCGCGTACTGCCAAATCATTGACTCGATTTACGGTGCGTATCGTGCTCAGCGATTTCCTATCGAACTCGAATCTGACTGAAATCTTGGCTTTTTTCTCTCCATATACCACATATATAGGCGATGTTCCCATGCAACGAGTAAAAATGACCGCCAAACACGAATATGAATTCATCGCCAACTTCAAAATCATGCAGACGGTGTTCAAGTCGAAGAAGATCGATAAGGTATGTCGGAATGCAGTATTTGCGGCCGTTGCGAAGAATCTCATGCCCGGTTCCTTCACAAGCCGATACTGGTGGAAAAATTAGTCAAGTGCAAGATGCAGTACGTGAATGCCATTGTCAACGGTATCATGATTTTGTACCTTTTCTTCCCAGGGACAACCTCGAGTTTCTTCAGTGGATCAAGAGATTCTGGGATTCGAACTATGGTGGCCAAGGTTACGATCCGGTGGCTCGACGCAGAGGTGCTCCGGCTGATCCTCCCGCGACGATGGCACCTCTCGCAGCCGGGAACAGCCGTGGTCTCGTAACAGGTGCACGAGCGGGAGGACGAACGCCGATAGGTGGACATCGGGCAGGATCCACCCAGCCCAACGAAGCCGTACAACTTCTTCAAAATCAGGTCAAGGATCTCAGTGCGCACTTGGAGGGACTAGAGAAGGAGAGAGATTTCTACTTTGAGAAGGTACGTTGTTGGTCCCTTGTTGCATTTGTCGGGGATTCGCATACTCAGGCGTTCTGTAGCTCCGGGAGATCGAAATCCTCGTCCAAACACAGGTGGAAGTCCTTGAGGCTTCAGGAAAAGACGACGCCACCTTGAGGGATATCCAGAAGATTCTGTATTCGACTGAGGTGAGGTCCTCTTTCTGCCCGCTAGATTTTTCTGACGTCGGCAGGACGGCTTTGAGGTCCCGGAAGGTGGTCAGGCCGATGACGAGGAGACCTTCTAAGAAGCCAATTTACCATCCGTATCACCCAAGATCGACCACTCGTATTTCTAATTATCCATACCACTACTACCCTACTCGATGTAGATTCAGACCATTTCCTTTAGTATGTTTCTTGTTCATACGCTTCTGATTTTCGTCCCTTCTCCTGTAGTGCATCATCTGACAATCACAATGCAGTTATCATTTGTATACGTGTCATCTCACACTCCTTGCGCCCGGTAAAGAATTCCATGTCTCGCAAGACCACAAGAGACGTCGCTTGTTTGCGAAGCCTTGATCATTTAACAGAGTAGACAGGAACACATGCTTTGGCTTCTGCTTTGACATCTGTTCTGGCCAAGTGTAATACGACCGAAAGCCAAGAAGCTAGTTGAATGGCATACGACAGCTTCATCCTAGTTGCAGGTGTCGACAAAATGGCTGGTGAACCCCGATAGCTATGGCCTATTTTTCTCAATTCTGTGAGTCTTCGCGCTATCCGTTGCATGCAAGCTTTGTCGTTATCCAGGCGAGGTAATTATAACACTAAGCTTTGATATCATCAAGACCGTCGAAATTCGCGAAGGGTATTGTTGCTATCTGATCAAAGAAAGGACCACGACACGAAGTATGAAGTTGAAGGCCGATCTCTCTGGTCATCGAGAGATTTACACGGAACAGGGCGTCAACCCCAGGTGCCTTCGTGGGCGCGTTCTCTCCTCCTTTCGGTGGTACTACCAGGGCGATATGAACGCCGAAGCGGTCCTGCCGTACCTGGCGAGTCCTGCGTACATTCCTGACGACAAGGTATTCTCTAATAGCTATGGCGGTGCACACGGGACGGATACAGATCCGAGGTCACGTTGCCTCGTATCGGCTCGTTAGGATCCAGTTTCATGCATTTATGCTCTCTCACTGCCACCTTCCAGGGACAACTATGATATATATGTAACCATCAAGAGCACAGACTATTTGAGAAACCAATGAACCTGTGAGTTCAAAGAATATCATTTTTACTCTTGTTTAAAGTTCGATTTATATCAGATGAGGTGGTTGCGCAAAGTACTGCTTCAGTGAATAAGACAAATCCCTCGATCTCGACGGCAATCGCTTACCGAGGTCTGTTTTGGTCTTCGGAGAAGTCCTTAGCCTGAAAACAGCTCACATACCGCTGGGGACTATGTTGGCCGATGAGAACATCGAGATGTAACCAGTGCTGGTCAGGATGAAATCATTCGCTGGCACAAACATGCATTAATGCAGACGGCAAGGCACCAATTCCGGCCCATCGCACAAGCTTAATGTAAAGTGAGGACGTCTCGCTCCTCAACTAACACTTGCCTTAAACAGAGTGCTGCAACCGATTTTTCGCTTCACGATCCTGAATATGTGCATCATTGCTGCCTTAACATGCTGTTCATTATATGTTTCAAATATGACACCGTATTAGTGTTTATGCTCTTTCTGGTTCCTTCGTTAACGACGTATCACTGTTGCCCTTTTGCCGTAGGCTTCAGTGAAATGCTGTTATCAAGCCGATTTTATCAAGGGGTCCCTGAGCCCCCTTCTTCCAAAAAGGGTAAGGACCTACATTACTCAATTGACTGACGCCGGGAGTGGCTGTTGTTTCTTGTCCACGACGACGCGTCGTTTCTTTCTTTTTCGCCGTTACTGAAAGGTACTCTTTCTACGGCAAGCACTGTAAGTTGAACCTAGTTCCTTAGCTGCGCCAATATTCTAACAAAGTGTCAAAAAATCCAGATATTGCTTAACGACAAAGGTGCACGCCAGCCTACTACTTTGACTCTATCTGACCTTGTTATAAGAACAAATGACTGTGGAAGATATCCTTTCATCCTCAGAAATATGCCAGGAAATTATTAGATACATCAATAGCCGACGGCGAGGCTATCCAAAAGATCTTTTGGCACTCTGTCAAACAAATAAAGCGTGGCAACGCGAATCCGAAAAGGCTCTGTATCACAGTGTTCGCGTTGACTCCCTCTCTCGGCTGAAACAATTTTGCACAACAATCATCTCGCATCCCCGCCTCGCAGAACTGGTCATCGCCTTCAGTCTCGCGTCGCAATTCATCCGATACACTCCGCCTAGCGCAGCGTATCTAGCCGAGCTCTGGAAAAGTTTTCACGGAGCACTTCAGAAGCTTCCCAACCTTCTATCTCTCTCCATCGCCGAACAGTACGCCGTACCAAGTTGGGTGTTCAGCTCCGAAGATTCGGAAGATTGTTTATTTCCGTTCAGCCTCAATTCTTTGACGATGTACGGCGTGCCGTACAACTCTCAGACAGCAGAATTCATCTGCTCACAGGAGGAACTCCAGCGCCTACACTACTATGCTGATCCCACGGCTGAGGACGTAAAACACGCGCACGAGCCGGGAACGCCGTCTTTGTATGCCGGCATATCACTCGAAGAGTTGCGTGAGCTGTCGGGAAACATCACCATTGTACATGATATACTTTGTGCTCCGTGTCAACCGCCAATTACTCGGCTAGTTATGGGCACAGACGAAGAATGGCCGAATCTTTTACAGGTGTTGCCAAAAATATCGCAAGTACGCAAGACTCTGCGGAATCTAGCCGTGACGCGTATACCGCATGACCCGGCAGTTGTCGACCAGTTTTTGCAGATTATTGCTGCTACGTGTCCAGATATTCTGACGCTGGGTGTGATACCGCTGCCTTGGCTTGATGTGAGTGTTCCTTCCCAGTGTTTCCCCGCTGATTTAACGTCATCATTAATATAGAGATCGGCCCTTCACCGCGCGCTAATGCAGATGCGGAAATTGACAAGTATAGAACTAATACTCCATGGTGGGCTGAAAGGATGGAATCCGATTCCGCAGTCCATGATGACGAAAGCATTCGCATCGGAGCTCAAGATGTACTGTCCTTCATTGATGTTAGTCAGCTGGATCTGTGCCTTCTGTTCATCGCTGATTCTTCTACTAGTGAATGTCATTTCCGCACGCCTTTTGATCGGGCATCCTGGTTTCATAACGGACTAGATTGGCAATATCATGTACCTTCATGATTTTTGACGGCCGACGTCGAGCTATGTCCGTACGACCTCAAGGATCAACCAGTGTCATTGTGAGTCTGATATGTAGAAGTTGCTTTTCACTCATCCGTAGTTATTCAAGGAAAGCTGTGTAAGTGAACCCGTAGAGGTTGGGACCGGCGTATTCGGTGTATTTCTATTAAAAATGCAATTTGATTGCCAACAATGGTGTAAGTATTAAAATATTGATGTTCAGCGATTTCCGGACTCCGTGCAACGACAGACAGCTACGAAACGGAATCTGTTTACTCTCAGGAACGAGGTTGCACATGCTCGTGGCTCCTCTGAACTTCATTGCATAGCGATATGTGTTGCGAAGTAATCTTGGGGACAAGGCGCGCCTTTGCGACATTGAAGGATTACCGCCGGTGACTCCGGCTGATTTTGGGAATATTTTGGACAATGATGACAGTCATGCCACAACCTCCTGGGTTTCCTTCCACAACTACCGCGGTCCCGCCACCACCTTTAACCATGGGCTCTGTCCTGCTCCCAGTCCCAGAAGCCTAGCCTGGTCACGGTGTCTGGTCACCCCTCTTTTCGCTCGTGATTTCCACCGATGTTTGCCACCAGTGGTTCCTCCCTCGCCCTTTCGTGGTCTTCACTCATCTTTTCTCACCGTTTACTGAAGTCCTGTGCAGAAAAATATAAAGAAGAGACCTGGAATCTCGAAGTTAGCCTCCGACCTCCGTACATGACTTGAACGCGTCTGATTTGCAGAATCTGAAGCTCTAAACCTGACGCGTTCATCAGGTCTTCTAGGTTTGACGTGGATAAGAGGGATAAAATGTTGATGGTCTTGTCGCGGTCCACGTCAGCAAACGAGATGGCTTGTATGTTGGAAGGGATCAGGTTGTTAGTGGTAAGAAATCTGGACGCACCTGCTATCCCTGTTGAGGTTTATGATTACTACTACTGGTAAGTGTGCGGAAGTTATTCCCAAGAGGACATTGTCGCCGTCCAAGTCGACGAGTATTAACCTTGGAAGACGCTACGGAAACCATGGGGGCAGTAAGATAAAATCAGAGGTAAGTAAATATAGTGATGCGCACCAAATCCACCGCTGGGCGATGCAGAGTACAAGTTATCCCGCTGACGGTAAAGGATGCGACTGTACTCTCATTTCTCGGACAGCGCCCCAAGCGCCGTTCTGGACACTGGACGATAGGTTCGCGGTAAATCTCTCAATAAAATCAGTGGCACGGATGCAAATTTTTGAAAGCCCAAGGCAAGCATGGTCGATGTCTATATTGTCTTTGTATGACCGTGACCATTGAATATTTGAGGAATTGAACAATGAACACCAAGAATTGACCAAGAATATATAATTGTTGAAATTCCCAAACGGTGGCTCCATATAAATAGCTCGATCGCGACTTGACACCGGCTACTCTTAGCTCTTCCTCGATCCACCACCATGCTCGTCGCGCCGCTGTTCTCAGAGAGTCAAGGCCACTTTCTCGCTTTCTGTTTTACAGTTACATACGTCGGCTCGCTCTACTTGTCGAAGAATGCGCGTCTTTCCTTCGTCGCTTGGTCGACCCACGTACCTGAAGGAACGTCGCGTCAACGACAGCTGAATGAACGGTGGAGGGACGATGCAGACGTGATTAGAGCGCGAATTATCGCGGTGTCGCTGGCGACAGTAGCATCGTGCTTTTTGATCTTCCAAATGCTGTGGCCGTTATATGGTGTGAGTGGCATTCCTAGCATTTGTGCCTCTTGTTGACCGCCTCATACCAGTTTTACGCTGGAGTCCATGTTACATTCTTTAGACTTGGGTTTATATTCTCTCATCCCATCAAAGCACATCTCGTTACACCCTTGATTTTCATCGGCCCGTTCTATTGTCGCTACCTGTATGAAGTCCTTCCGTTCCAAAGGCACTGGAACACCGAGTCGACTATCAAAAAGGTTGTTTCTCTCCCCGGCCTCCGCAACTATCTTGTGGTCAGTACCAAGCCAGAGCTCACGTTCACAACTCATATTTCCTACCTCCAGGCTCCATATACAGAAGAGGTTGTTTTCCGGGCCTGCATTCTAAGTATTTATCACCTCTCAGGCATATCTCGCCTGCGTATGATTGTTCTGGCCCCGCTGTGGTTTAGTTTAGGTGAGTGATTGACGTCCCAGGAATGCACAGATATTTAACATCCGACCAGCTCATTTTCATCATGCTTGGGACCTTTACAATCGATGTGGACGTACATGGGTTGCTGCAAAGCATGCTTCCATGGCTATTTGTACGTCGATATTTTGCTATCCAATTCGGGTCGTGTCTTTACCGACATGTCTTTTAGCATTCCAGTTGCTCTACACCAGCTTCTTTGGGTCCCATTGTGCCTATCTCTTCCTCCGTACCGGGTCCATATTTCCGGCTGTCACCTCTCACATTTTCTGCAATTTTATGGGTGTACCTCACCTCCCACTAGAGCTTGTCGTCTTTCCGGAACGAAGAAAAGGTACGCACCCTTCTCCAGCCAGCGAATGGACTGGTGCTCATCCTTTACTTCAAGCAATCTTTGGGACGTATGCGTTGGGCGTGTTGGCATATGTCTTTGGCATGATTCAGTGGACGAACTCGTCCGACAGTTTGTATTGGCGACCTCCTAGGAGTCTGTTGTGATCAGAATGTCATCCTTCCGCGGTTTTTTTTAGAACAACGCATGTAATTTTAGATTGTAATGGTATGGTCTGTTCATGGATGCTGCATATATGCGCTCTAAGATCGAGCGCCTTCTTCAGAGAAGCAGAGCCGAGGGGAAACTAGACATCAATGGACCGCCTGCTAGTCGAAGCTTGTACGTCGTACCCTCAATCTAGCCTTCTCGCATCTTTTGGGACAAATGGAGAAACCATATGAGCCGCGCCGTAGAGTTGATTATAGACTCTCAATTCCCGTCTGGTCCCAGTCACGAATAGAGAAATCGCGCTACCTCCTTGAGGGAGGATGGCTCACAGCCTAGGATGAAATACATCGGTCCCAGTACAGAGCCTACAATAGAAATCCGCAACGGGGCCTCTAAATTCCAATGAGGGAACGAACCATACAATGATGGAAAGTTCAAGACTGTGATAAGTACATTGGTTGAATAATATGTAGCGTTTTCACGTACCCGGTGGCGATGGTGCGAATCGCCCAACTTGTCAAGAGTTCTGCCCGGAAATTGTACCCATCGAAGATATAGATAAAACTTATTATCAGGATCACCGACTCGGTGTCAAAAATGGAGGTATGTTTTTCACTGCTTACCACCAAAGACACGGTCCAGCCCAAGTGCTAGGTATACACGTAGCCACAGTCCCCATCCCGCCGGTGGCCGATTTGCGCAAAACAGAAAACAGGGTCATCTGTATGATTTTAGCTTCAACTGGAAAACGGGAAACAGCGCCGGAAATTAAGTGTTGGACGCTTTAGCTGCGTACCGATCCCGTTCATTGCAAATGTGGGAGAAAAGGCTGAAGCGCCTAGTGTGTAGAGATATGCGTACTCACCGATAACGACTCGGAGGACTGTACCGAACCCGATCCTCGCGCGTCTCCATCCAGGATGAGGAATACATTGGACGAAATAAGCTTGAGAACGCGAAGTAGAGCTGGCACGCACATGCTTTTGCTTGTATCCCGGGTAATACTGCCGGAAGCTTCTTTTTGGAGTGTTCGAACTGGGGAATGGCAGTACGAACTTGGGACAGTCTCGAGTTTCTCTCCGGAACAACTGCGGCAAATTAAGTTGTGTGATATCACAGCTGTCTGACGCGAAACCACATCCTTATCCTGGCATGGTTTTCACATACAGTAGGTTTAGACACGAGCGGTTTGGCTATTCATAGCCAATCAAACCTAACCTGAAAAGCACCGCTCACAAGACGGAATGGCAAGTTTAAAGGTTCCATGATTACGGCAATGGTGGGTCCGTTTTCCTGTTCGAACCAGAGTGAACAGGAAATGAGTCCAGGGTATGTAGGGTCGATAAAATGAATGATGGAAGTCAGTGCTCCCGAAACCTCGGTACAGCACTTTTCTGGCGAAGAAACTGGCGAGATAAGCACCGTTGTAGGAAACTGGCTGTTCAGGTGTCATACGACTAGGACAAGTGACGCCAAGGTTTTGAAGTGAGCTAGCTCATTAGAAGGGTTGCAAGAAAAAGTGGAGCACTGGCATTCGGCTCGAGTTGAAATTCGAGGTCGAGTGCCTTAATGTGACGAGACGCGTTTTTGAAGGCAGTCAACGTGTATTCGGGCATGTTCGAACTACCGTGACATCGCGGTCACGTCAATCCTGGATTGATAAGTAAGTAACCGGATGCATGGTCGGACCGCTTAGACTCAACTTAGACTTATGTCCAGAAGGACATGTAATGTGCGCATCGAAGAGAGAGCATTAACCGAGAATCTGGGTAGGGCTTGACGCCCGATGAATAAGGTTTTGAAGTGAGCTAGTTCATTAGATGGGTTACAAGAAAGAGCTGAGCACGACATCATCGCCCGAGCGGCTTTGAGTTCTGAGAAAAATACCAGTACAGATATTAAATCAAACTTCCTTCTACAATCCTTAGAGAGACCTCCCCTGTGACCTGCAAAGAATCTGTGACAGTGCTAATGAGACTGGCGTTCGAGCCGAAGGAATCGCCTTCTCCCAAGATATAATCCGAAGCCGGCCAATATGGTACCACTCCAAAGCCGACCCAAGAATTCGACTCCTGACAAAGTCGGCAGCAAGCATCTAGTCTGAGAGAGAATCATAAGCTACGTCTAGTGGGTGAAGCTGAGGAGATCTCATACCTCCTAGACGACCCAAACCACAAGAGTGCACGCCGAGGGCAAAGATGCCAATGTTACCTTTATTTAGCAATGTCAGAAAACCTGGGCTGCATAGGGAGGGCCAAGGCATGTATGCTCCGCGCCAAAGAACTCCTAGACACACTCCCAGAAAGGTGGGACCCACGATGGAAGACTATGAAGAGCCCCCCCCCCCAGCAACTCGACGAGGGGTTCGAATTCGATCGCAGGGTTACCACTCACGGGTCCCTAGCAGATGTTTTCCGGATGTTCACAGAAAGGATCATATGCAACACTCCCCGACATGAGAATAAGCTTAGCTAACGTCGAAGAAATCATCGCCGCTACGGATGGCTCATGCATAGATGACGGGACTGACACCGCGCGGGCCAGAGCAGGCATATACGTAGAGGGAGAGAATGGCATGAAGTTAGCCATCCGAATCCCGTCAAATATTCCTCAAACCAACCAGGTAGGCGAAGCGATCACAACGAAAGAGCTAGCAGATAAAGTGAACAAGTGATCTAGGCTACACAATGACACAGACTCACAATATGTACTAAAATACCTAGCATTCTCACTCCGTCGCATGGAGGACTCTGGCTACGTTGGTATCCCCAACAGGAACACCATCCAGGCCATGGTAGTGAGTTTTCGATGCCGCAAACAAGTTTTATGAAATGGGTTAAGGGTCATAAAGGCCACCGAGGAAACAAAAAAGCAGACCTTCTGGCAAATGAAGGAGCAGAAAAGGATGAAGAAGATACTATTAACCTGGAGATAGACACCGCTCTCCGGTTGACAGGCGTGTCATTAAGTTCAATGACACAAAGTCGTGTATATAAAGCCCTGCGGGAACGCCGTCAACGGAAAATGACAACGCGCCCAAAGACGGCAAAAAACCCAGAAAAAGCTATGGATGAGGCGTTCACCAATTTTGGAGTGTAACCTTTTGCGGGAAACCTATGGAAATCGTTCCACCACCGAGGCATAGACCGAAGCACCAGATATTTCTTATGGATGCGAGTACAGAGTCGGCGAAAAATGGCTCCACTTTGCTCTGGAATATTATGAACTAGCATTCTGTGAACATCGGTGGAAAGTATGGAACACATACTGACAGCCTGCTCCTCGCCTGGTCAAAAAGAAATTTGGGACCTCACCAAATCTCTCTTGGAAAGGCGCGGTATACCCTGACGGACCCCATCCATGGCAACAATCCAAACCTGCGCAATCCCAATATTCAAGAGGCCAAACAGACAGCGGGAAGGAGAGATTCTATAGAATCGTAATGTTCACATCGGCCCAACTAAATTGGAATCTTCGCTGCGAAAAGAGTAATAAGTAGATAAAACAGGTCCTTCTCTCCTGATCAGGTACGGAACAGCTGATGACATACAAACGTTTTGGCAAAGAAGTCCTTTCGAAAGACCTAGTCTTGAAAACAGGGTCTCTCCGAAAAGAGTGTCACCTTCCTCCAGATTGGACAGAAACTAGCGAGGTTTTAGTGGGTACAATATCGTGATGCTACGGCGCGAAGAAAGACAGCAGATCAGCCTGGCCATTAGATAAGTCACGCTGAGTCCCACACAAATCAGTGCGTAACGCATTTCCTTGCGGTGCATTCATCTCCCGTTAATTTAGAGAAGAACCAACTACTCAGCTTGGTTAATAAGGCTACATGTTGGAGCGACTATGTCGCTGGACCGCCTCCACGAAAAAGAAAAAAAAGAAGCACTCGGCTCGAGAAATTCGAGGTCAAGTGCCTTGATGTGACGAGACGCGTATCTGGGCATGTTCGAACCACCGTGACATCGCTGTCGCGTCAATCCTGGGTTCAAGGGTTGATAAGTAAGTAACTGGATGCCTGGTCGGACCGCTTAGACTCTGCCCAGAAGGATGTGTATTGTGCGCAAGACAGAGCATCGATGAGAATCTGGGTAGGGCTTGAAGGGTATGCAAGAAATATCAGTGGTGGCAGACTGAGAGAAGTTATTACGAAAGTTTAACGTCGACTGTCAAACTTACCCTGAATAAGTCACGTTTTCGGGGGGGCGTATCAACAGAATCTGTCCTACCCCTGCCGAGACAAAGCTAGAATGTTTCGTAGGGAATCTGGTCATATAATTTGAGACTAAATAAATGGATTGGGGGGTGGCCATGATAGACATCTCGTCGTCCAAGTATTTTTTTTGGGAAGCTTCCGGCACATTCCCAAAAATGGCAATGAACTCTTCTACCCGCAAGACCTTGACCATCGACCACGACCACGACCACCTTTCCTTTCCACTTTTCTTCTCTTCGTTCCCTTTTTACCCGTTGGCCATCACCGCAGCTAAAGCACTATCATCGCCCACTGCTGCGATCCTACAGCTCTGACATAAAGCAGTGCTTCAGCAGCTCCTAACATTGCCCCCACGTTTCCATTCAAGTGTAGCCAACTTGGACCCTTACTTTTCATCACTTTTCGTTGATTCTCCTTTGCGACATGTCGCAATACCCAGAGGTGCGTAGAACGTCTTTTCTGTATTTCTCTGATATTGATATCATTCAGGCCGACGAGGCCCAACACAGGCATTTCAATGATGGGTACCATCCGTACTCTCAGACTACGACTCCAGCTCCCTACGTCTCGCCGTTCGACCAACAGTACGACCAACAGCCGTACACGGACTCGTACTATGGGCAACAGCAGACACACCCGAATCCCTATTCGTCGCCGCCTCCTTTACCGCCACTGGGAGGATACCCGACCTCGCCGCCTCCTCAGCATCTGGATCCGTATGGCGCTCCTATGGCACCCATATCTTCACCACCGTCCCACGAGTACCTCAGCACCCCGTATCAACAAACATTGTCTCCCCCGCCAGGGGCAGCAGGCGGCTCACTCCCCTCGCTTTACACCAGGCAGTCTTACGAGTTGCGCGACGAACCAGCAGTTGATGGCGATGACCAGGGTCATATTCCACTGCTGCCGAGGCACTCCCCCGCACCACCACCTATCGATATGCCGGTTCCTGGTGGCAACGGCAACTACGGAGGACTCAACGACGACGACGACGGGAACTTCATTCGTTACGGCAGGATCCCGCAGCGCGTGCCAAGGCGGTACAAAACTACGCGTCGGGTGGCTTTGCGGGAAGGGCATTACGTCGTAGAAAATGAGGTCCCGGAAAAGCTCCTCGAGTTATGCCAGAACCGCACAGACCGCGAGTTTACTCACATGCGGTACACGGCCGCTACCTGTGACCCGAATGACTTTCAGTCTGCAGGCTTCGGTCTCCGGCAGCTGGAGTATACTCCAGGCCGGCGAACCGAGCTCTTCATTGTTATGACCATGTATAACGAAGACGAGGAACTGTTCTGTCGGACGATGCATGGTGTCATGAAGAATATCGCGCATTTGTGCTCAAGGACGAGGAGTCAGACGTGGGGAAAAGATGGATGGAAGAAAGTCGTTGTGTGTATTGTCAGTGACGGTCGAAAGAAGATCAACTCCAGAACGCTCAGTGTCATCGCTGCCATGGGTGTCTACCAAGAAGGTATTGCCAAGGTGCGTCATCTCCTTAACTACCCCTTCGTACCATCATTCATCTTTGATTTAGAACATCATCGACGAGAAACCCGTTACCGCCCACATCTTCGAATACACCACACAAGGTGCGATCTTCTTCATCGTATTTTGAACTCGATCCTGATCGTCCCCATATTAAAGTTTCTGTGACACCATCTTTAAAGATCGAGGGTGCGGAGAAGAAGCATGTTCCTGTCCAGATCATCTTTTGCTTGAAAGAGCAGAACCAAAAGAAAATTAACTCGCATCGGTGGTTCTTCAACGCGTTTGGTCCTATCCTCAATCCCAATGTCTGCGTTCTTCTTGACGTTGGGACTATGCCGGGTGTCACAAGTATCTACCACTTGTGGAAGGCGAGTTCTGATTGCCGCGCTGCGATTGTTTGAAGCTTATTGGACATTTAGGCCTTTGATATTAACTCAAATGTCGGGGGTGCATGCGGCGAGATCGTCGCACTGAAGGGCAAGTGGGGCCGAAACCTCATCAATCCGTTGGGTGAGTAGCACAGTAAAGTGACGCGCCCCGACTTCTGACCTTGGCTGTAGTCGCTGCTCAGAACTTTGAGTATAAGATGTCCAACATTCTTGACAAGCCCTTGTCAGTACCCATCTTCTCGATCTTCATTGGTTTTCTCTAACGTGATGGTGTAGGGAGTCCGTCTTTGGTTACATCACTGTCTTGCCCGGAGCGTTCAGTGCATATCGGTACATTGCTTTACAGAATGATGCTAGAGGCGAAGGGCCGCTGCAAAAGTATTTCCTCGGAGAGAAGATGGTAAGAACACCCATTAGCCGATCTTCAACTGCTAATACTGCCCTGTAGCATGGTGCCGGAGCCGACATCTTCACGGCGAACATGTATCTCGCTGAGGATCGTGTATGTGTCATTACTGTATCTGCGCACGACTCCAAGTAAACAACCCCTACGTAGATCCTTTGTTGGGAGCTGGTATCGAAACGAGGCGGAGCCTGGATTCTTCACTACGTCAAGTCAGCCTACGCTGTCACCGATGTACCCGATACGGTAGGGATCTCACTCCCCAAGTTTCGACGGCATACTCAGAGCATTGGCAGGTTCCGGAATTGATATCTCAACGTCGTCGATGGCTCAACGGTTCCTTCTTCGCTGCTGTGTTCAGTACCCTCCACTTCTACTATATCTATCGGAGCTCGCATACGTTCTTGCGTAAATTCTGGATACACGTCGAGATGTTTTATCAGTGCTTCAACTTGATTTTCAGTTGGTTCGCTCTGGTGTGTACACGCCCATCAACGGCTGGATGCCTAACACTAACGGTTCTCTCCAGGCTAATTATTACATCGCATTCGTCATCCTCTCTGATGCTATGGAAGATACTAGCTTTGGTCTCAAGGGCATTCACGTCTTCAATGTCATCATCAACTACATCTACCTTGGTCTTTTGATAATGTGCTACCTTCTCGCGTTGGGAAATCGGCCACAGGGAAGTAAATGGGGGTACACCACGGCTTTCATTGGCTTCGCGGTGATCACAGTCTATATGACGGTATGTCTTTCCCCTCTGGCGAACTCATGCTTTCTCATACCCGTGTTATCAGTTCGCGGCTTTCTTCCTTGCGTTCAAAGGCATTGAAAATCTATCAAAATCCGAAGGAACCAGTCTGAGCGACCTGTTTACGAATTCTATCTTCAGAAACATCGTGCTTTCAATTTTGGCTACCCTTGGGTTGTACTTAATCTCAAGTTTGATCTTCGTAAGTCGTCGTCGAATCCCCTGTGCTGGTCTTTTGTCTCATACGCGCAGTTCGAACCTTGGCACATGATTACCTCGTTCATCCAATATCTCCTCATGGCGCCCTCCTACATCTCCGTCTTGAACGTCTACGCTGTGAGTCACCCCTTCCCTTCACCCCCTCCCCCTCCCTCGTTCTTAAGTTGAATCCCATTAGTTCGCCAACGTCCACGACGTCTCATGGGGAACCAAGGGCGACAACAAAGTCAGCACGGACCTCGGCGTGGTGAAGAAGGAGTCGGACACGAATGAGGTGTCGGTTGCTGCGCCGACGACGCCGGAGGAGCGGAATTCAGCCTATGATGATGCGCTGCATGTGTTGAAGACGAAGCCGCCAAAGGTGGATAGTAAGCCGGATGCGTCGACGCACCAGGAGGACTATTACCGGACGTTCAGGACCAATGTCCTTCTTGCGTGGACACTATCGAATGCGCTCTTGGGAGCGGCCATTGTGTATGTTGACTGATCGTGTTGTCGTGCCTGTTCTGAGCGATATCTTTGCAGGACTGCGAATAGCAAAGCGTCTGATACGGGTGCTGCAAATAGCGTCAAGGGGTATATGTCGTTCTTGTTGTTTTCTGTTGCTGGGCTTGCATGTACGCCCACCTTCCTTTCTTCTCTGCTTTTTTTGGCCTGACACCTTTTTTTAGTTGTGAGGTTTGTGGGGGCGACGACGTATCTGATCATCCGTCTGTTTGCTGGAGAGTAGACTGTGGGGGAGGGGTTTCTTTTCACTGTGTTGTTATTTAACGATCCTGCATTTGTTTGACTGACGACCTATTTATGTCTTAATGTACGTGTGCTTGGCCATGAAAGGAATGTTCTTGTAACGAGACTGGGTAAGTGTGTGATCACTCGGTATTGCTCCTACACCCCATTCCTTGGTCTTTATGCTTCGTGACTCTTTCAAAAGGCGCGCGAGTTAGGACGAGGTGCGTCGTAGTATGTCCAGCCTACAGCTGACATTCTGATTGTATTCTTCGTAGCCTGCATGATGAATCACTCAATAGTCAAAGTCATGGAACGGCCTCCGTCACGGTTGATCCATTGTCTCCGCTTTTCTTGGCTGTTCAACCAATATGCAGACGTCCCGCTGAACATGCAGTACCGTATATCGCCAAGACATTTGTCAAACCCGGCTTTTTCTACTTTGCGCCGGCAAATAGTAAGACACCCCCGTTTTACTCTACACCCAAATCTTTCTTCTTCGGCGGAACTGTTCCCATATCTCTTATATTTAGCTGACACTAAACTTTGACTCGTAGGACAAAGTTATTTTCTTTGAACTTGAAGCTCGGTGCGGATGATGGTGTGAACGGATCAAGTGGGCACTACATACACTGTTGGTAGCTTTTCGACTTTCCGCTCCCAGACGCATTGACTTGGATAATAACCGATCCTTCTGGTAGTAGCATGGGATGTTATCATGCATCGATGGCACCTGCATAGCCCAACAATGCCTGCGCCCTCACGCCTGGGCCTGGATGTTATCTAGGAGTTTCTCTCTCGTGATTCCAGACACCACGGTCGGGGGCCTCAGTCATCTGACATCTTGTCCATTCTAGCCTGAGGTAAGTTCGCGGTTTCTCCTGGCGGTCTCAACAACCCGTGGTGTGGAGCCTCATATGCTATATAAGCCCCAGTGCGTGTTTAGTCCTAATCCCCAGCCCCGAGTCCACAATGAAGTTCTCCTTCCCTCTCCTCTACATCCTTCCCGCGCTCGTCCTCTCCGCGTTGGTTTCTGCTGGAGTCTTCATCTCTCCCACTCCTGGCCAAACGCTCTCTTCCACTGAGGTAAACGTTCTCTCTTCAAGTTTTGCCGGTCTGACTCTTGTTCAGCCTTTCAACCTCACGTGGACTTCTGGGAAGTACTTTGAAGAAAACTCTGTGAACATTACCGTCCTCCTCGCGCAGAGCCCGTTCGCCAGTACCCTCAGCGGGGTAACGTTGGTTCAGGGCCTCGTCTCTCCTGATGCGGGTATCGTGACATACTCTGCCGAGTTGCTACCGCAATATTTCTATGGGGTCAACATAACGGGCGCATTTGATGTGGTGATTCTTGAGACCTACCTTGCGTATTCGGTAAGTGAAAAATTTCTTCCCGGGTAGTGCGTGTGATTCACATATGTTCTCAAGCATATAAACTATGCAATTGATGTGTGGACCCAAACAGTCAACTTCGTTTGATGTTATGGTTTTTCACAACACGATCTCGATGTTGTTTCGGATGTGTCTATCTATGCTTTGACAATACCTACCATGAAGATATATCGTTTTTGGCCCTTTATCTGCTGGGCTCGCCTGCACATCGCTCTAGCTTGATACATTGGAATTCAAAGTAAAGGGATCTCGGTGTTGCGTGTACGCCTAAAACTCGGGCACAAGTGAAATAAAAACCGTGATTGAAGACCGCAACAGAATCCGAAGCCGCGTATTCGAAGTACAGAGAATAGAAGTACATCCAGTTTATCATAAAACGTCATAGTTTATTCCAGTTGAGACCACCGCCGTTCTCGTGCTCCGCATTCTGAAAACTCCTGACCACCTTTGCTCAAATCATAACCACGACTGCTTCTGCTGCTACTGGCTTCCTCCAAATCCATATTTTCCCGCCAAGTTAGCGAGAGCTTTGTTCCCCTTCCCCTTTTTGCTGGCGTCCTGAGTAGTATTAGGCTCGGGGTTGGGGGAGGGCGCGTTCCCACCGAACCCGTATTTAGACTGGAGATCTGCGAATGCAGACGCGTAGTCCTTCGTGGGGACAAGGGTCTGAGTAGATGAGACCGTGGTGGTCGACGAGTTGTTTACGTTCGACGGGTAGGAAGTCATGATTGAGAGCGACGAAGAAGTATAGCGCTGTTTGTAACGTAGTTCACTTTGTAGAAACAATTCTCTGAGTTTGAGATGCACAACGCAAAATACTTTTATAGACGGCCATACGCGCCTTGATGGAGCTGAGAAACGAGTCATAGTACAGTGATGCTGCGATATTGTACTGCGCCCCCTACCGCCGAAGAGCACTTCAGTACGAGTCACAGAAAGAAGAGCCGTGATAGTGAGCTGCGCGCGGATTATAGGTGAATAGATATCTACCAGGGAACTTGGAATGGTGCTGCGCACGACTAGCGCCAGGAGTTCAGCCAAGGAACCGCAGTAGGTACAGGACCTTGAATGCTCGAAAAGCCTCATGGTGTATGGAAACGCTTAGTGTCCAGATAGATAACGACTTGACTAGCTGTGCAAGGCCACTGCGCAACGAGTGTTGAAGGTGGCAGAAGTTGACAAATGCACACACACTTTGGCACCGCCACATCCACGTGTAAATGATTGATGCTTTGATTCCGGGACCTCTGTTGGCTCGACTTTTTGTCATCGCAAACTCTAATGCCTCCCATGTCATCGTGACCGGTGCACTCTTGTCAAAGGGTACTTAGTGCGTAGTTCAAGTATTATTGTCCACGTCGTATGCTGTTTTCTTTCACCCTTCCACATCCGCCGGACCTGACCCGTTCGATGCAGTGCGGATTCGGAGCTAGATCTTCTATCTTCGACAAGTTCACTATTTTTTCCAGTCACCCTGCATGCTTCACGTCCGCAAAAATCAATCCCCAACGAGTATCGTTACCCGCTGCCTGATATTCATCTATCTGTATTGCAGTCCGTATGATGAATCACTTCAAGTTATGGGGACGGCTTCCGTTGTGATTGATCCATTCGTTACTCCTTTCTTGGTTGTTCAGTAAAATGCAGCCAGGTCCTGCGAGCAGACTTCCGCTGAAGATGCGGTGCCTTTTATCGCCAAGAAGCCGGCTTTTTCGACTGTGCGCGCGTTTCATGTCTTCCAAAGCAAGATATGTTACATCCACGTTCCACTCTAGGCCCAATCTCTTTGATCGACTACTTGACGTTATCGTGTGCAGGCGTCTCTTCTCTCGCACCGACTGATATTAAACTTTGGCTTGTACGACACAGTTAGGGCAGCCATTTCTATCCGGGTTATTTCTCTATTTTTGAAGCTCTGCGTGGATACCAAGCAATTCGACTTTAACAGTGTAAACGGATCAAGCGAGCGCTACGTACACATCGGTGAGATGTTGGTATCTTTTCGAACCTCCGCATTGCACATTAGTCCAACGTTTGGCTGTCAAGCGAACTTGAATTCAGTCCTACTGATGTAGGATTGTGATCATACTTTGAAGGCACCTACTCGCGGTTGGCTTGGGTTGTCGCTTCAGTCATCTAGCTTTCTGGCTCTCCCTTCTTACAGCCATGACTCCTTTTTCAAAGGAAGAACTGGTCGCTAGACCTGTACTTCGCAAGGGAGGTACCGTCTAGAGAAAGGATGAAGTTTCAGCTTGGACCTGAGTGCTACGAAAAGTCGGAGAAGGTGCGTCGTATTATGTCCAGTCTACAAATCGTAGGACTGATATACATTTATCTTTACTGCAACCAGTACATATGACCAATCTCGCAATCTCTATTCTATGCATATATATCTTTGGCTGGATCTTGTTCTTACCAGGCTCGTCGGGGTTACAAACGTGCGCTGTTCCATCCGCTTTTCTTGGTTGCTCGATCAAATGCATTACTTCTCATCCAAGAACCAACGGCACTACGACCGCGACTCTGTCTAATTGCAGGCGTACACTGAAGATGCACTGCCGTCAAGACAAATGGACACCCCGACTTTTTCGACTGTGCGTCCCCAGGTGCAATTGGCGGGTGTTTCATTCCTGTATGTTCCCTTCCAAAACAAGACATTCCCGTTCTACTCGCCAATCTCTTTGATCGGTTGACAGCCGTTCCCTCTTGCAGGTATCTCTTACCTTTCGCCCTACCCAGTAAACTTTGGCTTTTAGGACACGGTCGGGGCAGGCATTTCCATCTGGATTATCTCTCTGCAACTCGGCGCAGATACCAAGTGTATGGCTCATTCGGCTTAAGGACGACACTAGCTCGACGCACTCGTTTTCGTTCCAGGTGTTGGCCTATTTTCGACCCTCCGTCATCAAGGTTACATTTAACGTTAGGTCATCAAACGAACTTGAATTGGATAATCTTTGATCCTAAAGTGGGATGTAATCATACTTCGATGGCACCTGCATACCCCAACAATGCCTGCGCGTCAAGAAAAATCCGTGACGCTTGGGCCTGGATGTTATGTAGGAGTTTCACTCTCGTGATTCCGGACACCACGGTCGGTGGCCCCAGTCATCTGACATCTTGTATATCCTAGCCTGAGTTAAGTTCACGGTTTCTCCTGGCGGTCTCAACAACCCGTGGTGTGGAGCCTCATATGCAAATATAAGCACTGTGGTGTTGGTCCTAATCCCCCAGATTCCACAATGAAGTTCTCTGTCCTCCTCTACATCCTTCCTGCTCTCGCCCTCTCTGCATTAGTCTCCGCTCAAATCTTCACATCTCCCACGCCAGGTCAAACACTCTCTTCCACCGAGGTAAACACACTCTCTTTCGTCTTCTTGGTCTGACTTTATTTATTCAGCCTTTCAACCTGACGTGGGTCTCTGGGACGTACTTTGAAGAAAACTCCTTGAACATCACCGTCCTCCTCACACGCAGCCCATTCGCCAGTACCCTCACTGGGGTAACGTTGGTTCAGGGTCTCATCTCTCCCGATGCGGGCATCAAGACGTACTCGGCCCAGCTGCTGCCGCAATATTTCTATGGGGTCAACATAACGGGAGCGTTTGATGTGGTGATTCTTCAGACCTACCTCGCGTATGCGGTAAGTGAAAGCTTTTTTTCCCTGGATAGTTAATTCACATATGTTGTCAAGCATTTTAACGATGCGATTGATGTGTATATCCAAACGGTCAACTTCGTTTGATGTTGTGGTTTTTTGTAATGCGATTTCATTGTTGGTTTGGACGTGTCTATCTATGCATGAGGATATATCGTAGTTAGTCTCTTTATCTGCTGAGCTCGCTTGCATATCGCTCCAGCTAGAATTACATTTATAAATTCTAGATTCAATGTATACGAAGAATCGGCAAAGCAATGGGTATCCTTACTCGTACTGTCTACGTCGTACTAAGTATCACGGCGGTGTCTAGGAAACAGGGCCAATTCACATTCTGAGTCTCTTTAAGAAATGGCTACTACACGACAACAAAAGCGCTGCAGGAGGGCGTCGTTCGTCGCGGGATTAGAAAAGAACATCACGGCACACAGGTAATTCAAAGGCTGCAACCAGCGAGTACCGAAGGCCAAGCGTGTCCAAAACCTGCTGCAGGTCAATTATATCGGCCGGACACGTCCGTTCGGGGATACATTTAAGAATCTTATCAATGACCTTCCCCGCACCACTCCGTTGGAGCACGTCTGCTACACATGCATGCAGGTGGAGGTATCCTGGATTGGGCGGTGTATCCCCCTCGAAGACGATGCGGTTCTTTATAGGCACGAGCCATATACGTTCTCCATACGTCTCCGCGGTATATTCATCGGGGTTCTATCAAAATGAGCTAGTGGTAGATGACGCAGCGGGCGCGCTCACCGTCGTCGGCTTGAGTGAGAATAAGAAATTGTCGAAGAACATGCCGATGTCATGCTGCGAGGCGATGGCATTATGGGGCCCGTCCGCCAGAACGTCTAGGTTCACCGTTGGGTCGATATAATTCTTGACAATATCTCGTGTCATCGTCCCGAAGAAATCTATCTGTCTCTCGGACGTCAGGACCCCCCAACTCGGGCGGATGAATCAACATCACCTTTTCGGAGCCTACGATTGGGCTATGCAGAACACGACCGATTCGCAGATGGCACATGGGTACTTTCTTGTGTCCCATTTCCCCAATGCCGGATATGGCACACTGGTAATCTTGTCGGAGTAGCACCTAGTGAGGAGAGGCATGAGGTATGTCGGGATGTGAGGCATGAAATGGAGAACCTGCTCTCGAAGAACATCACATGACGGAGAAGATTTCTTCCTCCGGGCTTCACGATCCTCGTACCAGTTGAGAGCCTTGACTGTTAAGCGTTAAAAAATCAGCTGGTATCGAACAACGTACGAGTCACTGACAGGGCCATAGAAAATGTGCGAACCACACCAATCCCAGTTGCCCGAGCGCACCGTCCAACTTGCAAGCACATATAGCCGAGCTAACATATCGCAGGCCACAGTCACTAGGCGCACAATCCAGCATGGCAGATAATACAGAAAGGAGACTTCCATCCAAGACAGAGAGCCACGCCGGGAGAGAATAGTCACAGTTCTGAATGAGACCTCGTGCGCTAGCGACAAGAGAGTCGGTCGAGTAGTTTGGGTTCTCCATGATTCGAGCAATGTCGTCCATGGATGGGATTTGCTGCCGGTCAATTCGTTGATCCTTCTCTTCAGTTCCAAAGCTTGCCTCAACTGGGACGTCGCTGTTCGAAGTGAAGTGAAAGTAGTAGTCGCAAACTTCGGCCCTTCTAACAGGAGACACAGACATGGCCGTAGAACTTAAAGAAGCTTATGCCTTGTAAGCTTAATTTATATAAGTATAAATTAAATAAATAATAAATTTACTCTGAACTTTTTTTTTTTGGTGGCATGGGTTCCCATTTCAGGGATTCGCATACTGGGGACCGACATCGTCGTTCTCCAGTCTGCGCCATTATTTCGCCGGCTGCTAGCCAGCTAGTTCTCAATTCATCACCCTGAAGAAATGCTTTCCGCACTGTGTGTGGGACTCCGGACACCATCAACTCCTCCGTGCGCCGTCCCCGTAACTTACCTTATGCGCGATGGTCCGATACCCACTAAAACCCCAGAAACTTCCGTCCAGTGTCTTGGAAGTTGCGTTTCATTCTGGAGAGTCCCTCCCCATGTCCGTTCGACTAGTTGGGAGTCTAGGGCTCTCTTTCCGAATTTCCTTCTTGTTAGTAAACAATCCATTTCAAGGCTATCGTTCACTGCTCGCGTCCATCTAGCTGCGATCCTATCTGGGCTAAATGGCGCGTTTAGGCCATCAATGACTCTGTCACACCGCACGTTCCATATCGTCTGAATTGATAGTGCTATGATTATTCTGTAGAGGCGTTCTTTGCCGATGTCGCGTTTACCGGTCGTACCTTTGAATGTAGGCATACCGCTCGTCAGGAGCAGGCCTAGCGTTGGCGCTCTCCACTCGATCCCTTTTTTGGTGAGGATTTCCTTGGCAAGTTCCCATATCTCTTTCTGTCCTGGGCACTGGCATGTCGTGAGTATGTGTTCTATTGACTCGACATTTCCAGGACAGTGTTTGCACATAGCTTGCTCTTGCAATTCGGGTGCATAGTTCGGGCGTTTCCAGTTCTCCCCTACCATATAGGCGTCATGCGCCATCATCCATAGTGTGTATCTCGTCTTTCTTGGAATGTCTTTGTGTTTTAACGACTTCCAGAATCTTTCCTCTGTTGGTCTATCGTTGAAGGCTTCCTCGGCTGCTGCTTTGGCATACTCTAGGTTCTCTTTTGTGCGTCGTCGTCGTTTCTGTTTCCGCATTTTGTTGATTCTTATTGCCTTGTAGGCTAGCTTCTGTGTCATGTTTGAAAGGAGCGCCCCTGTTATTCGGAGTATTGGGAGTATTGGTATTTACTCTGAACTTAAGTCACAAACCATCACCAACGTCTTTGCTTTCTGGCTTTGAGCTACTAATAAGTCTCTGCTGTTTTTCGAATGCCTAATCCTCACCTTTCCTCGCTCAGAAACAACGAATCGTCCTGCAAGTTAGTCGAGTCGTTCTGAGTGGGGAACCGTTCTGTCGGAGGCAACAGCCTGCGACTCGATTCTGACGGCCGAGGTTCCATGGACGATTGAGATATGTAGCAAGCGTCGGAAGAGTCTACACACCCTCTCGCTGGGTCACATTCCCGTGACACGAGGAAGGCTTGGTAATCCCCCGACTACAGTCTGATACGTATGACATCTCGTTATAAAGGCGGAGTGAACGTTGTATTGCGCCATCTGACCTTCCTTCTTCTCCTTGAATTATGGTCGCGCAGTCATTTTGCTCGAACACCTATCAGCAAGATGCCACACCCTCGGCGTGCCCTTCAAGAACCGTGCATATGCATCATTCATTTCATGCTCTGTTTTGGCTGACACTCGCACTGGAGGCTGGCATGCTCCATTCAATGTCTGCTCACCGTGCAACTTCTTTGGACGACATGGCGGTCCAGGAAGGTCTCCTTCACCTCAAGTCGCTCGTCCGTCCAAAATGACAGCACGGAAAGAATCAACTCCCGAATCCGGGCGTCACTAGCCTGTTCAATGCGTGCTCCAGCCTGACGGTACGAGTGGATTGGACACGAATACTCGCATCTAGTGTCTCATGTGCTAGTATGCCGCGACGGGATTGACGAAAGAGAAGATGATCCTCTAGTCTGTCTTGTCAATCCGTGCTTGGTAGCTCGATGGTATGCATTGTTGGGTCTAGGACGCTTCTGGAAATTATCTCTGGTATAAAGGGACTCGAAGTGCAACTGAAAATCATTGTCGAGCAAAGTTCTATCCCAGTTCTATCGAAGATGTTCTCTAAGAGTGAGAGCTAACTTCTACCTTCGTTTGCTCGTATGGCTGACGCCCTCTTAGTTTTGTTCCTCTTACCCGCCCTTTTTGGCATTGAAAACGCAGGGCCTACTCAGGGCGGCGCAGGTCAGTTGCACTATATGATGCGCTATTTATTAACTCAACCATTTCTATCTAGACACTACCTCGGTACGATCGTTGGATGCCCGCGATGTTGCCCCCGTCCTCGACTTTACCCATTCCACGTGGATCTGGACGGGAGAGCAGACGGGATCGGGCAATACCAGTGACGCCCCCGCAGGAGTGCGGCCGTTCCGTAAGGCAGTCCCTTCTTCCAGCACGAAATGTCCGGTATGCGCGACCATTATCATCTCTTGGTGAGTTTATCCGCCAATTGCTTTTATGCGCCTGTACTCAAAACATATCTAGTGATGATTACTATTCACTCTTCGTCAATGGAAGAGAAAAAATGGATCGGGGGATTGCCTCCGTCCCAGTCCCCCCTACACACCGGTCTACTCCTTCGTCTTCACTGTTGGTTTGGATCCAGAAGGTCACAACGTTGTTGCCATTGCTGCCATTGCTGGAGGGAACATCGGCGGACCAGCTGGACTTATCGTTACTATGCTTGTGGACTATTCGGATGGTACCACCGAAATGATCGTAAGCGACAATACTTGGAAGACGATGAAAGCTGTTCCTCTTGGTGGATGGACTAGCCCAAGCTATAATGATTCGGCATGGACTCCTGCTGTATCGGAAGGACCTACGGCGAACACATATTGGAAGTCGCCTATCCTTCCTCCCGCCTTGAACATGACCGGGGTGCATTGGATCCAGACGGACGAGAGTGGCGGGAGTGCTATCGGTCTCGGCCAGAGGCCCTTCCGGAAGACCATCACTTCGCCCTATGGGAAAGCTGCTGTCTGCGGTAAGGTCGTTCTCTCTGCGTACGTCTCTTCATGTTCTCATTTATTAGATATCTCATTCTGCTTTCTAGGGAGGACTCGTATACTCTCTACGTCAACGGCAAGAACATTGGTAGTGGATCGGGCTGGACGAAAATGCAGGCCTGTTCGGTCCCCGAGTTGGATACGGACATGAACCTGGTCGCTGTCAGTGAGACGAGTGCTGGAGTCAATGATAGGGTCTACCTTGCCGCGAGTATGCTGGTTGCGTTCAATGATGGGACGTAGGAGGTTTATTCGACTGATGGGTCTTGGAAGACTATGAATGGGCTTCCTCCCGCTGGGTTTGAACAGCCTGATATGGATGATAGCGACTGGTATGGTGCTACGATATGGCCGGTTTGCGCTGTCTGCGCGAACGTTACTGTTCCCCATGCTTAGACGGACGACTCACAAGTTCATTACAATCATCGTTCAACCGCTTCATCTTTACTCCCTTGATACTAGTTCTACCCTTCGTTTCTCCATTTGAGATTAAACACAAACGAGCTTCTGCCGATGAAGACCTGTAATAACTTGAACTCGGCGTTGACCTGGGGCTTTGGAAGGCACAAATATTTACAGAGATAGAGACGTCATTCACATATGAACAACACTACGTGAACGACATATCGAGCTCGATTCAGGGACTTCTCCGTTTGTATGTGACACCGGGACCGCTTCTAGCTGCACTTAGTATCAGTAAACCTCAGTTGCGAAGCACTGGCAATAATATCAGATAGAATTACATATATATGGCGTAGGACATGCATTGTAATTATCAGCATTGACAACTTGTTCGGCAGCAAGAAGGTTCTGGTCGTTCGTACAGCCATAGATGACGTCGAGGGTATCGGAGATCAAACGGGTGAGCTAAAGAACAAGAACCGTGAGCCCGCTTATCAGTGCACCTTTAAGTACCTCATGGAGGACGGTCCCGCCTCGAACATTGTGGGACCTCACCGTAGTAAAGCTCCCACCGCAAAGATCGGTCTGGGGAACCTCATTGAAAGATGTCACAGAACTAAATCTACAAATCCTCAGAACTCACTGGTCAGTTTTAACACGCGAACGGTACAAAACGTACATCCTGAAGAGGTAGGGTCGCATAGACGACAACACCAGGGCTACAAAAACCATATCGATCCCTGCAGTCCAGTCTGTGGGTCTTTTTTGAGAAGTTGAATAGGATGATCGGTGGAAATGACGTAGTCACGTACTTCCTGCTGTTCGATGCTTCGTTTGCAACGTTATCAAACACTGTGCAAACCGCGCTTGTAGGCGTAGAACCATAGTAAGCGGTGTAGAGAGTTACTACCGTTGGCGGAAATATAAGCAGACGCTATAGAAGCCAAGGCTTTCCCTTCGGTATAACTACAACGTATTTTAGACGAGTTCACGCAAGATACGAGTCGTGAAAAATTACCAACCTTGCGTCGATAAAGCTCTTTTTGGCATTATCAGTGCAAACGTCAACTGCACGCTTATCCACGACGGGGAGATACCGCTTCACCAAGTCTCCATAGATGTTCACAACGACAGAGCTGGAAGATACCGAAGCCTGATGAAAGCTTGCACCATTGGTGAGTGTAGCCTCCGGATTGATCATCTGGAACGATGTAACAGGTGAAAACGTGAATGCACCAGGCAAAGTCAAAGAGTGCGGATATTTCAACGATCATATAATATTAGAATCAGTAGATATCGATTGATTGGGCGTATACTACTTACAGTTATGGTCAGCAGTAACCGACTGTCCGGGAGATATGAATGCGAATGCAGAATCATCAATATCTTCCAAAGAAATTGCAACTAAGTGAATCGGTCGCCCGGGAGAAATCAGATCGCGGAAAGCTACCTTTATCCTAGTGTCCGTACCTCCTTTGTCACAGTGAAAGAGCGTGTCGGAAGAATGTCCTCCAAGATCGTTCCGTACTTCAAGATCTAGCTGGTGTTGGAAACAGTCGCTGTAAACTTGAGATCGTCGATACTGGCAGCTGGTCTAGACAGAGAGACGTTGATATAGGGTCTCTCTCTCGAGGACTGGCGAAGCCGTATAGGGCGAGGCTGAGGGTGATCAACGAAGTGAGCATGCTATGAAGTCGAGAGAATACCTGACTGGCGAGCGAGGTAGTGCTCCTCTTGTTTATGCACACTTTGATATCGTTATTAGTGACAAAGGCACGCCTGACCTCAGTAGGGGCCTCTGTAAGAGAAAAAACTACAAAGATATAGGAAAACGTTAATTACAGCACAAGGACACTCAATCTCGGGAGCTACCTTTCAGGAACTACCCACACGAACCTGCACCGTATCACGAGAATACCAAATACTCACAAGTACAAAGAGCAGGATGGAAAACCGATACTTGATTCCTCCGAGTACTGTTCAATTTCGACCGTAGCTTCATGGGGTGTTACGCGTTATGCTTTATGGCAAAATTGTCATAGCTTCACCGAAATATGATGGAAAATTACCATATATAGTGTCTCCGGCGCCAGCCGGCCACCAAATTTTACCAAATTGGGCCGATACTACCTCTCAGAAGGGCTTGTTACGCGTTACGAATTACCGGGAGCTTCACTTCACAGGGTCCCGTTATGCGTTACGTGTATTAACGGTCGAAATCGAACAGTATGCTGGACATCAAGCGATATCGGTCCACGTTCAGATACAGCAACAAGGCGAGAAATCTGGGACATGATGATTGGAAAAGCGCGGCGTGAGCACAGCTGAGGTGTTTGGCGGCCTGGGTCCAGAGTGTGAGCTCAAAAGAGGCTTGAACGGTCACAGAAAATTAAAGAGTAAAATTGAATGAGATTATAAGTATTGTGTAGTACGCCGTTGAGGATGAGTATGTTCAAGGTGAAGAGACTCACAATTCACGAGTCTCGGACCCAGGTCCGGCGGCCGCTCGCGATGGCAAACTTCAAAAGACCTTGAGAACGTACTTTATATTCAGATGCGGGGAATCGAACCCAGAGCTGCCGCGAAAGATGAAGCACATTTGCAAATGAAAGGCGGCAATGTTAGTCGTTACACCATATCCGATCAACAAGAATGTGAGTTCCCTTATTTCAGAATGACACGCAGAATTTATCTGCCGACATCGCGGCTCCAAGAAGGTGGGGGGTGCCTCCTGTAGAGAACAAAACCTGATATGTGTAACGAGAGAGGAGTTCCACGAGAGCAGTTCTTCCTCTTTCACAGTGTAGTGGTATCGCATTAGTGTTTACGATTTAGTGCAAGAGCGAAGGGTACCTCCTCCTCAAGCGCAGAGAAGGATGGAGTAAAGAGTTGTTGGCAATCGGATTCGCAAAAGCGCGGGAACTTGACGTGTGTAGTATGTACCATCAGTCACAATAACGACACTCTTCCTTCCACGGGTGATGAGTTCGTTTCTCGAACGCGAAGGCAAGGGTAGATGGAAAATGGAGAGCGCAGCGTGGTATGTTGGCATGGAGTCATGAACCGGCAACCATGCCCGGAGAGAAGGGAGGTGGGAGAGGGCGGCGGGTGAATTTTGAGGACAGAAGGGAAAGGGGTGGTAGTACTAGCTCGCGCATTCTCCGTGGCCATGGAGAGGGTTGGCGGAGTAAAGTTTAAACTGAGTAGCAAGAGAGAGGATCGGCCAATGAAGTGCAGCCCTCGCTGTCTTCTTTCACATAAGATCTGTGAACCTGATTTACAAGACCATCGCATGCCCTCCTGAAGTGACAACAAAGTTGAGTCGAGCGCGCCCCGCGGTTGTAGTGAACAAAAGAACTTTCCAGATTCAGATTTAGGTGAACACTTTACTTAATACTGAAAACTCAACTGTTAAACAAAGCATGATCGCCGGCGCAAGGGCAAACTTGAAAGCTTTACCAAAAACTAGATAGATGCCGAATTATTCGGATACGGGGAATCGAACCCCAGACTGTCGCGAAAGAACTTAGTCCGCGTCCTAAAAGACAGGTGACCATGATAGCTATTACACCATATCCGATAACACAAAATATTCCAGCACTGAGCAAGCATATCTCAAGAAGCGAAAGCGCGCACTGTACTGGATTGCGACAGCGGCCAGAGAGGTCACTCCAATCCGTCCGCCTCTCTATTCGTAGTACGAATCGGTGCCCTCCCTCATAAGTAAAGGGCTCCCAGTGAAAAGGAAAAGAGAGCAGAGGGGGTGGGTGGGTGGGTTGATGGAGTGACGCTGGGGAGGGAATGAGCCCCCCTCATTCGAATCCGCAAGGCCGATCTTCGTGGAGGTATGATACCTGTGCCTGGATCGGACGCGTTAAAGAAAGAGATTAATGTATTGTTTGGTTTGGGGCGAGAGAGGTAGAAGAGAAAGAACGGGACTTTGAAGTTCCATTTCCTCCTCCTGGGCCGGGGTTCGGATAGTCGGGCGCCTTGGCCATGTACCCCAAGTGCAGCATGCGACATTATGCGGGGAAGATGGAAGCAGGGTGGAGTAAGTCTCGCGCTACTTGGTCTTCCCAGAGCAGAGGCGTTGGTAAGAGCAGGTAACGGGAGGGTGTGCAAAAAGGATGGTAGTTCTCTACGTGACAGCGCGCTACAATCCGGCCATTGAACTTGAAGAGACGTGGAGGTCGAATGGCGTTGCGAGACATGCATGCTAGCGCTAGGGTTTCGTGATGAGCTTTTTCACGGGCAAGCAAATAGAAATTTGGTAGGGCAAAGAGTGCTCGATGGACGTGCGTGTTGGTGTGCGAGTGGGAGATGGCTCTGGGATCAAGGATTCTGTGATGTTCGGAAAGATGACGCCACAGATGCTTAACATGTCGAAAACAGAAGGGTTGTGCGTAGCTGGTCAGTAGACTGTGAACATCAAATCAGGCAAGAGACGCAAGCGTCACACCTTTACATCTACTCTGCGCTACAACTCGGTCGCATCCCAAAACGCAAGCGGGGAGTCTGTTCAATGGCAATGGGAGCTGTTCCTCCAGCGCCAGCTCTCCGAGGCACCTTCCATTGTGGGAGAGTATCACGCTGGCGTGCGACGGTAGGGATATGACACGGGCTCGATACTGCAGTACGTGCCAAAGATGACTACAGTGCCAGACTTGTCTGAGGGCGCGAAGAACGACGAAGCAGAGTGCCGAGATGGGCTGGTAGTGAGACGCGCGCGCAAAGGGATGACGGTACAGGGCGGACGGGAAAAGTACATGTCGGTGGTCGGTGGTCGTTGACGCGTAAAAGGAAAGTCGGACAAAGCCAAAGTGGCGGCGCCGGACAAATAGCGGCCCTATCTGTGGGGCCCCGCTTGCTTTTCACCATCATGGCCTCTCTCTTCCACGCGTACAAGTCTGTCCTCCTTCGTCTCTCTGCAACTACCCACTAAGCCAATGACAGCGCGCTCCTCATCCGTCGGTCGATGCTCGCCCAATGCGGCACCGCAGCCCTCCTCTTCGGTACCAGCGATATCATCGAGAAGAAAGGTCTCAGACGACATGACGCGCGTAGCCTTTTGCCAGCCCTTCCCTCCCTCCTAACAAACACACAGTTCACTCGCACGGTCCGGCTCACATTCTACGGCGGCACGCTATTTGGCCCAGTGATGACATGGTGGTACCAGTTCCTCAACTGCATCCAGTTTGCCTCGCCCACCCGCGCCATCGTCTACCGCGTCTGACTAGGCCAGGCCGTGCTCACCCCTTTTGCCGTCGGCGCGTTCTTCACGTGTATGTCCGTGCTCGAGGGCGTCCCACAGGAAACGTACCCGCGTATCCAAGCTGCATACGTCCCGACCATCCTCCGCAATTGGGGCGTCTTCATACCCACTCAGATCCACATCATATGCGCTTCGTGGTGGTTAGTGTTGTTAGTTTGTTCTGGAGTGAGTGCAATCTCTTCTTCGTCGACCACTGCTGACATGGACACGTCAATAGACACGTACCTCAGTGCAGTGGATGCACGCCAAGCCAAGTTGGAGCAGGAGGAGAAGGAACAAGAAAAGGTGCTCATGAAGGAGGTGTAGCTATATGTCCCTTTTACGTTGATGTTGACGCGCACTCATATTTCTCGCAGGGGTTGGACTCACGCATTGATATCAAGCTATCTGCTAGAAACGTCTCTATACCCTCTATTATTTACTGTACTTTCAACGACCGTAAGGGTTTCTGCCTCCACTCAAAGTAATACAATGGCGAAAGCTTCCCTCCTTTTCTCCTCCCTGGTACCTCCACCCATTCAACAGGTGACCTGCTTCACCATCCTTACCGGAACCACGCATCCTTGAGTCCGACCACGCCTCCAGATCTAGGGTACCGTACGCTATTATTCCCCCTCGTGAATTAGAGTGATGTGCGTGTGGACACTGGCTATCTATGCTATCTGTTACACCATACACGATCCGGTCCAACTTCCCGCTGAATTGGCTGCACCCGTTGAATTATGTCAGTACGTAACTTGATAATATCGAGCGGCTATCACTGAACTAAAGTGATTTACTGGATGAACCGATAGGAAAGAGGTGTGGAATTGCCGTCTTGGAGAATATGCTTGCTCATGCTAGTGGGGAGACAACGACGGCAACGAATACACCCCACGTCGCTACGGTACTACTTGTGCAGTAACCACCGCCGGTCAAGGATAATGCAGCCTGCCAGCAATTCTATTGCCTTAATACGTTATGCTCACTATATATCTGCATTATGCCACAGAACCTTCTCGCAAGTCGGTATATTTTACTGAATTGCATCAAGAGACGCTGAGAATTTGGATCAACAATTCCTCCGTAATTCTCAGCGCTCGCATTGACAAAGGATTCGATGAATGGTTGTACTGAGTGCCACTGCTCGGACTTTTGATTTTGGGAATCCATCCATGGCCAGGCCTTGGGCGAACTTTAAAAGTCAATCTTTATCCAGGCTTACCACAGAGTACGTATTCAGGGTGGTACAATCCGATTGAGGGCTGACTCGGGCCAGAGAAAGGAACATATCCCAAACCTCCGAATCTCCGCCTAGAACATACACTAGCATCACGTTTTTAAATCGCGCCTGCATTCCTAGTAGCTCAGACGTAGCTGGATAGCCAATTGAAACAAACAGGCGCCCAGTGATGTCAATAGTGTAAGTTTCCGAGCGTTGTGGCATGCTCGAGTTTGACTTGAATAAGAAATACTAAATATAACGTCTACCGGAAACTATCTATGGAATACTCTTTAGTCGCAAGCGCTGTGGCAAGCGCCGCCCGCATGTCCAATGTAAACGCCTCTTACGAGGAGCCTGACATGGTATGGGTCGACCAATGGGTGAAGGATGAGCTGCAGCGTGTCACGGCAAAATTTATCGAAGCTGAAGCAATTATTAGCAACAGTTCTATAGTCCTCACTCAATCCTTGCTTCGCGGAAGGAAGATGGTCACCAGACTTGTTACTTCATTGGGCCCCTCCAACCGTATTTAAACTTTGGGTTCCTCGTCGCAAATTATACAGCAACCATAAACATGGATGATCTCAAAATCCGCAGCCTCAATGAAATCGAAACTCATTCTTCAATCCGCTCAAAACTGCCTAACGTTGACAAGAGATACTGGCAACAACTTTCAGTGGAGAAGATTACCCAAAAGGACATCGACTCTGCCAGGAAGGTTGCAAAGGCCCTTCACGGATTCAAAGGTGAGTGTCGATCTGTCGTATGATACTGTGACTAAATACACGCCTAGCGGCCGGTGATAAGGACATAGGAGACCAAGTCATTCTTGACGCAGAAATGCGCCAACTTGCGGTAGAGAGTGTTTGTAAGCAGCATCCATAATCTCATGTTTTTTAAGTTGCTGACATTTTGACGCATAGATTCTAATGCTCTCTATGTTACTCCTTCTACTGTCGATATTCGAAAGAAACTCACGGAGCTGGAGGATAAGGTACTGAACATGGAGAACAAGCTCCGTAGAGACCACTGGCAGGATGGCGACACGGGTCGTGAAGTTCGCGAAAAGATGGCGCAAGCTCAGGCCGCTGCTGATAAAGCGCAAGCCACCGCCGATAATGTCCATATTATATATCTCAATAACCACCTTCCACACCCATACGAATTTCTCCCGCTTAAGAAAATGGTACGCCTTTTTGTTCTCGCTTTGGTTTCTTTTTGAACCACCTTCATCAAAAGACGTCGGGTTCTGGCTATAACTTGGCCCTGGAAGTTTGTACCAGGGATGTCCAAGTCAATAAGGACAAGTTACCCAAAATGCCCGACTCGGACCCGCCTAACGTCGGTTCCCTTCCGTCCTTCAATGGTCAAATTGGGACGTATTCACACTTGGAAATACTCAAGATGATCATATTTTATAACGACAATTTTGGTATAACTTGGTCTGATTCATTGCCGGAGAGGATTGACAAGTTTCGATCCTTTTTGTCGGATTTCAGGAAACAGTGAGAGGGGATGATGAGGTAGTCTGTGCGTCGCTTAGGTCTACTCTGTGAAATAAATGTGACTCCGACCTGTGAACTATTCTCTGTGGGCTTGGGTTTCGAGGGAGTATTACTGCAATATTGTGCAAGCACGCATGATCAGTTTAGCTACACGGACGACAGCCCTTTACTCTCTCTTGTTGGAACCCTTGATGAGGGAGGCACCGGCTTTTTGATGCGTGGTGGACGCGCGTGCGGAATAGAACTCCATGAGTCCATGCCTCCTGGAATCAAATTTCTCTCTTTCCTCCGAAGAACAGCGGCTCGAAACCACAGATTCTCTACCTAGGCCTACATGATCACACGTGAATGTGGAAATCGCCTGTCTGTGCACCGGTCTCTTGCTCGTTCATCGTGCGGTATAGCAACATGGAAGTGACGGCGTTCGTCGTAAGTAGTGCTGAGAGACTGGCTGCCAGAAAAGGAGACAACGCGGCGCTACGTGAGCCCCCACCGACAATTCTCCTCGTTATGGCAGATGCCAGTGTGGCACTTTCCAGGTGCTTTGAAACTCTCCATGCGCAACTTCAACGGGGGGGGGAACGTACTAATGTCGGCGCTATCATGGCAAAGATACCATCCACGTTCCAGTTTCATGAGAAAAAACTACAAAGATATAGGAAAACGTTAATTAAAGCACAAGAATACTTCACCTCCGGAGTTACCTTTCAGAACTACCGACATCGTACCGAAAACTTACAAGCACAAAGAGCAGGATGGACGATCCGTGCTTGACTACTATGCTGGATGTCAAGCGGTATTGGGACACAGCAGGAAGGTAAGAAATCCGGTACATGAGGAATGCGGTGTGAGCACAGTTGAGATGTTCCACACTAATCCCAGGTGTCCGAAAGACTATAGCTGAGCTGACTTCGGAGGTCACTAGGCACACAACCCAGCATGGCAGATATGGAAACGAGATTTCCATCCAAGACGGAGAGCCATGCCGGGGAAGGCATAGTCGCAGGTCTGAACGAAACCTCGTGAGGTACTAGCGATAAGAAAGTCGGTCGAGTAGTTTGGATAATTCGAGCGATGTCCGGAATCTGTCGCCTATCAATTCGCTGATTCTTCTCTTCAGTTCCAAATCTTGCCTCGACTGGGACGTCGCTGTTCGAAGGGAAGTGAATAGCAGCAGCAAACTCCGGCCCCTTAACAGGAGACACAGTAGAACTTGAAGAAGTTTACGTGTAAGTAAAATAATAAACAATTAATATATCAACCTCTGACCATCACCGACTGACTCGTAGTCGAGACATTCTGAGCGGGGATCGTTCCATCAAGAGTTGGAAACAAGAACGATGCGAAGCGACACGATTCTATAAGTGGACACGTGTGCAGAATAGAGGGCGTGCCAAATACGTTCAGACTTTTTATCAACGTAAACCCTGGTTGTTTCGCTGGAAGCACTAGTGTGTCCTTTTTCATAGTAAGGAAGAGCAAGAAAGGCGTAGTCGGATATGGTGTAACGGCTAACATTGCCGCCTCTCATCGTGCGTGCTTTCCATGCTTGATACGCGGCAGCTCGGGGTTCGATTCCCCGTATCCGAAATAATATAACAAGACTTAGATCAATGCTTTTTTCAACCTGGACATGGGCTCTAGGATAGCGCGAAAACCTCCAGTGGGGTAACTAACCGTTTTTTACTGACCCCTCCCCGAGTGGGATGTTTTGATACGGCAACTTACCGTTACTTACCTATCATGTGCACAATCCCATGACGGACGCGCGGCAACTGCATTTTGGGACATTTTCTTTGTCGGGGATGCTCTGAACATATTACATATTCACTCCTGTACCACGTATGCAAAATATACATGTAATTGTATTGAATTTTTATGCTTATCAGGCAGTCACATCGTGTGTAAGTTACCTTGACGGAAAACCTCTCCAGCGAGGGGAAGTAACCTACCAGTAAGTTACCGGTAATAAACCCAAGTGTAACGAAACCTCCCGGCGATTCAGTAACAAATGTTTGTAACTGACCCCGTGGATAGTTTTGCTTGGAAGTACTGGATATATTTGTACTGCTGAGATGACAGCCACCTCCATAAGAATCCTTCCAGCAAGGGAAACCAGGAGGTAACTTATCAGTAACTTCAAGTGTATCGAAACCTAGGTTTCGCGCGCTACCATAATGGGCTCGCTCAACGGCGAACGTTCGTCGCTCATTGTTCAACGCAGATAGATCTTGTGTTGTAGTGAGGGAAAGGCGCTGCCCCACTTACTACTCTCTTCATGTGTTTTCCTGACGTGGGGCCCTGCTCTGAACAAGGTGGTTGTAGTGTTGGAGGAGGGAGGAGGGACTGGGAGGATGATACCGGGCGCGCGAAAGGACGTGTTTACCAAGAGGCTGGGCGATATGGCTTTCCTTGTCATACGATAACTTTTGCTTTGTATACAGAATCGATAGATAGTCAAGACCCCTCCAACTGCATGGGTTTTAAGCACACGGCCCTCCGGTTCTACCCACTCATGCTCGACAAATTTAAAGCATTTGGATCTTCGCGCGCCTGCTATTGGATCGGCATATGGCCCAAAGTTTGGACTTGACACCTAGAACAGGCAGGGTCCTGTTTGTCCAGCGCAGAAAAAGACGATCCACCATCACCAGTCGTTCGAATTGTTCGCACAACAGCCGATGCGAAGCCATAGTTTCTGACGCCGAGTGTTCCATGGACATCTCGATAAGATTGAGATGTTGAGGGAGGACCTCTCCTCCTCGGCTCTTCCTCTGTTGATGAGAAGGGGTCACTCTCTCTCTTCGTTGGTCGTGTTGGTGCTCTACGAGGAAGGTGCAAAGAGGGAGGGGAGGCTTGACACGAGTGCTGGTTATGTTCGGGTGTTGGGCAGGGCCTTTTCCTTTCAAAGTCATCTCGGAGTATGACTGCGCAGGACACTCACCTAGCGAGAAGTTATTCTAGGTGGTAGGCGCTCCGGTCATGCGCGTGGATAGTAGGGGAGGAGGAAACTTTGACCTCCTTTTTCTATTCCGCACTCATTGAAGGGGTAGAGGACGAATGGCGGGTGCGTGCTATGAACTAGTCGCTGGGTGCGAGCTGAGTTCATCAAGATGGTATTCGTGAGGAGAGCCAAGTTAGATTTGACTGTACTTTTCATCGCACCTAGGTCTTGGTAGTCGTTCCCTTGACGTGCTCTGTGACTGGATGGACGTGCAAGAAATGATGGCAGATATATAGAAGTATCTAGGTGGCTCTATAAATTAATACCAACAGGTGAATATATTCTCTGTGAGAAAGATGAGTACACGTCGACGTCGACAACAAAGATGACGTACCGCTACACCATCTTCATGGGTACCTTTTCGTGTTCCTTCTCCTCCTGCTCCAACTTGGCTTGGCGTGCATTCACCGCACTGAGGTACGTGTCTGTTGACGTGTCAGCGGCGGACCACGAAGAAAAGACAGCACCCACTCCAGAACAAACTAACAACACTAACCACCACGAAGCGCATATGATGCGGAACGAGAGCAAAGTTGATGATCTGAGTAGGTATAAAGACGCCCCAATTGCGGAGAATGGTCGGGACGTATGCAGCCTGGATGCGCGGGTACGCTTCCTGTGGGACGCCCTCGAGCACGGACATACACGTGAAGAACGCGCCGACGGCAAAAGGGGTGAGCACGGCTTGGTCGAGCCAGACGCGGTAGACGATGGCGCGGGTGGGAGAGGCGAACTGGATGCGGTTGAGGAACTGGTACCACCATGTCATTACTGGGCCGAAGAGCGCGCCGCCGTAGAAGGTGAGCCGGACGGTGCGGGTGAACTACGTGTTTGTTAGGAGGCGGGGAAGGGATGGAGGGATGGGTTACGCACGTCATGGCGCCTGAGGCCTTTCTTCTCGATGAGCTGTTGGGCGATGATGTCGCCGGTGCCAAAGAGGAGGGCTGCGGTGCCGCACTGGGCGAGCATCGGCCGCCGGATGAGGAGCGCGCTGTCATTGGCTTAGTGGGCAGTTGTAGAGAGACGGAAGAGGACAGACTTGTACGCGCGGAAGAGAGAGGCCATGAGAGACAGAAGCAAGCGGGGCCCCAGATAGGGCCGGTATTTGTCCGGCGCCGCCATTCTGGCCCTGAATTTGTCCGACTTTGCTTTCACGCGTCAACGACCACCGACATGTACCCGCCCTGTACCGTCATCTCTTTGCGCGCGCATCTGACTACCAGCCTCAAGTAGGGACTCTCGATCTCGTCACTCTGTCGTTCCTCGCGTCAAGTCTGGCACTGTAGTCGTCTTTGGTTTCGGGGATGCGATCAAGTTTTCAGCGCAGGTAGAGGTGCGACGCTTGCGTCTCTTGCCTGATTTGATGTTCACAGTCTACCCGACCAGCTACGCGCAACCCCTCTGCCCGCGAAAACCTATCACGTCTTTCGATAAAGTCATGTCAAGCTCTCCTCACTCTCTGGCGTCATCTTTCCGAACCTCACAGAACCCTTGATCCCAGAGTCATCTCCCACTCGCACACCAACACGTACGTCCATCAAGCATTCTTTGCGCTACCCAATTTCTATTTGCTTGCCCGTGAAAAAGCTCATCACGGAACCCTAGCGCTAGCATGCATGTCTCGCAACGCCATTCGACCTCCACGTCTCTTCAAGTTCAATGGCCGGATTGTAGCGCGTCGTCACGTAGAGAACTACCATCCTTTTCGCACACACTCCCGCCACCTGCTCTCACCAACGCCTCTGCTCTGGGAAGACCAAGTAGCACGAGTCTTGCTCCACCCTGCTTCCATCTTCCCCGCACAATGTCGCATGCTGCACTTGGGGTACATGGCCAAAGCGCGCGACTATCCGAACCCCGGCCCAGGGTACTCCAAAGTCCCGTCCCTTCTCTCGCCCCAAACCAAACACTCGTCTCTATAACGAGATGCCATACCGAACTTGATTATCAATTTGCCATTTATCCCAAAAGCACTACCACAGAAGAGGAAGACTGTCCCAAATCACTTGCAGGGTCTTCTCGCGCACGGACGAAGGGGGGTGTGTCATGGCCATCTCCATCGCTGGCGTAGGTAGCCGGAGAAATTGGTGTTTCATCGTTCTTTCCCAGGTTTCCTCTCCAGCCTCTTCGCAGACGGTTCTTCACACAATACCAAATCGGTTTCGAGTACCATCCTCCCAAGGAATACATTCTTTAACGCGTCCGATCCAGGCACAGGCGTCATACCTCCACGAAGATCGGATTCGAATGAGGGGAGCTCATTCCCTCTCCCAGCGTCACTCCATCAACCCACGCACCTACCCCCCTCTGCTCTCTTTTGGGGGCCCTTTACTTATGAGGGAAGGCACCGATTCGTACTACGAATAGAGAGGCGGACGAATTTGGAGTGACCGCTGCCGCAATCCAGCACTATCGCTTCCTGAGATATGCTTACTCAGTGCAGGAATATTTTGTGTTATCGGATATGGTGTAACGGCTATCATCGTCACCTGTCTTTTAGGATGCGGACTATGTTCTTTCGCGGCAGCCAGGGGTTCGATTCCCCGTATCCGAATAATTCGGCATCTATCTAGTTTTTGGTAAAGCTTCCAAGTTTGCCCTTGCGCCGGCGATCATGCTTTGTTTAACAGTTGAGTTTTCAGTTTAAGTGCAGTGTTCACCTAAATCTGAATCTGGAGAGTTCTTTTGTTCGCGTGGCACGCTCATCCCCAGAGTCCAGACTCAACTTTGTTGTCACTTCAGGAGGGCATGCGATGGTCTTGTAAATCAGATTCACAGATCTTGAAGACAGCAAGGGCTGCACTTCATTGGCCGATCCTCTCTCTTGCTACTCAGTTTAAACTTTACTCCGTCAACCCTCTCCATGGCCATGGAGAATGCGCGAGCTAGTACTACCACCCCTTTCCCTTCTGTCCTCAAAATTCACCCGCCGCCCTCTCCCACCTCCCTCTTTACGTTTCTCTCCAGGCATTCATGACTCCATGCCAACATACCACGCTGCGCTCTCCATTTTCCATCTACCCTTGCCTGTGAATGATCGCGTTCGAGATACGAACTCATCACCCGTGGAAGGAAGAGTGTCGTTATTGTGACTGATTACACACGTCGTCTCATCCGCGCTTTTGCGAATCCGATTGCCAGCGACCTTGCACGACTCTTTTCTCTGCGCTTGAGGAAGAGGTACCCTTCGCTCTCGCACTAAATCGTAAACACTAATGCGATACCACTACACTGTGGAAGAGGAAGAACTGCTCTCGTGGAATTCCTCTCTCGTTACACATGTCCGGTTTCGTTCTCTGCGGGAGGCACCCCCCACCTGCGATATCATTTGGTAGGGCGGGTAAATTCCGCGTGTCATTCTGAAATAAGGGAGCTCATATCCATGTTGGTCGGATATGGTGTAACGGTTAACATTGCCGCCTTTCATTTGCACGTATACTGTACCCTTCGCGGCAGCTCGGGGTTCGATTCCCCGTATCCGAATGCATTAAACACAACATATTTTTTTCAAAGTTTTAACAGATTTAAGAACTTGTTAGTTTGGCAATAGGTTGTCTCCCTGGTCGGAAAGACATTTCCAGGCTGCAGGATTGTGAGCACGGTCTCTCCTTTCTCCACCCACCTTTGATAAGAGTCTCTAGCTGCTATCACATTTTTGGGGCATCGGCGTTTGAATGAACAAATCATCACAGTTGGTTCACACCGTGTCCTATGTCTGTTTGCATTGAATTTTTCCTAGGTGATGGTTGTGTAATCAAAAACCGCTGAAAAACAGATACACCTAGGACGTGAGCTAAGTACATTATTCGGCATTTCTATCGCACTGCGTTTTGCTATCTGGGGAATCGAACTGCTGTGACAATATGAAAGGACATCAGACTGAATAGGCTTAGGCTGAGATCACAGAAGATACGAGTGGCTGCCGTTAGAGGATGCTTCGCCGGCCCAACAGTGACGTTGAATTCCAATGCACGTCGGGTGGCGAAGCTCGGCCGGATCACCGAGACCCAGGCTTTTATTTAAGTGGCACGGCGTTTGTTCCTTTCGTTCATCCGTTCAACTTCTTATACGCAGGTACCGGTATGAGTTACGCGACTATCTATAACGTGACTTACCAGGCTGACTTCGTTCGTTCTGTAGCGAGGGTCGGTATACATTGCCATCTTTCTCCAAGACTCCAACAACTTCCTGAGCCATCTTCCAAGATTTACACCTCAATGTCGTGCCTCACCTGCAGCAATCAGTGCGGATTCGTCAATTCCCCTTCTCCCGAGCCACAGTCAGACACTCTCAAAGCCACCCAGGGTTCCGACAGCCTTGTTTCACAGATTCTACGCGGGTCACGGCCATTGCTCGGATCTGACCATGCCCCGATAAACGACGAAATTGCGAAGCTAGAATGGTTGGGGTCTTGGCACAGTGTACAGCTTCATGCAGTCCTGAAATCCCTGGAAAATCGCAAGTCGTTATTCGCCCCCGTCCGTCGTCTTCCCCGAGATATTCTCCTTGAAATCTTCCATTCTGTTTCTGATTCTTGGTGGCAGAATGATCATCGTGCAGAAGAGGACGATCGCACATATGATCGTCTAGACAGCACACATGATAGTCTAGACATGACCGGGCCTCTATGGGTCTTAGATAGCGTCTGTGGACTTTGGAGAGATATTCTATACACCTCGCCAGCGTCCTGGGCTCGGTGTGTCTTGGTGAAGTCACCTTTCTCCAAGCACGCTCGCGATATATTGCAGGCATATCTCGAGCACACAGGCGAACACCCTCTCAGTCTGGTGGCCCTTTGTGACAGCCGAAATCTCGCAGAAGACGGTGAAATCATGTCGTTACTCGTTCAATCTTGCCATCGATGGAGGAATGTGTGTATTCGAATCGACATCCACCATACGCACCACTTGCGATCTATATCGCATTTTCCCGTCCTGCAGACAATTGAAATGTACATCTGTGATGATTATGGCTATCCCTCAGACATGTCCTTGGACATGTGCTTGAAAGCCTCGCAGCTATGGCAAGCAACTCTTCCAAACCAGGGGATCCATCGAGTCAGGTTACCGTCCGGGATAACTCATTATTCCGGATGCATCACTTGTGCAGAAGATCTACAGCTCCTTTCCCAGCTATCAAAGCTTAGAACGTGTCACCTCCGGTCCAGGGAGACGTCGCCGACCGACGCGGTGCCGGTGGTTATGGCGGAGCTCCGCCAACTGTATGTAGAGGATTCAGATGCCCTCGATCTCCTAACGGCACCGATGCTCCAAAGCCTCACCATTGTTGAAGTTTCTGAGGGATCGCTGTCGTCGTCCAGCATTGCCCCCTTCCTCCGTCGATCTGGATGTCGTCTCGAGAGCTTGGGTATGTCCGCGCAAGGACTAGCAGCCTTAATCAGCAAGATCTTCTCATCAGAAGCATGTTCAACGATCTCTCACCTCAAACTCGAACTCGGTCCGAACTGCAATGACATTTCCAAGATCCTTACCCCTTCTTCAATTTTACCCAATCTGCGCCATCTTGTCCTCTGCTTTGCGTGTGGGTCTCTCCTTTACAAGACGAAACGGCTTGACCTACTCAATATGATCCGCTCTCGCTGTAAAGCAGGAGTGCTGAAGATGACCGAAACTTCCTTTGAGAGGAGTATTTCTCCTACTTACATTATGGAAGCAGATATCCGAGCTGTCATTGGGGATAATGTGGAGATGCGGGTCGAGGAGTGGAGTCCGCTGGATCTGGACTATCGGTACTCATTTTCGGGCTCAGAATTGCCCCAGTTTTGGTAAAGTTTCTATCTTCCTAGAGCATGATGAGATAGATTTTTCCCAAACGAGAATATCTAGTGCTTGGGGGACTAGACAGCGTTGATAGATCCATGCTACCATGAGAATAGGTAACAGGAATTTGATACTAATGTATGTGGTGCTGTGTTCAAGTAGTTGTTTACCAATCCGAGTGTGAGCCTTGTCTCGTGAAACTAGAGGGTTATGTCTGGAGTTCTTAACACCACTTGTACATCACTGTTGGGTCGTAGAGCTAGGTTTGCTTCGGAAGTGTAAAAGTCTGAACTAAACTTCTTTGGAGGTCAGAAACCGAGTACCTACTCCGAGTCTGGGGTATTCTACACCTAGTATAAATTGCAGGCAAGCTCTATATCTTTCGGCATTTCTATTGCAGCGCTAGATACAGCAATAGTCTATCTATAAGAGCTGCTTCAAGCTGTACAAATTTTCGTAACAACCTGGGTTCGGTATGAGCCCTTCAACTGGATGTCAGTCATAACAGAATAGACGTACAGTGTGATTAGACAAGGGATCCAACGTCAATCTGGGGTAACTGCAAGGGAGAGATTAGCGAGTACCGAAGCCCAATTGCGGTCAAGCTTCCTTAAAGATCTTCTGGATGCAGCGTCCGATAGGGCCAACACATTTCCCGCTCCGCTTCGTTGGAGTACGCATGCAGGTATCATGGATCAGGCAGGGTACTCTCTTTGACGACGATAACATTGTTTGAGTACGGGCCACCATAGGCGTTCTCCGTACCTCTCGACAGCGTATTCACTGGGGTTCTATTGTAGATGTGCCGTGTAAGCTTGAAGGCTTGGCGATGGTTCACTTACCCCAATTGCAATCCTAAAAGTTGAGCAGGTGCTGAGCTTGAGGTTGCTGGACGGAACTGACGGGGTCGATATAGTTCTGCATGATCCCCTCGCGTGATAGATCCAGAAATCGATCTGTGTATCTAGCCGGGAGTTGATGAACTGGGTCAGATCCCTATAAACGGTGAAAAGGACTTGTTTTCGTAGGTCGGAATGCAGCCGCTTCTCTTCTCGAGTCGATTATTTCCCAGTTTAGCGCCTTGACTACTTGACAGTAGCGAAAGTCAGATTTATGCAGAGGGAACGGGCACGGCCATAGGAGATGCGTGAGCCATAGTAGTAAAGCCAGTTGACTGATGCTTTTGCAGGCGAATATTGCTAAGGCGACATAGCATACGTTGGGAGCACAATCGAGCATAGCAGACGTGATAGCATTGGGTCCGCCCAAGGGAGCCAGGTGTCGCCCTAGATGTTTTTGATGAGTTCGCATGCTTGGGTGATGAGATAGGCCACAGTATCGTCAGTGGTTGATGGAATTTGGATTGGCTGATAGGCCTCTCCTTCATTCAAACAGATAAGCTCTACTGGGACGTCGCTGTCAAAGTATAGTGATCCAGTGGAAGTAGTCGATTCGACCGTGGAATATAGAGTCTGAGATAGACCATGATCGGTCATTATTAAGCCTGAGACTGCTTGACGAGCTCTGTCATATTCGTCGCATTCTGCACCTTTCTGGTTGTCGCCCGAGAATGTTGGCGGTTTACAAGTTTACGCAGTAATGAAAGGATTTGTGCCATTTGGGGAATCGAACTACCGTGATAATGTGAAAAGACATCAGTGAGACTGAGTAGACATAGGCTGAGATCACAGAACATACGGGGGGCTGCCATTAGAGAATGTTCGCCGCCCAACAATGGTGTTAGGAGAATCACGAATTCGAATGCACGTCGCAGTGGCTAAGCTCGGTGGCAGAATCGCCGGGACCCGGGCTGGGAGAGTGGCACGTGTGTTCCTTTCGTTCATCCGCTCAACTTCTTATACGCAGGTACGAGTTACGTGACTATCTATAACGCGGCTTACCAGGCTGACTTCGTTCGATCTGTAGCGAAAATCGTATACAAATTCATCTCTCTCCAAAAATTTCCTGAACCGTCTTCCAACATTCAAATATTCACACCTCAATGTCGTGCCTCACCTGCAGCAATTGCGGATTCGTCAATTCCCTTCCTCCCGAGCCACAGTCAGACGCTCTCAAAGCCACCCAGTGTTCCGACAGCCTAGTTTCACAGATTCTACGCGGGTCACGGCCATTGCTCGGATCTGACCATGCCCCGATAAACGACGAAATTGCGAAGCTAGAATGGTTGGGGTCTTGGCACAGTACGCAGCTTCATGCAGTCCTGAAATCCCTGGAAAATCGCAAGTCGGTCTTCACCCCCATCCGTCGTCTTCCCCGAGATATTCTCCTTGAAATCTTCCATTCTGTTTGCGACTCTTGGCGGCAGGATGCAGAAAAGTACGACAGCACACATGATAGTCAAGACATGACTGGACCTCTTTGGGTTTTGGGTCGCGTCTGTGGACTTTGGAGAGATATTCTACACACCTCACCAGCGTCCTGGGCTCGATATGTCTTGGTGAAATCGCCTTTCTCCAAGCACGCTCGCGAGATATTGCAGACATATTTCGAGCGCACAGGAGAACACCCTCTCAGTTTGGTGGCCGTCTGTTACAGCCGCAATCTCGCAGAAGACGGCGAAATCATGTCTTTACTCGTCCAATCTTCCTATCGGTGGAGGAATGCGTGTATTCGAACCCACCCGCATCATATACATCACTTGGAATCTGTGTCGCATTTTCCTGTTCTGCAGACAATTGAAATGGATGTCTTTGATGAGTATGACTATCCCGTGGAGATGGCCTCGGACATGTGCTTAAAAGCCCCGCAGCTATGGCAAGCAACCGTTCCAGACCATGGGATCCATCAAGTTAGACTACCGTCCGGGATAACTCATTATTCCGGATATATCGGTTGTGTAGAAGATCTACAACTCCTTTCCCAGTTGCCGAAGCTTAGAACATGTCACCTGCTTCCCAGCATTGAGTTGTCATCGACCGCGGCGCCGGTGGTTATGGTTGAACTCCGCCAACTCTACGTAGAGCATTCAGATACCCTCGATCTCCTAACGGCACCGATACTCCAGAGCCTCACCATTGTTGAAGTTTCTGAGGGATCGCCATCGTCGTCCGGTATCGCCCCCTTCCTCCGTCGATCTGGATGTCGTCTCGAGAGCTTGAGTATGTGTGCGCAAGGACCATTTGCCTTAATCAGCAACATCTTCTCATCAGAGGCATGTTCTACGATCTCTCGCCTCAAACTCGAACTCGGTCCGGACTGGGATGACATTTCCAAGATCCTTTCCCCTTCCTCAATTTTACCCAATCTGCGCCATCTTGTCCTCTGCTTTGCGTCTGAGTATCTCCTTCACAAGACAAAGCGGCTTGCCCTATTCAATATGATCCGCTCTCGCTGTAAAGCAGGAGTGCTGAAGATGATCGAAACTTCCTTTGAGAGGGGTGATTCTACTGCTCAGATTATAGAAGCAGATATTCGAGCTATCATTGGGGACAATGTGGAGATGCGGGTCGAGGAGTGGAGCCCGCTTGTTCTGGACTATTGGTACTCATTTTCGGGCCCAGAATTGCCCGAGTTTTAAGAAAGTTTCTATCTTCCTAGAACATATACCGCATGCTATACTTCTAATATGTTCTTCAGACCCGAGTCCGTGCTCACTCTGAAGTCATTGTAACACAGCTTGTATTTGATCACGCGCTTCGTATACGCATGAAGTTCCAATCACACGCAGAGGCTCGAAGGTGGTTGACGCGAAAGACAAATTCAGGGTCAAACGTGGTAGCGGCGGAGAAATACCGGCCCTATTCCTCGCTTACTTTTCTCTTTGACTCGCCTCTCTTCCGCGTGTACAAGTTTGTCCTCCTCCATCTCTCTACAACTATCCCCTAAGCCAATGACAGTGCACTCCTCATCCGGCGGCCGATACTTCCTCTTCGGCACTGGCGACATCATGTATCATCGATTCATCGCCCAACAGCTCATCGAGAAGAAAGGCCTCAGACGGCATGGCGTGTATAGCTCTTACCTCAAGCACTTCCATCCCTCATAACAGACACGCAGTTCACTCACCGTCCAGCTCACATTCTACGGCGACGCAACCTTCACTGCTTGTCATTACACAACACGTCCTTTGGAGGGTGTATCTCTCGCTGCCTAGCATCGTTTGCTGGCACATTGAGCTTGAGGCTGTCGTGAAGGGCCTGGAAACCCGTGAGCGCAGCGCTGAACGACAGTCAGTATCCATTTCTTCGAATCCATCCGTCTTTCTCAAAAATTTCAGTTTGGACAGTTGCGATTGATTATATGTCAATTGCAACGTTCAAACCCTCAGTCCAGTCAGATGGTATCGCACGCAGGCTATTTGTGTTAGGTCGATGTTTCAAGCTTGCATCCAAAGCTGCGCTGAAGACTCCCCCATGGAAGTCAGAAAGATGCTAGAGACGCCTTTCGGTATGTCTCTTGTCATAGTCCTTCGACGTCAGGAACGACAAGATTTGCATACTCGACAGATGCACTGCCACTACCACCATGACGAGATCCGACTGCCGCCTTCGAATTGCCACCCCCGAAGGAATATATACAACCGACTGCCCTTGCTTCATGCGCACCGATGATACGCAGACCGATGGCACTGGATGCTCTGCCGCTACGTCGAGGAGGATTACACTAACGATCGTTCCATTCATTTCGACGCGCGCCTCCGCGGATCCAAACACTGTGATCCTAACGCTCCTCTTTTCACCATCAAAATGGCAGTTCATGTCGAATTTGGCTGCCGTACGTTGCCGAGAACCTGCAAAATGAAGCTTCTTTCCATGCGACCAAACCTGCAAGGCAAGACCGTTCCCATCCAGGGCAGTATATGAACTGCGAGCACGACTGCGGTAGCGTGCTCTATTATGAAACACCGCTGGCGTATCAGTGGGCCATACGACACGCCTGGGAATAGGTCTCAGCCCCAAGCTTCTTTTAGGCATAACACGCTCTCATTACCATCGAACAGACTTGCCAGGATACGACCAAGTTGTCGCACAGAGTAGATGTAAAGGTACGACGCTCGTCTCTTGCTTGATTTGATGTTCATAGTCCACCAGCTACGCACAACCCTTCTTCCCTCGAAAACCTATCATGTCTTAAACAAAGTCATGTCAAGCTTCCCTTGCTCTCCCTGTCTTTCGCAATGGTGTCATCTTTCCGAACATCACAGGGCCCTCTGCGCTTCACACCTTTCCCGTGAGGAAGCTCGTCACGGAACCCTAGCGCTAGCATGCATGTCTCGCAACGCCATTCGACCTCCACGTCTCTTCAGCTTCAATAGCCAGATTGTAACGCGTCGTCACGTAGAGAACTGCTTCCATCCATTTCGCACACTCTTTCACAGCCTGCTCTTACCTCCCCTTCTGCTCTGAGTTCCCCAGAAGAGGATTTCCGTGCACGACTCTTACTCCGCCCTCCTCCCACAACGCACAGAGTCGCATAGGGACACGGCCAAGGCACGCGAGTACCCGAGCCCTGAGACAGCCCTGGAGGAGATGGTACTCCAAACTCCCATCTGTTCTCTTCTACCTCTCTCACCCCAAACCAAACACTTGAACTTGGTCCGTCTTTATAACGAGTTGCCATACCGAACTTGGCTATCAAACTGCCATTCATCCCAAAAGCACGATCACAGAAAAGGAAGTCTGTTCTAAATCATGGACTCCCTCGCAGATTCCTCTCACGCACGGATGAAGGGGGTGTCATGACGCTAGCGCTGTTTGATTTTCTCTATCCACCTTTAACGCGGGTCTATAGTTGCTATCCCGTCTTTGGGACATCAGCGCTCAGCCTTTGAACAGGGGATAACACCAATCATGGTTGGTTCATACCGTGTTCCGAATTTCTTTCGCATTGAATTTTTCCTAGGTGACGGTTTTGTGATTAGAAACTGCCGGGGACAAGTACACTTAGTACGAATTACAGGCAAGCTCTATATCTTTTGGCATTTCTATCGCGGTGTGAGATACATCAATAGTCTATCTCCAAGAGTTGCTTGTGCGGCGTGCCCATTTTCGTAACAACCCAGAGGAAAGTAGGTTCGGTATGAACACTTCAACTGGGTGTCGCTCGTAACATAGATAGATGTACAGTGTAATTAGACAAGGCTCTGAAACCAACCTGGGGTAACTGCAGGGGAGTGATTAGCGAGTACTCCAAAATCCGGGTGTGGTCAAGAATGCCGTGGGCAGATACGTTTCCCGCTCTGCTTCGTTGGAGAGTACGTCTGCCGCGCATGCAAGGTGGTATACCCTCTGAAGGCGATTACGTTGTTGATGAGTACGTGCCATCCATAGGAATTCTCCGTATCTCCCAACGGCATATTCTTTGTGGTCGGTCGTGTAGATTTGAAGGTGAGGCGAACCCCAGTCGCCATCCTGAAAGTCGAGCAGGTGTTGAGCTCGAGGTTGCTAGGGTCGTCATGACCACGGGGCCGATGTCGTTCTGTACGATCTCTCGTGTGATGGGTCGATCTTTGTGTTTGGTCGGGAGTTGACGATCCGAGGATGTGAAAGGTCCCGAGCCTGCCTGTCAAGCCGAGTTCCATAGTAGCATACCTATAAGCGGTGAAAAGGACTTGTTTTCATAGGTCGGAATGCAGCCACTTCTCTCCTCTCCTCTCGTGGTTACCATAGATACCAGTTTAGTGCCTTGACTACTTAACAGTAGCGAAAGTCAGATTTATGCAGAGGGAACGGACATGGCCATAGGAAATAAGTGAGCCATTCTAAAGCCAGTTGACTGATGTATAGTGGAAGTAGTATGTTTCGACGGCTCCTTTGGCGGAATACAGAGTCATGTTCGTTGTCGTAGTCTTGAGATACGGTAAGCAGGTCGTTATTCGTACGCTGGCAAGAATGCCTTATGAGCTATATTATATTTGTTGCCTTTGCGGATTTTTGTTTGTTCCCCTGAGGATGTTGGCGGCCATGGTTTAGTACAAGTTTACGCGGCAATGGACCCGAGGATTAGGTTCATGGTTACAAGTTATTTTGTTTCGTTCTCGCCATCGAGGAATTAAATCAGAGAGAGCGCGCACGACTTGGAGGGTTGGCTACTAGACCTGGTGGCACTGGCGGATTCTCGCTGCCGAGTACTTATCTCTTATCGCCGTTACCGGATGGTGGAAAGAAGTTTCGTATGTAACTCCTTTCACTGTTCTATGGTGAGCAGACGGGCGCCTTATGAAATGTCGGACCGTCTGTACGTACGAGGAGATTCAACGAAGGATTCGACTGTCACAGTATGGCCGAAATCATAGAAGACCTTGGATATGGCTTTGAAGACAAGATCAGTGGCTGCCATACTGCAAGCTCGGCCGGAGTGCCGGGACTAGTAGCAGAGTTTTATTAAAGTGGCAGCAAAGGGCCACGTGCGCTTCCTACTTGAAGTTCATCTTTATACACAGACAGGTACGAATTACGCGACTCTATAACACGGCTTACCAGGCTGACTTCGTTCGTTCTGTAGCGACAGTCGGTATACAAGACCATCCTTTTCCAACAACTTCCTGAGCCATCTTTCAGGATTCACATCTGAATGTCGTGCCTCACCTGCAGCAATTGCGGATTTGTCAATTCCCTTTCTCCTGAGCCACAGTTACAAGCTCTCAACAGTTCCGACACTCTCATTTTACAGATTTTACGCGGGTCACGGCCATTACTCGAATCCGACCATGCCCAGATAAACGACGAAATTGCGAAGCTAGAGCGGTTGGGGTCTTGGTATAATGCCCGGCTTCAAGAGACCCAGCTGCATTGGCATACAATTTTGAAATCCATGGAAAAACGCAAGTCGATATATGCCCCCATCCGTCGCCTCCCCCGAGATATTCTCATTGAGATTTTCCATTCTGTTTGCGACTCTTGGCGGCTTGATGCAGAAGAGGACACCACCGAACGTGATAGTCTAGACATGACCGGGCCTCTTTGGGTCCTAGGTAGCGTCTGCGGACTCTGGAGAGATATTCTACGCACCTCACCAGCGTCCTGGGCTCGGTATGTCTTGGTGAAGTCACCTTCCTTCAAGCACGCTCGCGAGATATTGCAGGCATATCTCGAGCACACAGGCGAGCACCCTCTCAGTCTGGTGGCCGTCTGTCACAGCCTCAATCTCGCAGAAGATGGTGAAATCATGTCGTTACTCGTTCAATCTTCCTATCGGTGGAAGAACGTGTGTATTCGAGCCCACACGCATCATATGCATCACTTGGAATCTGTGTCGCATTTTCCTGTCCTGCAGACAATTGAAATAGATATCTTTGATGATGACGACAGTTTCTTGGACATGTCCTCGGACATGTGCTTGAAAGCCCCGCAGCTATGGCAAGCAATTCTTCCAAGTCAGGGGATCAACCAAGTCAGGCTACCGTCCGGGATAACTCATTATTCCGGATATATCACCTGTGTAGAAGATATACAGCTCCTTTCCCAGCTACCGAAGCTTAGAATGTGTCACCTACAGTCCAGTCTGGTGTCGCTGACCGACGCGGCGCCGGTGGTTATGGCGGAGCTCCGCCAACTGTACGTAGAGGATTCAGATACCCTCGATTTCCTAACGGCACCGATGCTCCAAAGCCTCACCATTGTTGATGTTCCTCCGGGATCGCTGTTGTCCGGTATCATCCTCTTCTTCCGTCGATCTGGATGTCGTCTCGAGAGCTTGAGTATGTGCACGGACATACCGTCGGCCTTGATCAGCAACATCTTCTCGTCAGAGGCATGTTCTATGATCTCCCACCTCAAACTCGAGCTCGGTCCGGACTGGGATGACATTTCTAAGATCCTTGCCCCTTCCTCGATTTTACCCAATCTACGCCATCTCGTTCTCTGCTTTGAATCTCGGTATAGCCATCATAGGGAGACAGAGCGGCTTGCCTTCCTTGATATGATCCGCTCTCGCTGTAAAGCAAGACTGCTGATCGAAATTCAGTTTGGGTGGGGTGTTTCTACGGCTCACGATATAGAAGCCGATATCCGAGCTATCATTGGGGACAATTCGGAAATGCGGGTCGGGAAGTGGAGCCAGCTGAATCTGGACTATCGGTACTCATTTTCGGGCCCACGATTGCCCGAGTTGTGGTAAAGTTTCTATCTTCCTAGAATATGATGAGACAGAGTTTGCCCAAACGAGAATCTCTGGTGCTTGGGGGACTAGACAGCGTTGATAGATCCATGCTACCATGAAAATTGGTAACAGGAATTTGATACTAATGTATGTGGTGCTGCGTGCAAGCAGTTGTTTACCGATCCAAGTGTGAGCCTTGTCTCCTGAAAATGGAGGGTTATGTCTGGGGTTCTTAAACTACCTGTACATCGCTGTCAGGTCGTAGAGCTAGGTTTGCTTGGGAAGCGTAGAAGTCTGAACTAAACCTCTGTGGAAGTCAGAAACTGCGTACCTACTCTGAATCCGGGCTTAGTCCATCCATGAACAACAGTGCCCCTCGAGAGAGTCGAGCTCCATGCTGATTAGCATCAGGACCCTTGTCTCTGTGAGTGCAATGTTGGTTATCCGGTCTTTGACAACATGAACGCTGGCGAGGGACGGCTCTGGTCTACCCACAATGCACGTATACACCTGTTGCAGTGATGTTTGTCTTCCACGAAAGGAAGATAAATGGTGGCATTAGGAATGGAAGACACGATATGCTTTATATACAACGAATCTAGGACAGATAAATATGATTGAGTCGGATGGGCAAGAAAAAACAAGCGCAGGCTATCATCGAAACGACGAACTCGCCCTATTGCTGAAACCAGTCCCAGCCCTAAATTGGCAGTGGCCGGATATAATTGACCTTCAACAATAAAGGACGACGAAATGCACCACGATGGCGTACGCGCTAGGGAGAAGAGAGGAGAGAGAACAAAAATATCGAGCGAAAAGCATTGAGTAATATGCAGACTCAATCACTGAAGTCTGATAGGGCGCAATGCTGGTTGTTAACTCACTCGAACACGGATTCCCGCGTAGGTTGTCCCTTTGAAAACGATAATGTCGTTTACGGGCAATGTTCTCTTACGTTTCTACTGCGAATTCATCGGTATTCTATTAAAGTCACTTGAAGAATATGAATAGACGCACCCAGTGTCGTCACCTTGAGTAAGAACATAAAACTGTTGAACAACGTCGCGCCAAAATAGAAACCACAAGCCATGTCGGACCATCATCACAACTCTTGACGAGACATCGTGCTTCAGCGACGAGGTAGTCGGTTGTGTAGTTTTGGGTTATCCATGATTCAAGCAACGTCGTCTGCGGAAGGGTCTTGCTCTTGTCTCTTCACTCTAGCAGTTTGCATCTATAGGGATCTTACTGTCCGAGGTATCGTGGAAGTAACTTTCAGCCCATTGAGAAAATACAGAAGCATGGTCATGCTAGAGTGCAAAGGCGCGCCCTATCACAAACGGCTAATACATACGTCTCCACCTCAGCGGGTTCAGTGACCCTTCAACTCCGCGAGATGTGGGTCATCATCCTTAAGTGCAATGGCAATGAACACGACTCCTCTGTCCCCGAAGGGCCAGGACCTCGGTTCAGCGTTCTGTATGCTGTATAAACTCGAAGCAGCTGCCGAGCTCCTGAACTACAGAAAACAAAACGATTATCATTACAAGCCAAGCCGGACGTTGTTGCAAGAGCCTACAAAGTCGTTTATTTCCCCACTGAACTCGAGAGAAAGCCCCACTTCCTCAAGCTCCCAAGCATCCTATCTCTTCACAATGGTAAACTCCGAGTGCTTGAAATCGAGAATAAGAGGTTCGCAGCGACACGGATACCACAGAAGATGGCCCTCCGCCAATTGTCCACGGTAGATTCCTGCACCGTCGACGCCAATGCTCTCCTGCCTTCGGTTCAGTGACTGCTATATACAGACGCGCACCAGGGGCACATACTTATTCTTAGGCGTGTCACATGGCCCATCAATACGCCAGCATGACAGCCCTCCCCCCAAGTCGTGCTTGCAGTTTACGTACTGCAATGGACGGGAACAGTCGCATGGAAAGCGGATTCGTTTCGCAGATTCCCAGCTACCGTTCGACGTGAGCTTCCATCACACCAGCGGCGTTCCATGAGAGAGCACACAACTGCACCACCCCCAAGTCGTGCTCGCAGTCCATACACTACCATGGACGTGAATCAGAACAGTCTTGCCTTGGTTGGTCACATGGAAGGCGACTTAGATTCTCGGCAATATAGTGCGGCCAGCACTCGACGTGAACTGTCATTTTGATTGCAAAGAGGTGTGTTTGGATCCATGGAACCAGGCGATGAAGTGAATTGGGTGATCATTGGTATAATCTTCCTCGCCGTAGTGGCACAAAGCATCTGGTGTCATGTCTGCGCAGGGTCATTGGTTTCATACATTCCTTCAGAGGGCAAATCGAAGTCGCAGTTGGATATGGGACAAATGGCAAAATGGTTCTCCTTTCGAACGAGCTCTATGCGAAGCATTGATTCCGATGAACTAGACATTTTCATGGTCAAGATGGAAGTGATTGACTGAACAGGAGTCACTCACGAAATAACCTACTTCAGAGGTTCCCATGCCACAAACACTTTTCTTCTCTAATAACCCATAACGCGTGGATGTCCCTCCAGAAGCGCTGCAGGACCTCACGAGAGTACGAACGTACAGAACGAGACTTCCACAATCAGAGGGAGTACATTGATAAAACCGCTTGGTCATTAGAATACTCCACAGCGTGTTATCCTCGACTGCTGTCGAATGTTGAACAATGAATGTTGTGGGAATTTGCCGTATCCTTTATGAAAGGACAGGTCAGTGATGCGAGTCGCGGTGTTTTATGTGCCATTTCTTGACATGTAAAATGGCGGTTTCCAGCTAGAGACAGCCATGTCAGAAAAATTCAAGGAGCAGTAAGTCCTGAATAATTCACAACAGCTTGAAATATAATGTCGTTCACGAGTGATTGCATCTCAACAGACTTTGACTGCGAATAGAATGTCATAGGGATATCCCAGATGGAGAAGAACGGCCTGTATTATAGTCTGGTACTATGCTGCAAGATGGTAAGGACAACACTCGTCATATCTGGCGATAATGGTAGTGCATCTATCGAGTTCGCAAATCCTATTGTTCTTGTGAGACACCTGCATCAAGTGACTATGACAAGATGCATACCGGAGTGTCTCTTGCGTCTTTCTAGCATCCGTAGGGAAGTCTTCAGCACGACTTTGGGTTGAAGCTTAGAGCGCTCAGCCACGAAAGCAACCTGGGTACGGTACGAGGTACTTGAATCTGGTTGGACCGTGGGTTTGAACGTTGAAATCGACATACAATCAATCGCAGCTATCCAAACAAGAAATTTGAGAAACATGGATGAATTGAAGAAATAGAAACTGACCGTCGTTCAGCGCTCTGCTCATGGTTTCCAGGCCCTTCGCGACCACCTCAAGCTCAGTGTTCCAGGCAAAAATGCTATACGCGCCGAGCCAAAGGACGTGTTGCATAATGACAAGCAAGTGCCGAAGATCGCGCCGCAGGATCGGATGATGCAAGTGAAGTGCGTGGTTGTTAGGAGGGAGGGACGAGCTGGTAAAAGGCTACACACGTTATGCCGTTTTAGATTCTCTCTCTGAGCTGTTGGGCGATGATATTGCCGGTGCCAAAGAGGAGGGCTGTGGTGCCGCGCTGGGCAAGCATTGGCCGCCGGATGAGGAGCGCATTGTCATTGGCTTAGTGGGTAGTTGGAGAGAGAGGGAGGAGGACAGACTTGTATGCGTGGAAGAGAGAGGCCATCAAAGAGAAAAGCAAGCTGGGCCCCACAGATAGGGCCGCTATTTGTCTGGCGCCGCCACTCTGGCCCTGAATTTGTCCGACTTTCCTAAGTTTCCTTTCACGCGTCGACATGTACCCGCCCTGTATGGTCATCTCTTTGCGTGCGCATCTCACTACCAGCCTCAAGCTCAAGTAAAGTCCATCTCGTCACTCTGCTGCGTCGTTCCTCATGTCAAGTTTGGCACTGTAGTCGTCTTTGAACAGACTCGCCAGTGGCCAAGTTGTCAGCGCCAGTAAAGGTGCGACGCTCGCGTCTCTTGCCTGATTTGATGCTCATCGTCTATCTAACCAGCTACGCACAACTTCCCGAACATCACAGAACCCTCTATCCCAGAGTCGGTCATCTCCCACTCGCACACCAACACATACGTCCATCAAGCATTCTTTGCGTTACCCAATTTCCATCTGCTTGCCCATGAATAAGCTCGTCATGGAACCCTAACATGCAATGTCTCGCAACGCCATTCGACCTCCACGTCTCTTCAATGGCAGATTGTAGCGCATCG